>JASPKZ010000005.1:1562500-1975000 GCA_030220185.1 Diploptera punctata
TAACTGGTGTTTCTTCCAGACGTTTCTCCCTCAACTGCTCCCGCACACATAAAAAGTAATGCTTTAAATAGAACATGAGTCAATAAATGAAAAAAAGCCAACCCAGCAAACCCTGGAAGATGCCGTCCGCAGTTGAGGGAGAAACGTCTGGAAGAAACATCAACGTCCACATAGTCCGAAATCTTTTAACATTATTGTTTACCGGCCGTGAACGACCGCATTCCACAAATTCTTAGTTTAAGACATTAAGGGAGTGCAAATGATAAAGAGCTCTTCTTTCCTACAGTACATTATAGGCTAAATATAAAACATTTTATTCCAAATTTCATTTTAACACAATTTATGACTGGCCATGGAAAATTTGGAAGTTATTTTAGGACATTTAATATTAACCCAGACAGTGATCATAATTGTAAATGTCGAGAATCAATATAATCTGTAAAACATGTTTTATTTGATTGTCCTATATTCGAAAGACAATGATTCTGGTTAAACTTACTTTTAAATGATGATGAGGATTCTGCCTCAATGTGTGAAGAGATTTTTAAGAACCAAAATTATTATAAACATTTTATGAAATTCATAGCACACGTTCATAACAATATGTAGCATTTTTCTAAGTCACTTATAGACGATGAATGTAATTCATAACACTCATTCAAAACCATAAGTTAATATTTCTGTTTTATACTGTATAGTATAATATTGTTCTAGTAAGCTGCAACCCTAATATACCTTTGTTGCGAAATAGGGTTTCAAAATATTTGGAGATTCAATAATAATAATACCATAAGGGAGGAAAAGGATTACAATTATTTGATAATTAAGTACTTATTTTTCAATCAAAGGGAGGCAAGTAGACAGATGAATGGATTGGACTAAATAACAGTGAGCTCCAAGGTCTTTGCGGGAAACAAGATGTAATGAGAACAGTTAAGTATCATAGACTGCGATGGGCAGAACGTGTGGTACAAATGAGAAATGAAAGAGGAGCATGGAAACTTCGTGTACGACGCTAGAGGAAAGGCGTCCATTAAATAGGCTAAGAATGAGATGTGAGAATAATGTTAACTATGGTTAAAGTAAATTATACAGTGGACAATTGGAAAATATTAGCTCAGGGTAGGGATGTATTGATAGAAAATGTCCGCGCGGCTGTGAACCTTCGGTTACGATGGTGCCAATTAGTTGGTTAAATAATCAGTTGTTTTGCCCTCTTACTAATAATCCATATATATATATATATATATATATATATATATATTCAAATACCTAGGAACAATAATCACAAATAGGAATGAGATGCACAAAGAAATTATACATAGGCTCAATTCTGGAAATGCATGCTATTATGCATTGCAGAGACTTTTGATGTCCCAACTCCTTTCAAAAAATGTTAAGCTGAAAATATATAAAACTATTATTCTACCAGTTATATTATATGGGTGCGAAACATGGACTCTTACTTTAAGGGAGGAAAGGAGATTACGAGTATTTGAGAATAAAGTTCTTAGGAAAATTTTTGGACCAAAGAGAGATGAACAGACAGGTGAATGGAGAAGACTACATAACAATGAACTACAATGGTCTTTATAGGAGGCCAGATATAATAAGAACAATTAAGTCCCGTAGACTGCGATGGGCAGGACATGTTGCGCGTATGGGGAATGAAAGACGTGCATGGAAACTTCTTGTAGGAAAGCCAGAAGGAAAACGCCCAGTTGGTAGACCAAGAATGAGGTGGGAGAACAACATTAACTATGATTTGAGGGAAGTAGATTATACAGGGAATGATTGGAAAGCATTAGCTCAGGATAGGGATGTATGGAGAGCTTATGTCCGTGCGGCCATGAACCTACGGGTTCGATAGTGCCAGTGAGTAAGTATATATATATATATATATATATATATATATATATATATATTATACAAGGTTTGTACACAACTCAGTTGAAAATTCTTACTAATAAACACTGTATTAGCTGTGCAGTGTTTAAGAAATGTATAACTTTACATGGGAATCGTTATACATGTCTTGAGCCTTATTTAAGGATTGTATAACTAAACAAAATGGTGGCGGACATTATGATCAGCTGATTGTTTTCTTATGATATTGATGAACGTTTCCTTACATTTAACGCAAAATTCAACACTTAAATGACTGTTTGTTGGATACACAAGACATAAATGATATTAATAAAGCTCTGGGTTGAAAAATAAAGCATCACGAAATGCCTTTTGTTACATTAATTCTCGATTAATAATATTTTAAAATTGAACACTGATTCACAAACAATATGTTCTATAATAGCTGTGAGGCAATATTTAACCTGAATGTAGTTTAAATGTTTCATAATATCATTTATAGGTCGCGCAAGGGATTTTGAACAATGTCCTTGACCGTAAATCCAATGGGAGAGCCTATCCAGACTGCTGATATGTGAATTCCCTGTCTGACACGTGATCAAATAAAACAGTTCCTATGTACAGTCCATAGAGAATTATAGTGAGACGCGGATGTGTTGATTTTAGATTTAAAACCGTAGACTTTAATTATAATATTTTGTACACTTGCTGCCTGAAGTCTTAAAATTATAATGCAATGTTAATGTGTATTTAGTTAATTACTTAACAGTTGTGATTTTTTTATTTACACAATGCCTCCTAACTAACTAACTCACTGACACTATCGAACCCGTAGGTTCATGGTCGCGCGGACATAAGCTCTCCATATATCCCCATCCTGAGCCAATGTTTTCCAATCATCCCCTGTATAATCTACTTCCCTCAAATCATAGTTAATGTTATTCTCCCACCTCATTCTTGGTCTACCAACTGGGCGTTTTCCCTCTGGTTTTCCTACAAAAAGCTTCCATGTACGTCTTTCATTTCCCATTCGTGCCACATGTCCTGCCCATCGCAGTCTACGGTAAAGATTACCTATATTAATTAATCTTTGTAGTGAGATTTTAAAAATGTTTAGCAGTGATTTGATATTCGCTAGCGAGGGAGTTAGCAATGACGTGTGGTCATACTTCCTATTGGCTGAGACCTACATCTGGTTAGTACAGGACTCGCATCTAAGCTCCCATTACAAATTTCATTGTTCAGGAACTATTGCTAGGGTTATAAACAAAACTTTCTTACACCAGTAATATATAATGTACATTAGTACATACTGATATAAAAATGCTATCAAGTATAAAGGTAATATTTTTGCGGCGAAATTTTCATTAGCCTAACGGTCTTGTGGTCAGAACTTCTGACTGCAGTTCGAGAGGTCCCAGGTTCGGTTCACGATCAGACTAGGTTTTTTTTTTCTTATAGGGTTATTTTATTGTCGCTAACATTTCTTACTGTTTTGAACGCTTTCTATCGCTTCTTAAAATACTGCATACAATTCATAAGTAATGGGAAAACATTTCATTAGTTCCCAAGAATTTTTCGAAGTTCTTGTTGTTAGATGGCAGCACATTATCTGTGAAACATATTCTACGATGTATTTTGACATAGCCTAAAGAAAAATTTAAATAAATTAACACACATATATTTTTTCCATACCTCCCCAATTAGGGGATCTCTATTTATTCTTATCCATAGTCATTTCTTACACATATAATCACTAGTTGATGTTTTTTCTGTCTGTTTCACACTGCGGGTAATATATTCTGATGACATAATGATGAATATGTATCGTATTGTGTATGAGTATCATATTCTTATGTAGCTCCTGTAAACGTTTATTAGTAAGTAAGTAATACATGATCTATAAGGCTTATACATTCTATAACTAAACAATTGATGAAAGCCTGTATAAGAGATTTTTATTAGTAATACTGTACGTGTTTACTTGATGAAAATCCATTATGTTTAGTGATTAAATAAAATAAAACTGTTAAAGTTTTATACGATTTTCATATACTTACTTACTCACTGGCACTATCGAACCCGTAGGTTCATGGCCGCACGGACATAAGCTCTCCATACATCCCTATCCTGAGCTAATGCTTTCCAATCATTCCCTGTATAATCTACTTCCCTCAAATCATAGTTAATGTTATTCTCTCACCTCATTCTCGGTCTACCAACTGGGCGTTTTCCCTCTGGCTTTCCTACAAGAAGCTTCCATGCAAGTCTTTCATTCCCCATACGTGCAACATGTCCTGCCCATCGCAGTCTACGAGACTTAACTGTTCTTATTATATCTGGCTTCCTATAAAGACCATGTAATTCATTGTTATGTAGTCTTCTCCATTCACCTGTCTGTTCATCTCTCTTTGGTCCAAAAATTTTCCTAAGTACTTTATTCTCAAATACTTTTAATCTCCTTTCCTCCCTTAAAGTAAGAGTCCATGTTCGCATCCATATAATATAACTGGTAGAATAATAGTTTTATATATTTTCAGTTTAACAGTTTTTGAAAGGAGTTGTGACATCAAGAGTCTCTGCAATGCATAATAGCACGCATTTCCAGAATTGAGCCTATGTTTAATTTCTTTGTGCATCTCATTCCTATTTGTGATTATTGTTCCTAGGTATTTGAATTCAGCCACTTCCTCAAAATTTCCCTCATTTTTCATTAGCTGTCCATTTCTATTATATAATGAATTTCTACGTGTGACCATATATTTAGTTTTATTGATATTTACTTCCAATCCTAATTTCTTAGTGTTACTCAACAGTGTGTGGCTATTGTCCTTTAGTATCTGCTCGCTATCGGCCAACAATACATCATTTTCATATTTATTAACTAATTTATATTACAATAAATATAAAGTATATTTATTTTATTTAATCTCTAATCGGCCGCGGTGAACTCGTGATTATGCTCCTTGCCTCTGGTCCCGAGGGTCGCGGATTCAAACTCGGCCGGGGTCGATGGATTTTTTAGGATGGAAAAATCCAAGGAACAAGTTCTCCGGGTCCCGAGTCTGAAGATTTTCAGGCTCGTAAAATATCCTTAAGCCTGAATGAAAATGCCTCTAAGCAAAATTTACCGAATGTTCCCTTCCTAGTACTACCTTGGTTTCCTAGATGTCAGTATGAGGCGGAACGCTGACCACGGACCACTCAAATGATTACGAAAACAAGTGTAACTAAATTAGTATGGTTCAAATTCTTCCCTGTAGGGGGAGAGCGCCTAAATCTCTGTTAAGGGAAACATGGGCTTACAAGATTACAAGAGATTTAATCTCTAAAGTTAATTGGTTAGTTTAGTCTTATATTGAAATAAGTAGGCCCTACTAAAGTCCTTGGGACCAAGAGAGAAAACGTAGGTACTAGTTCACCGCGATCGACTGTAATACTATTGTTTTAATCTCTTGTTTTCCTATATTGTTCTTGGGCAATAATTGAACGTAGTCTCATAAGAAAATACCATTTCACATTTTAAATTAATGAAATCCAATTTAATTGAGATGAAGGAATATGGCTTGATTAGAACCGTATCAAGTAATAGATGGTAGCATGATGTTTATAAATACGATTATAGCGCTGTACTGCAATTTCCTTATTTTGTAATTGAGCATACGGTATACCTAGGTGTGTTGAATTTACGATCCTCTACGAATTACGTAATAAAACAATTGGAAGAGGAGAATAAATTATACAATTTATTGTACTGTTATGTCTACAATATAAATCTCTTCTTGAGTTTCAGTCTAGTTTAGACATTGCGCTAATTGGCTTCCTTGTCACTTAACGATTATAATATCCTTATACATCTTTATATAAGGAAAGTAGATCTATTTAAGTTCAATATTGATTGTGACAGACTATAGAGGCTACAATGAATACACTTGATTGGAAATATTCAATTATTTTTCGTTTCATATCAAATTTCTATTCATGTAGTGTACTATTATGTTAATATACATAAATAATATAAATTTATCAACTTTTATAAGATTCATGATGTGTTCCGTTGAGGTTTATTCAAAATTAATATAAAATTATAGAATATTCACCTGAAAGGTCCGTATCCTCAACTTAATTATCATTTAACTGTAGCGCTTTCGGGACTTGTCCCATCATCGGCAGGATTCAAAACTGGTGTTTCACTGAAGATCTGGTAGAGGGGGTTGCATGAATTGGGTTCGTTTTCGTTTATTAGGCTGTCGTTGTGAGCTGCTTTCATGATTTCCATCTCTTCGAGTACGTTTATCTTCGCTGGATTATTTTCTCTGTGCATTACTGTTAGGGTGTTTTCAATATTTAACATGCGATGTCCTTCATGGATAACGTGTTTTGCATAGCTTGATTTCCCTTCTGCGTGAACGAAGTCTCGAAAATGTTCTTTGAATCTGATGTTAAAACTCCTGTTTGTCCTTCCTATATAAAATTTGTTGCAGTCCTTACATGTCAGTTTATAAACCCCTTTGCTGTTGAAAATGTTATTTTCTTCAATGTTATTGTTTATTATGTTGTTTAATTTGTTATTGGTTCTGTATGCTATTTTTACGTTTTTATCGGCTTTCTTTAGTGCATTGGCTAATTTTGTCGTTTCTTTTCCTGTGTATGTGTTATCCATGTTTTCTTGTTGTTGTCAGATTCTTTTTCTAGTTTAGTTATGTTGGTTATGTTCTTCCTTTTTTGTTTTTTTACGAGCTTATCTATGAATTCTTCATTATAGCCATTGGTTTTTGCCATATACTTAATGTAGTTGAGTTCTTGGATATAATTGTCTTTGCTTAATGGGAGTTTCAACATTCTACTGACTAAGCTATTAAATGTACTAATTTTCTGTTGAAAAGGGTGTGTAGAATTTTTGTTTATGGCCAGAAATGGAAATCATGAAAGCAGCTCACAACGACAGCCTGATAAACGAAAACGAACCCAATACATGCAACCCCCTCTACCAGATCTTCAGTGAAACACCAGTTTTGAATCCTGCCGATGATGGGACAAGTCCCGAAAGCGCTACAGTTAAATGATAATTAAGTTGAGGAGACGGACCTTTCAGGTGAATATTCTATAATTTTATATTAATATACATTTAGCAGATATTTTTGTCACATCAAAAGATTATAGCCCTGGTGACGTTGAATTAGTCAGTTATGTACAAAAGATTGATTTATATTTTATTTAACGCTGCTCTTTAACACTTAGAGCCATTAGCGTGATAATTCAAATGTGGCAAGATATTTTACTCAAAGGTCTCGTTTTTAGACCTTTCTTTGTCTGCCGGAAAATAAGAACAGCTAATTCTCTTAGACTGTGATAACCAGGACATATGGCTCGAATGAGAAATGAAAGAGGGTCATGGAAAGTTCTTGAAGGAAACCCAGTGGGAAAACACCCAGATGGAAGACTAAGAATGAAGTAGGAGAATAACATTATCCATGATTTGAGGAAAGTAGTTTGCACAGGGGATGATTTGAAAACAATAATAATATGATAATAATAATAATAATAATAATAATAATAATAATACTTTATTTATTCTGGCAGAGTTAAGGCCATAAGGCCTTCTCTTCCACTCAACCAGCACAAATACAAATAAATATTCGACATATATAGATATACACTATACTAATTATAAACAGTTAAAGATACAATAAATGTAGCAATGTAAATGTCATGTACAAACAACATTTTATAGGATAATAACAATAATGATACGATAATAATAATAATAATAATAATAATAATAATAATAATAATAATATAAATATGATACATTATACGGGAAACACCAATTAATATATATATATATATATATATATATATATATCTTACACTGGATAATAATGAAGTTGAGTTTAGAGCAAATATAAATTTAGATTTCTTTTAAAAGATGTCAATCCTTATTTCTTGTGGTAGGGAATTCCAGTTGCGAGAAGTGGAGATGGTATATGACATGGAGTGATGTGATGTCCTATGTTGCGGTATATTAAGTAAGAGACTATGTTGTGATCTTGTGTTTAAGTTATGGTTAGAGGATAGATACTGGAAACGGGATGATAAATAATTGGGAATCGAGGTCATGATAATGATGTATGGGGAGCTTTGTCCATGTATCTATGGATTCGATAGTGCCAATGAGTTTAGTTATATATAGGACACGGGACCTGTCATTTTAGTTCCCTTGCGAACGAATCCGTATTCACTATTTTTACGCTAAAAAAATCAATTGACTCCCGCTGGGAATGAATCCTCGTAACTCGAAACCATAGGTGGTAACCAGTAGTTCACCTGACTGCCACCCATAAAATACTTTAAACTAAGGGAGAGAGAGTATGGTGCGAGGACCTCAATTTTTAAGGCGAGTCATTTCGTAAACTAGTATTGCTTTTTATTTGATTTCAGCGTAATAACGGATATATAAAGTTTAGGCTGCTGTCTTAAAAACGTAAAATAACACTCGTTGAATCGAAATTTACGAAAGTCTTCATTTTTTATTTAAACCTAATTTGTGAGGTGGCAGAAAATATTCTGTATTCTGATGCCTACTACTTTTAATTGCATCAGAATAAGTTGGATTGTCTTTGTAAGTGCAGGGGAGTGAATTTTGTTTATTAAAGAATTCTCATCACGTATGTTTTAAGAAAAAAAAAACAATCTATGTTGGTTGCGGTATGGAGATCATTTCCTCTGATATCATTATGAAGCAAAGCAGCCTCAGCTTGTCCAGTTGTCCTTTCGGCAAACTGCTTGTTCCTTTATTTGATTCTTGATATTAACAGCATTGCCGCGGGCTACTTATTAATTGGCACTATGTTGTCTTAATTATGTTTGCTTAATTGAGTTTTCTCACTCTTTCATTTCTATGTATATATTTTTTTTATTTTATTTATTTTATTCTTATATATAGGCCTAGATGATTTAATAATTAGTGGACAGTTAATAACAAATGGTAGGAAATTTGAAGAAGTCACTGAATTCAAAACCTAGGAACAATAATTGCAAATAGGAATGAGATACACGAAGAAATTAAACATACGCTCAATTCTGGAAATGCATGCTTTATGCATTATAGAGACTCGTGTTGTCGCAAGTCCTCTCAGAAATGTCGAACTGAAAATATACATAAAACTGTTATTCTCCCAATTATATTATATGGATGCGAAATATGGACTCTTACGTTAAGGGAGGAAAGGAGATTACGAATATTTGAGAATAAAGTTCTTAGAAACATTTTTGGAACAAAGAGAGATGGATGAATAGAGAACAGTGTGCTACATGGTCTTTATAGGAAGCCAGATGTAATTAAAACAGTTAAGTCTCGTTGATTGCAATGGGCAGGACATGTAACATGAATGGGGAATGAAAGAGTGGCATGGAAGTTTCTTGAAGGAAAACTAGAGGGAAAATGCCCGATTGATACACCAAGAATGAGATGGCAGAATAACATTAACCATAATTTTAGGGAAGTAGATTATACAGAGGTTTATTGGAAAATATCAGCTAGAGATGAGTATGTATGGAGAGCTTGTTCGCCCGGCCATGAACTTAAAGGTTCGATAATGCCAGTGAGTTAGTTAGTTATAGATGATTTAATGTTATTTCATAATGGCCTATGTGATCTTTAGATGTACGTATACAGTAGAGTCTATGTTTTTAGTGTTGTTTCTTGTGTTTTTTTTATTTATTTATCTGGTTTAATTTCAAGGTACTATTAAATTATGACTACCATGAAATGGAGCCGTAATAGGTTTCTAAACTTGCTTGACAACAGAGCAAATCCAGGGAAAAGCCTCCCGAATAGGAGGCCCAAATGCTTCTGCCTGATAAAACAGTTTTGGTTAATTTTAAAATAGCGTAGTTTGATATTGTTATGTCATATCGTGGGCAACTCAATGTTCTATTTCATCTGGTTTCAAATGCATTGATTTTAGGTTTATCAAACATTCAAAAATTAAACTGATTTATAAAGATTCTTCTTTTAGTGTGGATAAAATAGCATATATAACTAATTAACTAATTCCGGTATTATAATTCCCGGAGGTTCATGGCAGCTCGGACGTAAACTATCCAGATATCCTTGTCTGGGGTAATATTCTCCAATCTCTCAAATCATGATTGATATTATACTGCTACCTCATTCTTGACCTACCTCCTTGGCTCTTTCCTTGTAGTTTTCTAACAAAAAGACCGTTTCTTTCTTTTATTCAGCGTTCGTGTAAGATGTTCTACTCGTCTCACTCTATGAGACTTAATTCTTCTTATTAGGCCTATATTTGGTTTCCCATAAAGGTTATATAGTTTACTGTTATGTAGTTTTCTCTTTTCACCTGTCAGTTATTTTCTCTTTGGTTCAAACATTTTCTTAAATAAATAGATATTCGTAATATTTCCTCCTTTCTTAAAGTTGTTGTTATCAAATGTTTAGCTTTGGCAATGAAGCCATTAGCGTTCTTGCTCTCCAATATTTCTCTATGGTGGATCCAACAGATAATACTTCACAGGTTTGTATATGTTCTTATTTTATTTCTTCGTATTTGTTACATAGAGGACAATTTGGATTCGTGCAAATTGCTATTTATATGTTTGGCCAAATGATCGTGTTCTGTAAGGAGTTAGAATTTTGCTGCTGCCGTTTTACGTGGAATTTCTGGGATAATATCTGGCTTCTTTACTAAAATATTCCATTTTTTGTCTTCGGCTCTATTATGTAGGTCTTGGTTTTGTTTGATTTTATATTTGTTTTTAATTAGTCTTTTTATGGATGTGAAAGGTAAGCTTTTTAGTTGTATTCTGAATTAAATTGGAGCCTTTTTTGGCAAGAAAATCAGCAGTGTCATTTCCTGTAATTCCACAATGTGCAGGTATCCATTGCAATTGAATTATTTTCTGTTGTGTTCGAAGTTGTTGAATGATTTTGTAGCACTCTTTAATTTGTATTGACTTCATTTTGTGTGAATTTATTGCATATATTGCTGCCTCTCTTAAAGTAAAATACCATATTTCACTTCCATATAGCAGGAAAAACATTTTTTGTATGTGTTTAACTTTTATTTAGATATACCTAATTATGGATGATGAGAGTCTCTAATATGATATAATAGCGGATAGAATAACATAAGTTTACATTTTTAATTATACATAAAAATCTGGTAGAATTACCTCATATCCATACATACGTAAAATGTAATATAGCGTACTCCTAAATATAGAGATTATTCTAAGAACTTTGTAAGATTCTCTTTGTGTAGGCTATAGTGAAGAAAATGATGTTTTTTGTCAGTACGGGATGGAAGTAATATAACTACTGGTATTTTTAAGTATGAATTCCTTGTGGTAAATATAATAAAATATATTATACATTTTGGGGCGCAAATGTGCAGTTTTATCGGAAAAAAAATGTTTTCGAACAGAAATTTATTAGTACATTACTTCACTGTCAATTAAAATAAATTATTTTCTTTTCTTGAATCAACTATTCTTCTTGTATTAAATATCACATTTTATCAGGAGAACTCTTATTGCTTCTATGTTTCTTGAAAGTTGTATGCAGAATGACTAGGTAATTCTTTTATAATTTTAAAGAACATTATTACATCACATGATGTTATATTTAAATTCTATTGGTTAATATAATGTTTAAATTTGATTTGTTAAATCAAAAAGTTAATTGTTTTAATATCCAATCAGAGTTTAGTATACTTTTATTTAAAAATAATAAGTTAAGCAGGTGTTCTTATTACAGTTATAACAGAAAGCTGACAACAATGACTTAAAACACAATTTTAAAAGCATTATTTAGAAAGACTGTTATATAATACAATTTCTTTAATTGTTGCTGAGACATTTTTATTCAACAATGAATTATTTAGATGTTTTTCTTTATTTAAGTTATATTTAAATATTAAATGAATTTTAAAATACAAGATTATTAACTTTAACATTTATCATGATATTAAAATCCTGCTATACACTTCAGGGGCGAATTATCTATTTTATTGGAAAATGCTAAAGGAAAATGTTTCATTTCACGTTTCCTATGTCCGATTATCCGATTGAGGGTCTTTCCACTTTTCAGCGGTTGCCCTTTTACCAGCCGGCTGCTGGCCCCTCACATCCACATGTGTCAATCACAGAGGTAGATGATCAACAGCCAGTGTTGGGGTGACATGTGGTTAGCATGTCGAGTCCCCCAGCCGTTATAGCTGGTTCCTCAACCTGGAGCCGCTACTTATTGTAGCTACCCAATTGCCTCACGATGCTGGGTGACCATAGTGGTCGAAATACCATGAGAAAATTTCTTCCCCCATGGAGACTCGAACCAGCGCAAGTCCCGTAGCTCTGCGCCAAGGCTTCCTACCTTAACAGCTCGGCTACGGCGCGGGACTATGTTCTGAGTCAAATTCAGACCAATACTTCTCATTATTTTAAATTTATGTACCAATAATTTTTTGTACGAAAATATTTTCTTCTGACAAAAGTGTACATTTGCGGTCCAAAGGGTAAGAACTTTTGATTATATTTACCACAAGTAATACATACTTAAAATCTAGGCACTTACATTATTTCCACGTTGTATTTTACATGGTGGTCCATAAAAAAGAGATTGAAATTACCGGTATACGTCGTTTGTAACATACCTTTTATTTCCTTTACAGATTATCATTCCCATCAGTAGAGTAATGCTATGATTACCTGGATAGTAGAGTACATGGAAGAAATGATAGCCAAAGACGGAAAACATAGAATACACTTAGTTGTGAAATAGTTGTATTCTGTGGTACACACATTTCGGACACATGCTTTTATGGGTCATCCTGTATATTTCAGCTTATCTAATTTTAAGTATTATTGATCTTAATTCAAACGGTTAGTTTAGTTAGAATTAATTCATTATAAAATTATGCGTAGATGCATGAATGAAAATAGTCTTGAATCCTAATTAATGAAATGTTATTTCCGCTCGTTAATTGAGTTAACTGAACAAAAAACAAGGTTGGTTTTTTGGTATTCATTAAATAAAAACATTTGCAGGTCATGAAATAAACAACACCTTGTTAGTGATGAATGAATGTTGCTTTTATGTATATTCCAAAATCTGATAAATAAGTTACAACTTTTCAGGATCGTCAGTAATGGCAGTACAGCCCAAGATGACCCTTGATTTTCCTCAATGTCAGCCTCCATTCTTCTCTATCCATGGATTTCTTTTTCTAAATCCTCAAATTCAGCTGTTCTTGACCATCCTCTTATATATATATATATATATATATATATACATCCATACATAGTGATTCTGTCCGAAGGGAGGTCCTTCGCTGCAATCATAGCATTTTCATGCTATGCTTGCAGCTTTACTAGGGAATTGTAGGTGTGGTAGCTTCCCGTTGCTTTCCACACCGGTGAAGGATGATGATGATGATGATAATGATGATAATGATAAGGATGATAATGATGACCATGATTTCAGGGACCGTTTGGGCCTTAAAGTTTTCCTGACATTTGTCTTACAGGTGAGGAAAAACCCCGATAAAAACCTCACCCAGAAAAACTGCCCCGACCGGGGATCGAACCCGGGCCCGCTGCGTGACAAGGCAGCACGCTACCTCGAGACCACAGCGGTGGATATATATATATATATATATATATACTAACTCACTCACTGGCACTATAGAGACCGTAGGTTCATGGCCATCGTCCGTGGTGGACTAGTGGTTATGCTCCTTGCCTCTGGTCCCGAGGGTCGCGGGTTGAAACCCGGCCGGGGTCGATGGATTTTTTTAGGATGGAAGAATCCAAGGAACAAGTCCTCCTTGAGGGACTTTAAGCCGTGGGTCCCGAGCCTGAAGATTTTCAGGCTCGTAAAAGATCCTTAAGCCTGAGTGAAAAGGACTCTAAGCAAAATTTACCGAATTTTCCCGTCCTAGTACTAATTTGGTTTCCTAGGTGTCAGTATGAGGCGGAACGCTGACCGCTCAAATGACATCTACACGAAAACAAGTGTAACTAAATTAGTATGGTTCAAATTCTTCCCTGTAGGGGGAGAGCGCCTAAATCTCTGTTAAGGGAAACATGGGCTTACAAGAAGAAGATTCAAGGCCGCGCGGACATAAGCTCTCCATACATCCCCATTTTGAGCTAATGTTTTCCAATCATCCCCTGTATAATCCGCTTCCCTCACCTCATTATTGTATATCAACTGGTAGTCCGTTTGAAGAAATAACTTATTTAACTTTATGATACAATGATCATCTTCCTTTTCCCCGAATAGCTCTTCCTGCTGATGTCCATTCAAGTATTATTTTTCTGGACATATTTTTGTTTCATTCTCATTAAGTATCGAAACAATTTTACCTCTCTATTTTCAATTATATCTATCACATTATCTTCTGCTTTGATATGCCTCCTAATTTCTTCATTACGGAATCTTAGCAATCTTGATATCTCTCTTCGCTTCCTCTCAGACAATCAATTTCAACTTCATAAAGCTTTCCTTTGCATTTTTTCATTCTCAACCCATACTTCGGAACTCAAGGTTGCAAGAAGTAAGAAGTGGAGTGAGAACAAGAGGACTGAATGCCATGGGGTGGGTGGATAGGGACAAATGGAAAAGAAAACTTTAGGCACAGAAAATGTGTATATGTTGAGAATCTGTATATAAATAAAAATTATTATTATTATTATTATTATTATTATTATTATTATTATTATTATTATTTCTATCGTTCCGCGCCGTAACCGACCGGTTTGAAGGCATGATGCCTTGGTGCAAAGCTATGGAATTTGCGCTGGTTCGAGTCCGCATGGGGGAGACTTTTTATCATGGAATTTAGGCAAGTTTGAGACCGGTGCCCGCCAGGAATCGTGAGGAATTTGGTTAGTTACAATGAGTAGCGGCTCCAGGTTGAGAAAACGAATTATAACGCGTCGTGACGAGATACGCTGACCACATGTCACCCATATACTGATTGGATGTTTGTTAGTTCATTTCTGTGATTAATGCATGAGGATGTGAGAGCAGAGCCGGCTAATAGGCTAATGAATGATCTTCCAGACCTATTGCACCATGGAGTCGGTATTATTATTATTATTATTATTATTATTATTATTATTATTATTATTATTATTTTATTTATTTAACAGATTTCCCAACATCTTACTGCGCCTAATTCATCTACTGTCATTCTCCTCCAATTCTCTCTCATTCCAATTTCCATTGTCCGATCCTTTTTTAAAACATCATCAATCCACATTAATTTAGGCTGTCCTCGTGTTTCTCTGCCAAGTGAGATCCTATTATTATCATTATTATTATTATTATTATTATTATTATTATTATTATTATTATTATTATTATTATTATATATTATTACTATTATTATTATTCTGCTTCATGAAATTAGACCTTTTGGCATATTTTCACATCAAGTGGGATTTAATGAATCTTCCCATCTGGTAAATGGGCGTCCAACACTTCTATGTCTTATTGGTTTAAACCTTAATAATACCTGAGGGATTCTATCTGTAGGCATTATTTTAACGTGTTCATACCATTTGTTTCATGTTGTCAGTTTAACATGTTAAATTAAAAAAAATTAAGTCTTTTCTAATATCGTAATTTATTTTCTGTCCAAATTGCCACACCTTTACTGAACGTAAGAACTTCATTTCTGCAGCTTTTAATTTTCTTCTATCTGAACGGTTAAGAGTCCAATTCTCACTTGCATTTGTTAAGACAGATACTGCCACAATTTTGTAAAATTTTAATTCTGTACTTCTCAAAGTTTTATTTTTCAGTGTCCGTTTAATAGTGTTATTATTATTATTATTATTATTATTATTACTATTATTATTATTATTATTATAGTTGAAGTACAATTTACTTCCTACTAAACAAGAATTCATTCTGTTCCAAACGTTTAATTTTATACCCTTGTTAATAAAACAGTTTTATCAGTAGGTGTTAATAAAATGGTCTGTTTTACACACTAGTCAGTGAGCAGGACTGTAAACTAGACGTTCCAAAGTGTTAATAATACGGAGGAGTTCGTTAGAAGCCGTACTTGATGTATTCTGTGTATATAGCTATTCTAAATAAAAGCAAGTACGTGTGAACCCGAGTGGCTATTTACCTCCAACAGTGTATTTACACTTCTCTTAAGTGCTAGGTGGAGCAGAACTATTAATTTCAACTCTACAGAGCTTTCATTTAATTGCACCTTCTGTTTTTCTTCCATTTTCGAGGAATGTGTAATCCTGGGAGGTTATAATTTTGAAGAAGTATCCAATTAACAACTATACATTTTACTTGATCATATCTGGTTTCTAGATTTTTATCTCTTCTTGTGTGTGTTTTAAATATATGTTTGAATAACTCCCCTTAGAAATCAATTTACAACGTACGCATGTTTTGAAATCCATGTTGAGAAAGTTTCTTATACTTAAAATTGTGAGTTATTCAGTACCATAATTACTGTCAACTTTTTTTTATCTAATTGTGAGTATAATTTGCTTTGAACTTTAACCTTTGTGTTATAACATTTACTTGAACTAAAAAAAATATTAAAAGAATGGGGATGCTCCAGAGAGTTAGTATTTGTGAGTCTTTATCGCTATTATTAATAATATTATATCTGTAATACACATGTCCATAAAATCTAATTAGAATGGAAACATCTAAAACGCTAGAGTTACTAATTCATTTTATTTTTAAAATGTGTAATGCCTGTTTATTTACAAAGTCAGTAGATGTCATGACGGGGGAAAAATCGTTGGAGTCATTAAAATACTTTTATTTTGTGTATTTTATTTTGTTTAAGTCGCTTAAAAATATAGGAAAATAAATGTATAGACATTTACAATAAATACACTATTAACTAAAAAAAATATTTTATGTCTTCAGGTGATGTTCATAACGAATACGTTTTGCTAGAAGCTAAATTATTTCTGTACGTTTGTCCTAATATACCACATAAAAAAACATTTAACGAATCGGTGTTCCACGTCGGATGTTCTGTCCTTTATCTTATAATTGATATATTCTCAATTTTGTTGTTGTTCAGTTTGATGTATTCATTTTTAAGATTGATTTTATGGTCCACCGCTGTGGTATCGGGGTAGCATTGCTGCCTCATACGCAGCGGGCAGGGTTCGATCCACGGTCGGGACAAGTTTCCTGGGTGATGGTTTCTTTCCAGCTTTTTCCTCACCTGTAAAACAAATGTCAGGAAGCGTTACTGCCCAAACGGTTCCCGAACATCATCTGGCCAGCATAATCGTTATCATATTCTCCATGTTTAGTATGAATGTGTGTGAATGGTGTGTTTCGTCTTAATGTTGTGTCTCACTGAGGAGGCGCTGAGATTGAGCTGATCACTCATTTGGGGAGGCCCTCCATATCCTTGTGTCATCAAAAAAGTAAGTTTGTGATCCAAACTTTGAAATCTCTCTCCCGACAGGTCGTGCCATTGTAAGGCCTGGGTGGCGTCTGCCATGTTAGCATATATTTAAGATAAGAGGTTAAACTACTACAGTAAAACCTGTCTTAGACAGAACCTTCATAAGAAGGAAACCTGTAGAGACGGAAAAAATCAGAACGGTATGATTCTATATGTAAAATCGTCCTGTATAAGCCGGAAGCCTTCATAACGCGGAAACGGAATGGTTAAAATACCAATTGTTAATTTTTACCTCAGTAAGACGGAAAATTATTCTTAAGCACGTTCTAATTACAGTATTAATGACCACACGTGAAAATTCTGCATATGACGCTACTGCATTATATCGTTTTACCTTCTTGTGTTGCCATTGTATTGCGGGGATACCCTTGCTTATGTGTGACAGCGGGGAATCCCTCGCTTTTTCTTGGCTGCTTACGTTAACTGCGAGGGAGTTGGGAAACTCTTCAGTCTTCCTGTAGTTGAGTTCCTTCTCGCTTTTGTGTAATAAAGTTGTTTTGTATTGCCGTGCAAACCGAGCTGTGTTACATACACTATTTTGGCTGTATTTCAGTTTATACGTTATATCTTTAAAGCGTTCATGTAAAACCCTTACACTGCGTGAGAAAATTCAAGCTTGTAATTTGGGAACCTTTTATAAGAAGGAAAACTGCCAAGACGGAAATATATTTAAGGAACCGTCATGTTCCTTCATAGGCAGGTTTTACTGTATAAAGAAAGAAAGAAAGAAAGAAAGAAAGAAAGGAAGATTGATTGACGTGTTTCGCCTAATGGAATCGGGGTTTCATGATACCATTGTTTTGGTTCAGATATGGCATTTTATATATGCGTGAGAAGTAACAACTGTAAAAATGTTCTGTGTGTAAAAACACGTAGAAGGACAAACTTCTGTATGCGCTCGGTTAAGTTGTTATGGCTGTGTTGGTATTTGGATATGGTTGGCACATAGGTCATAGAAATGTACATACAGTGAATATCATGGTCAGAGAAATTGCGACACATTTGAAACGTGTCAGTCTTGTGATGTTGCCGCAAGAGAAATAACCTTATTGTCTGGTTTCTAGTCTGCTGTGAATTTCGAGAATTCACAGACCAGTTTATTTCCAGTTCTTGAAGGTAGATGCGAAGTAATAATAACCTCTCATGTGTACATATACTTTTGGATTTTGTAAAATACATTGTACGTTACGCTCGTAAATTACTTAATTCTCCAATCGAGATGTGAAGATAATTTTTCTTATAATTTAATTTGCTATTAGGTTTGCAAGATTGCCTTTCTTAGCTTCCTGCAGGAAGGAAGTTGCCATATCTCTATATTTATCATATACTTATCATTTTTTAATTATAGTCATTTTCTTACTGGTATGAGTTTATATTAGCTAAAATGCTTGCAAATAAATATTAGAATCAATGTCCTCTATAGTTTAGAAATAAGATACATACATATTATATTACGATGCGAGGTTGGGAAGTGGTTTTTGCAGAATCGAGGAAAAATGTTTAAAACCCGAGCGATAGCGAGGTTTTTAGTTTCCGAGATTCTGTAAAACACTTCACAAACGTGCGTTGTTCATTATTTTTTGCGCGATGGTGTTTTCAAAATAATAAATAACAGTAAAATATTATTGTTGGAAATATTTGCGTTCTTTATAAACAATCCACTAACGTTAACAGTGTAGGCAGTGTTTATTGGTTGAAACAACAGGAGGCCTTGAGAACAGTTATTGATAACATGGCCGCAAGTACGTATTTATTATTTATTGTTATATATATATATATATTTTTTTTTCAAATCCCCCAGGTTTGTCTTTCGACATTCCTGGTTTCTCTCCTGGCATGGCATACTTGTAACCCACTTATGAGGTTGGGGCGCCTGGAAGGCGGGGTTACGTTGCCCCGATGATATGATGGGTGATGATGATGATAATGGTGCGCCAGGAGATTCCCTAATCCTAAGCCTAACCTAAGATGAATATGAATGATGATGATTGCGATGGCCATATGATTTCGGGGACCGTTTGGGCCTTAAAGTTTTCCTGACATTTGTCTTACAGGTGAGGAAAAACCCCGATAAAAACCTCACCCAGAAAAACTGTCCCGACCGGTGATCGAACCCGGGCCCGCTGCATGACAAGGCAGCACGCTACCCCGAGACCAGAGCGGTGGATTTATTGCTTTATATTGTTTCAAATAAAGTTCAGTTAATTTAAAATGCTGTGATTTGTTCCTTATAATGTATATTAACACTACCTTTTGGATTTTTTGTATATACATTGTATGTAGTATACATAGAGGGCAGTGGTTTTACTTCCCACACGCGTGTTTGCAATACGTAATGTTACAATATAGTTATTTAGGTTAGCAACCCCGAAATGTAGGAAGTTGAACTTTAAATCATGGTCGTCATTGCTGTAAGTACGACAAAACGCACTATCGCACAAAAAATATTATTTACAATATGGAGTGTACGGGCAGCAAGTCGTACGTGTTGTTGACAGTCCCTGCCATTAAATTAATGCCTTGAAATAATATGAACAGGCAGAGCGGAACAAAAAAATCAATAGAAAACTATACAAATACATTATACATTAATTAAACTAGGTATAGTTATTAAGCCATAGCATAGTGGTTAAGGCAGTGTGCTACAAACCGGAAGGTTCGAGTCATGATGGGGTCAGGATTTTTAAACTGACCCAAACCTTCTGGTGGCACCATGGTCATGGGGTCGACTCAGCCTCTACCGGAAATGAGTACCAGACGCTTGTTCTGACAACCCGGCTGACATCAAGGGCCAATTGTATAGAAAAAGTGGGAGCCTTAATCTCCTACTATAGTTGTAGTTATTAAGTATTATTAATATTCAGTTTTTGATTACCTGTTTATTTTTCCACAAATGAGCGTTGTTCTTATATATGTATTACTTTTTTTTGTGGGATTTGGGTCTTTTCTTCAAATCGAAAACATTTATTGTCTACATTATTAAGATTAGAATTTATTGTACTTTCACTTTATCTTATTATATATTTTTATCTAATTTCTTTTAATTATGAGTTATATTTTAGAATGTTTTTTTTAAACTTTTTCTGTATCCGCGTTTTGTCCAGAAATTTACCCAGGTTTATCCAATTTTCTGGGTTTACCATTAACTCATATTATGCCAATCTATCACGATTTGAGTTTAAAGATCTCTCCGGCAACAATTGTGGCCTCCAATTTTTGAAATCATTACATTCTCCAAATATATGTATTTATTCTTCACGCACATTAGGCATAATCGCATATCGTGATCGTTGGTAATTTTTATAAATTTCCATGCCCCAAATCTAAATCAAGCGAGTCCTGATTAACAGATTTTGATATGTTGCTGCATTAATGTTGCTCGGAAAACTACAAAGGTTGTAAAATGACTAATTCGGAAATAAAGAACAAATTGGATAGATCACTCTCCAATGAACGCCAGACTGGAGGATAGTAAATGTTATTCTAAGCTTTCATCCTACCTTGTTTGAGCCACCCGACTCTGGAATTCCCTCCCCTCGTATCGTATATCAAGGACTGCCGGACTCTAAAACAGTTCAAAACAATGCCACTTCATATTTCCTTAGACAGTATAATATATAAGCGTGTTCCATGTATTCTTTTGTCATTTCTTTATATTTCAAACTTTTCTTACCAAGCCAATTACTTAAACTAATTATAGGTTATTATTATTATTATTATTATTATTATTATTATTATTATTACTATTCGTATTATTTATGGGTCCGAAACCTGGACAGTAAGTAGAAAACAAGCCAACAAGCTGTTAGCAGTAGAAATCAATTTTTGAAGGCGATCGACAAGAATTTCAAGAAGGGATAAGGTCAGAAACAGCACAATAAGGGAAATTATGCAAGTTGAAAAAAAAAAGTATGAGGGTATCCAGGCTACAACATATTAGAAATACATATATCAGACAAGAAATGGATGCACAAGAAACTGTTATCGATAGGATAACAAAGAGAGCTTTACAGTGGTATGGACATGTACAACGGATGTCGGAGGAACAGTGGCCTAAACGTGTGTTGGATTGGATGCTACCAGGCAGAAGGAAGAGGGGGAGAAGTAGAAGAACATGGTATGAGGGAATATATGATGCCATGATGAAGAAGGGTATGGAAGAAGGACCTAGGAAGATAGGAATTTCTGGAAAGCAGGAATTAAGGGCGAACTGCTGTAAAGTGGAAATCCTGTATTAAGTATCAAGTAAATAAAAAAAATATTAGAAAAATAGAATAAAAACGTTTGAAATGATATGGGCACCTCATAAGAATGGAAGAAGAGAGAATACATAAGAAGATCCTTAATTGGAAAGCTAATGGAAGAAGTGGAAGAAGCGAACGTTGGATAGATGGAGTGAGGAGAAGTACGGAAGCTGGAGATTAGAGGGAATAATTTGCTTTAGACAGGAACCTTTGGCGACAAATCACTTTGGGTTGTGGAATATTCCTAATAAAAAAATATTATTATTATTATTATTATTATTATTATTATTATTATTATTATTATTATTATTATTATTATTATTATCGGCCGCGGTGGACTAGTGGTTATGCTCCTTGCATCTGGTCCCGAGGGTCGCGGGTTCAAACCCGGCCGGGGTCGATGGATTTTTTTAGGATGGAAAAATCCAAGGAGCGAGTCCTCCGGGAGGGACTTTAAGCCGTGGGTTCCGAGTCTGAAGATTTTCAGGCTCGTAAAAGATCCTTAAGCCTGAATGATAAGGCCTCTAAGCAAAATTTACCGAATTTTCCCGTCCTAGTACTACCTTGGTTTCCCAGATGTCAGTATGAGGCGGAACGCTGACCACGGGCCACTCTAATGACGTCTATCCTATACGAAAACAAGTGTAACTAAAAATTAGTATGGTTCAAATTCTTCCCTGTAGGGGGAGAGCGCCTATATCTCTGTTAAGGGAAACATGGGCTTACAAGACTATTATTATTATTATTATTATTATTATTATTATTATTATTATTATTATTACTATTACTATTTTTCTTTCTTTCCCTTGTCAACTTTATATTGTGTAGCCTATATCTATTATGTATCATTAATAAACATGTAGATAATTTGTAATTGCTATTATATGTATAATTTAACCCTAGTGAAGTGAAAGAGAAGACCTTACGGTCTTAACTGCATCAGGTAAAGTAAACAAATAAATGAAATAAATAAATAAATAAAATAGTCTGTCTATGGTGGTGTCAAGTGAAACCTTAGCCGGTTCTCAACTGTGTGTCACAACCGGGGCTGGATTGGGTCTAATTGCGGCGTGAATCAGTTCACTGTATTTACAGTAGAACATTTATTTATGTTTTTGTCTTGTCAAATACTAAAAAAATAATGTTATATTTGAAATAAGCGAAAAATTACGATATAATCGATACCAGCTATTAAACATATTAATTAAACGCAGTACTTTAGTCAATTTGTAGTGATACAATTAACTAAATCGCTGTATAAAACAAGACTTTCTCTTCGTTGTTTCTGAACTCTATATTAGAGTTACTCAGTTATGGTACATTATATTCACGTAATCTTAAAATAAGACAAAATATGCAATTTCTCAATCATAATAATGCAATTTGTCATAAAAATCATTCAAAAAATATTCTCGTGCATGAAAAGGAATTGGTGACAAATCGTAGACAGGTTAATGGAAATAAAATCATGTTGGAGGTGTATAAACTTCTCAGGGCTGCTGGACGATGAACTGTCAACGAAATAACTTGGAATTATTCCTTGTTCTCTTCACAATTTGCTTTGAAGAATAGGATATAATGTTATAATATTCAACTATATGTCAGCTTTAACAAAGGATATCAATGTAAACGTTGAGACCTCAGTATTTTATAAACACTTAACATATAATATTAAAAACATAATGACGCATTTTCCTTTCTGAGTTTCTCAGAAATAGGTGCATTGACTTTGATTATATATATATGTGATATGAAAAGAAAAAAGAATGCTTGAGTCGGGATTTGAACTCGCGACTCAAGCATTCTTTTTTCTTTTCATATCATATTTGCCTTCATTGCCAAATGTCAAAAATATATTTATAGTATCTATATATATATATATATATATATATATACACCTCTGTGTGTAACATATTATTATCTTTATATGGCACTAGTGGACAGAAATACATGGAAATGGGCAGCTAATTACAAGTGAGGAAACATTCGAGGAAGTGGCTGAATTCATATACTTAGGAACAGTAATCACAAGTAGGAATGGGAAGCATAACGAAATTAAACATAGGCTGAATTTTGGAAATGCGTGCTATTATGCATTACAGGGACTCTTGACTCACCAACTCCATTCAAAGAGCGTTAAACTGAAATATATAAAACTGTTATTCTACCAATTATATTATACGAATTCGAAACATGGAGTCTTACCATAAGGGAGAAAAGGAGTATTTGAGAATAAAGTTCTTAGGAAAAATTTTGGACCAAAGAGAGATTCTATTCAGCTTACTAGTTGTCTTTATGTTATTGCTGCGATTAGTATCCTCAGACAGGTGAATGAAGAAGACTGCATGACAGTGAACTACATGGTCTTTATAGGAAGCCAGATATAATGGGAACCTGCGATGGGCAGGACATGAGGCACGAATGGGGAATGAAAGATGTGGATGGAAGCTTCGTGTAGGAAAACCAGAGGAAAAAGCTCCCGGTTGATAGACCAGGAATGAGGTGGTAGAATAACATTAACTATGATTCGAAGGAAGTAGATTATACAGGTAATGATTGGAAAAAAAATAGCTCAGGATATGGATGTATGGAGGGCTTATGTCCGCGCGGCCTAGAACCTACGGGTTCGATAGTGCCAGTGAATTAGTTAATTAGGTATTTCAGAACATGGTCCAACTTCGGCATGTCATTGGTACTGATGATGATATGCCAACATCAGTACCAAATGACGTGCCGAAGATGGAATATGTTATGAAAGGCCTGCGTAGTTTAACTAATTAACGAAGTTTTTTTAACAAATATCCATTTTAATTGAGGAAGACTAATATATCAGATATTTATATTAATATTTTTTAAATTACTACATAAACTCAATTTTGATTATAATGAATTTTAGAAGTATTGATAATTAGAAAAAAGACGATATCATAACAAGATTTGATTTTACAATTGTATAATCTTAAAGGGGGCACGCCGTAGCGTAGTGGTTAAGGCACTGAGCTACAAGCCGGAGGGTCGAGAGTTCAAGTCCCGTTGGGGTCAGGATTTTTAAACTGACCCAAACCCTCTGGCGGCAGTATGGCCCTGGGGTCGACTCAGCCTCTAACGTAAATGAGTACCAGACGCTTGTTCTGGGGATAAAGGCGGCCGTCACGCAGGGCTGACAACCCGGCTGACATAAAGTGCCGATTGTCTAGAAAAAGTGGGAGCCTTAACCTCCTACTACCCCAAGGACCTCCGGGCCTGTTGTGGGATCACTTTACTTTATAATCTAAATAAATTATTGATATTTAAACGGAATTTTACCATATTGGCCTGTTTAAAATAGTGTAAACCCTTTTAAAATCAAGCTTGGTAAATGTTTCTGCTTGTTTAATCTGAGCTATTTGGTACAAATGAGATGAATAAAATATAATTTACATTTCTCTGTTTCTTTATTTTTTATGGCTCAACAGGCCCAGAATACCCTTGACATATCAGTCGGCTGTTGGACCCACATCCATATGTGTTAATGAAGCTCTGGACCATTATCCAGCTAGTGTAGGGGTGACGTGTGGCCAACATTTCGAGTCCGAAACCTGGTGCCGTTACTTATTGTAACTACCAATTTTTTCACTATTCTGGGTGGATACGGGTCCCATACTGGCCGAAATTCCATGAGAAAATTTCTTCCCCCATGGGGACTCGATCGGTATCGGTGGTCTAGGTAAGGTCCTTGCTTCTGGTTCCTAGGGTCGCGGGTTCAATTCTGGCGGGTATCGATGGATTTCTTAGGATGGAAAAATTGAAGGAACAAGTCCTCCAAGAGGGACTTTAAGCTGTGAATCCCGAGTCTGAAGATTTTTGGGCTCGTGAAAGAATTTCTAGCCTAAATTATTTATTTTACCTAATGGAGTTAAGACCATAAGTTCTTCTCTTCCACTTTACCAGGGTTAAATTAGTGTGTCTGAGCAAAATTTAATCGGCGTTTCCCATCCAAGTAATGACTTAATTGCCTAGTAGTTGTCTCTTTGAGGCGATGTGCTAACCACATGCCACTCGTTGAGCATATATGAGGAAATAAGCATAACTATATTAGCTAGGTTAAGAAACTCGTACTATGGAGCACTTTTGACCCCATATGGTGATATAGAGTAATAGAGTAAACTAGCATAGATTCGATAAACATCGGGACTCAAACCAGCGCAATTTCCGTAGCTATGCACCAAGACCTTAAATCGCATGCCTACCGAGCAGGATATTTCACTATGTTTGTTGTAGCCTATGTTATGGAAACAATCCACCGCTGTGATCTCGAGGTAGCGAGCTGCCTTGTCACGCAGCGGACCTGGTTTCGATCCCGGTCGGGACAAGTTTCCTGGGTGAGATTTTTTCGGCTTTTTTTTTCTCATCTGTGAGTCAAATGTCAGGATAATTTAAGACTCAAACAGTCCCTAACATAATCTGGCCATCATTATTATCCTTATCACATACACCTCATTAAGTGTTTGCCCAAATGGTCCCCGAAATCATATGACCATCATCATCATTATCATCATCTTCATCCTTCACCGGTGTGAAAAGCAACGGGAAGCTACCACACATACAATTCCCTAGTAAAGCTGCAAGCATAGCATGAAAATGCTATGATTGCAGTGAAGGACCTGCCTTCGGAGAGAATTACTATGGATGGATGTTAATTTAATGATTAAGGCTTCTGATGGCGTATCATTACCATAATCATCAACTATCTTATCATTGGGGCAGTGTAACCTTGCCCCCCAGGCACCCCAACCTCAGACGTGGGTTACATAAATTAGATACCCAATCCCATCAGCACATTGTCCTTTATATGCCTCCTCATCACACTACTATTACTCGAAATCTTTTACAGTTTCTCTTGCTAGAACATGGAATTATTTTCCACGCCATGTCAGAGACTGCCAAACGTTCCCATCGTTCAGAAACAAATTGAAAATAAAATTATTAACAGAAATATCTCACTAATATTCCTTTTTTTAAACTATTAATAATTTGTTTTCTTTTCATTATTAATAAAAATGGTATTAAGATTTGTCAACATATTTATCTAATGTTTTATATATAAGCGATAGATTAATACATTAGAGTTTATTACTTTCTTTGTATACATTTTTTCTTTTTTTATGTATAGTAGATTCGATCTGTTATTCATTTGAGTATACATTATTCCGTTAGTTTAATTTTAATTGTATTTAATTTTGTAGTATTATTGGACATTATTTTCATTATTGTTCAGTTTGACCAGATAATTAATTGTTTAGTACGTACTATTACTGTACGTTTTTGTATTTACATGTAACATATGTTTGTGCTGAGGAGTGGAAGAGAAGGCCACATGGCCTCAACTCCACCAGGCTATTCTACAATACGCCAGTGCCAAGAGAGAATACCAGAAATGTCGAAATGACAAACTGGCGGCATTGAATAAAAAATGTTATGAAAACATGTTTTAGAAGCAAGACTAATGCCTGTTTGAACTTAATTTAAACAAACTCTATGATAAAATTAAAATAAATATTTCAGTACTCTTACACAATGGAAGTAAACTGTTTCTTAAGTAATGAGAACGACTTTTTTTGCTTATTTTTCCCATTGCTGAACGGGAAGGAAGAAATGTTATAAAACACAAATAAATTCATTTTAACGATTATATAGAGCGTGACTTTTACGTAGTTCACTTCATTAAAAATTGTGTAAATTGGATTTGTGGTGTTTTTCCATGCAATATTAGAAGTGTTGGAGGGCGCGACATGTAATGGATGGCTTTGTGTCCTCACGTAGTTTGTCGGTTAAGGAGGAAGTTGCGTATTAACCTTGTGGTTATTCAGAATGTTCCCCGAAATGTTAAGTTCTCTACACACCTACATATCCATAGACATTATCGTTACCAAGTTCCGCAAGACTCCAGTTGTTCGTTAAATGGATGTTATACTTACGATAGTTGCTAGTTTTAATGGTATTGACTGGCCGTTTTGAACAAGTTTGCGGAACTGAATTAATACAACTTTAAGTTTTAGCACAAGTTAGCAATTTTGGGTTAAGTTATTTAACTTAGCAATCTCAAATTTCTACAGAACGAAGAAAACTACATTTCAAGTTCTGTTACAAAGCATTTTATTTTAAGTGTCCGTAACCAGGACAGTAAGTAGAAAACAAGCTAACAAGTTGTTAGTGGTAGAAATGGATTTTTGGAGGCGATCGGCAAGAATTTTCAGAATGGATAAATACAGAAACAGCACAAAAAAGGGAAATTATGCAAGTTAAAAAAAAAAAAGGAAAAATCGAAAAAAAAAAGTTTGAAATGGTATGGACACCTCATAAGAATGGAAGAAAAGAGAGTTCCAAAGAAGATCCTTGGTTGGAAAGCTAATAAAAGGAGTGGAAGAGGCAGGCCTAGAGAACGATGGATAAATGGAGTGAAGAGAAGTATGGAAGCTAGAGATTTGAGTGAGGAAGATGCTTTAGAGAGGAACCTCTGGCGACAAATCACTTTGGCTTGAAGGAGAAACACTATACTGTGGAATATTCCTAAATAAAAAAAAATCTCAAATTCCACATTAGAAAATATTTCGAGTACCGGTAATACTTAATCGATTATTTTTTTTATTAACTAACTAACAAACTCACTGGCACTATCGAACCCGTAGGTTCGGTCATAAGCTCTCCATTCATCCCTGTTATGAACTAATGCTTTTCAATCATCCCCTGTATAATATACTTCCTCAAATAATGGTTAATGTTATTTTCCCACCTAATTCTTTTGTCTACCAACTGGTTGTTTTCCCTATGGTTTTCTTACAAGAGCTTCCATGCCCCTCTTCCATTCCCAATTCGTGCTACATGTCCCGATCATTGCAGTCTACGAGATTTATTTGTTCATATTATATCTGGCTTCCTATAAAGATCATGTAGCTCACTATTATGTAGTTTTCTCCATTTGCCGTGTGTTCATCTTTCTTTGGTCAAACATTTTTCCAAACAAATTTATTCTCAAAAACTTGTAATTTTTTCTCCTTTCTTAAAGTAAGAGTTCAAATTTGGCATCCATATAATATAACTGGGAAAATACAGTATTATGTATTTTCAGTTTAACGTTTTTTGAGAGAAGTTGGGACGATAAGGGTCCCTGTAATGCCAATTAGGCCTATTTATTAAATTCGATGCATATAAATGGTAATGAATTTAATGTTTGTGCTCCTATAAATGAATAGGGACACGCTGTAGTGTAGTTGAATAAGCCAATACGCTACAAAGCGGAAGGTTGAGGATTCGTGTACCGGTGGAAGCAGGGTTTTTAAACTGTTCTATACCCTATGGCGGATTCGTAGCCCTTGGTCGCCTTAGTTTCTAACGAAAATAAGTACAAGGCCATGTTTTGGCGTTATAGACGGTCATCAATCAGAGCTGAAACCCCGACTGTCATCGTGCTGATTGTCCTTAAAAGTGGGAGCCTTGACCTCCTTGCGCGCCCACCAACAATAAGAATTGAACAAAGAGGACTTCGCTTCGTTCAACAAATGAAATACCTCGGAGTAAGGATCCAACCAAATATGAAAATTGTCGCTTATATTGACGACATCGCGGGAAAGGCTAAAAACCTCTTCGACGGGATGGCCCGTCTGGGTAGACAGAATTGGGGATACCAGGCCATTAACTGCGTAAGGCTTTACAAAACGCTGTTCTAACAGATATGCGCGTATGCTGCACACGGACGGGCATGCCACAAACAGAAGCTCCTGGTGGCACAAAGACATGGGCTAATACATGTCACCGTATCGAGATCATGTCTTCCAATCATACCTGCAGTGTTCCCAATAGACTTGTACATAGAGAGGAGGATTGAACGACATCGTCTCCGAAGAGGGCTTCCCGTCCACATCGAGGAAACGATCATTACTCCGGACCTATACGCCGAACCAGATGAAAGGGACGCCGTCCGCAGAATCATCGACTCTCACCTCCTCGACAAGTGGCAACTGGAATGGGAACAAGAGCCCCAATGGACGCCAGACATTCCTGTTCTTCCCGAGAGTCCAGAAAAGAATGCAGACTATGTGGATAACTCCCAGCCACTACACCACACAGATCCTCTCAGGCCATGGACTGTTGCGCTCCAAATTGCACGAAAGAGGACGTGCCGACTCACCTCTCTGCGATTGTTTCAACCCTGGAGAGGACGACGTAGTCCACGTGCTCTATCAGTGTACCAAGTACATTGTCTTCAGGCAGGAGCTGGAGGAAGCAGCCATGATCCGTGAAACATAATGGCCGCCCGCCTTAGAATTCTGGACCGGGAAGGAAGCCTTCAAATCCCTCACCAAGTACACAGGAAGAGTCTTGGGATTAAGAAGAGACGAAGACTAGCGTAGGCAAGAGAGGCGGTAAAAACGACACCAATCTTCTACTACTTTAATACTACTATTACTACACACACACGCGCACACACACATATACACAAACAAACACTAAACACACAGTTACATACACGCACTCATTAACACACATGCACAACCAAACAATACACCCTTATTTCTATTTTATGTACCAACTACATACTTCAAATACCCGAATTGTTTATTTATTATGTATTTCAATAAAGATTAGATATAGATAGGGACATAGTACAGACCCATGGATAAGGGCATTTTGTCCGAGGTAACCCGGGGGATGTTGGTGGGGCTCTACACAAATAATGAAAAATATTCCAAGGTTCTCCTAAGATCTATAGAAGGATTAATATCCTTCTTAATCTAGAGTTAAAATTAGCGACCATGTCCAAATATATATATATATATATATATATATATATATATATATATACTTGAAGTCCCGGCCACGCGTTGCTGTGGCTAAGGTACGAGTATACGTTAAAAATTTAAATTAAGTTGCTGTCTTTCAGACAGATTACTTAAAACTAATACACAGGAAATTAATAACATTGAAAATAAAATAAACACTGAACACACTTAAATTATGAAATAATCAATATTTGCAATTCAATTGAAATTCGCGGTTGCAACAAAAAGCATAGCCATCTGGATCTCTCTCTGTTAAATAATAAACCAATTACCTTATCAAATTACCTTACACCACCCATCTGTTAGAATCGTATGGAACTCACAGATAATTACACCGCCATCTATTAGAATCGTATGGAACTAACAGATAATTATAACTCTTTGTTAAATAATAAACAAATACTTTGCTATAAAAAAATAATGCGACTATAAATTTAGCTGTAAACTACCCTAAGTCTCAAGTTGGATCAAACTGCACACAGTGTGCAAAATTTTATTAAAATCGGTTCAGTAGTTTAGGATTCCATCGCGGACAAACATGACACGAAATTTATATATATATATATATATCTGAATCATTATGATTTTGATATTTAATACAGCAATCTATCTCAAGTAATTTATATAAAAATTTATTTACAATGATAGGAAAAATTAATCAATAATGGCATATGCAAAATTTTCGAAAAAAGTTATAACAAAAGTTACAAATTCTTGGTCATTCCCGGGAAGTGTGGGTTGAAAATCATTCCTTGGACCAAAACAAAACATTTCTCTCGTTTGTTTACACTTGTGATGATATGATCCTCTTGCATTATGTAACCGTTCAATGTGGAATGAACCTTTAACCGTTCGCACGACTTAGAGTCCTTAATATTAGAAAAACATCAACATTTATCATCTCGCAGTTAATGACCGTGAAGGTGTTTGGTTGCAAATCATGACTGAACTTTGTTACAGCTAAAATATATAGCCCTCAGGGCGTCAATTTATAACATTCTGATATATATTGTTATTTATTCTCTTCCCTTTTTTGCATCTTTAAGAATATTAGGTTTTTAATTTATCTTCATTCGACTAACAAAGGAACGAACATTAATTCTCAATATTTTAGTAGTCTCACTTGTCTCGGTAATTTACAGGAAAAAAAAATTGTTCTAGACATATTTAAAGTAATATAATTGGCCATTAACCTTAGCAGCATTTTATTGGCGCTAATTAATTACAATCAAGTTATATGTATTTTAGTCCCGCACCGTAGCTGAGTGATTTCAAGCATCAAGCCTTGGTGCAGGGCTACAGGATATTCACTGGTTAGATTCCCCGCGGAAAAACAAAAATTCTCATGGGACCATTGCCCACTTATCATCCTGAGAAATTTGGGTAGCTAATTAACTAATTCACTGGCACTATCGAACCTGTAGATTCGTGGCCGCGCGGACATAAGCTATGCATACATCCCTATCCTGAGCTAATGTTTTCCAATTACTCCCTATAGAATCTACTTCCCTCAAATCATAGTTAAAATTATTCTCCCACCTTGTTCTTTCTTTACCAACTGTGCGTTTTGCCTCTGGTTTTCCTATAAGAAGCTTCCTTGCACGTCTTTCATTCCCTATTCGTGCCACACATCCAACCCATCGCAGGCTTAAAAAATACTCCACGCGCTACGGGCCTAGAAGGCCCTTGGCTAACCATCCGGCTGCTGTCCTCGTATCCACATGTCTTCACATGTATCACATATGTAGACGATCATCTAGCCAGTGTAGGGGTGACATGTGGTCAGCATGTCGGGTCCCCCAGACTTTATAGCTGGTCTTCTCAACTTGGAGTCTCTACTTATTATAGCTACCCAAATGCCTCATGAACCTGGGTGGGCACCGGTCCCATATTGGCCGAAATTCCATGAGAAAATTTATTCTCCCATTGGAACCCGAACTAGCGCAAGTCCCGTAGCTCTGTGCCAAAGGCTTCTTGCCTTAAACACTGGGCTACGACGCGGGACTCCATCGCAGTCTTCTTCTTCGGTTTTCCCCCACTTACAGGTTTGCCGTCTTCAGTTTCTATTTATTTCCATCATTCCAATCTCCTTCTTCCAAATTCCTATCATACATTATAATTCTGACATAAGTTTTCCACTTCCATCTTGGTCTACCACGTTTATTTCTTCCAGGACGTGACCATTGATATATATTTTTTGGCCATCTTTCATCTTCCATTCTCTGTACATGGCCATACCATTTAAGAGTTTGATTTTCAATCCTCTTAACAACAGATGTGGTGACACTCATTTCTCTCCATAGGAATTAATTTCTTATTTTTTCCTGTCTCACAGTCTACGGGAATAATTAATACAACTGAAAATAAAATAAAATAAACTAAGGAGAAGAAATATAAATCGTAATTTCTTTCCTGATCAATTAATATATAGTATAACCAGCAAGGTAAAGGAGATAATAAGAGATAATAAATATGCACTTCGATGTTATAAGCATTGTTTTGAGAGAGAATCCTAACGCATGGATAAACACTCCGCTGCCGGGGTTCTGCATGGAACATTATCATTTCATCGCATTACTGATGTTAACGTACGCAGCATTACGAGCTATAAATAGCAGTCAGGTTAATTCTCATGTAAAACGATATTAACAGATACACTGCACAGACGCGAGCTTTGTTCTGATATTCCCTAGTGCTTCCAGCTGTTTTGCCTGCAATCAAGATATCCCATTCAAATAACAATAGGATTGAAATGATGTGTCAATGCAATAATTCTTCCAGATAGTTGAATGATCAATACTTCACGCACACAAACAGAAACATGCGAGTTTTATGCTATTTTGGTTTAGTTTTGCGCCAGAGGGCTTAAGTTTTGTAAATAGCAAATTATGGACTGAGATTCGTAGGATCAATTCAAAGATTAATCTTACAATTGAAGACATTATTTGAAAATAATTTTACCATCAAAAGCGTGGGGTGCTCTATATCAATTAATATATTTGATAATAAACAGATATTGGTAAAAGTAAGCTCTCTAAGAAGAAAATATAAAAATCATAAAAAGCACCCCACGCTTTTGATGGTAAAATTATTTTCTTTTTGTTGATAACTCTAGTTTTATTCTATATGTGTTGGAGATGATTTTTTTGTTGACCACCTTAATTTTATCCCAAGCGTATTGGAAACTAAAATTATTTTTCATTTTTTAGTTTTCTAATAAAGCGTGTTCTTTTAGTTTTTTAAAACTATTATTTATTTTTTATTTTTTAGTTTTAATATTCTACAGAATAAGATAAAATGTAAATATCTTTAAATTCGATACTATTCAAAATATGAAATTATTGTATTGTCACGGGTCCTCTACACGTATACAAAGTTTCAATTCGATCCAATGTTTCTAAGTGGGTGAAAATCGCGTTGAAAGATTCCGTTACATTGATACAAAAACACTTTTTTTGATTTTCTGATGATTATGGCCAGGATTTTAGAACATAAATATGAAATTATTGTATTGTCACAGGTCCTCTACAAGTATACAAAGTTTCAAGTCGATCCAATGTTCCTAAGTGGGTGAAAATCGCGTTGAAAGATTCCGTTACATTGATACAAAAACACTTTTTTTTATTTTCTGATGATTATGGCCAGGATTTTAGAACATAAATATGAAATTATTGTACTGTCACGGGTCCTCTACAAGTATACAACGTTTCAAGTCGATCCAACGATTTTAAGTGGGTGAAAATCGCGTTGAAAGATCCCGTTACATTGATACAAAAACACTTTTTTTTTTATTTTCTGATGATTATGGCCAGGATTTGTGGCAATCCATTCATCCAGCCTCCTGTGTAAATCTAAATAAATCCCTATCGGCAATAATAACCAGATGATATTATAACATCATTAAATGAAGCAGTTACTGGACTTAGGTCATATTTATATTCAAATTGATCAGGGAAGAGAGTGGAACCTGATTATGTAAGAGCAAAGGCCGTATAAAATGATCCAAAGAAGTCAGCATCAATGTAATCAAATTATTAGTTATTAAAGAATACTGACAACTCAGGTAATGTAAACCTTTCTTTTGTGAAGACGGAAGTGGCTGACACATGATAATAACTTACTAATGACAATGATCCTTTGCTCGACAGATTGAGTAGAGATATCTTCTAAGCCTCCAGTTAACTGATTTAGCGTGATAACCATAACCCATTAGCTAATGTACAAGCGGGGGTTTTACCCTGACACAAACATCGTTAGCAAAAAGTGTGGGAACATGGCAAGTTTCTAGCGTCGGAAGCCTAGGAAAAAACCCAAGCCTAAGAAGAAAAAACCCAAGCCTAGCTAATGTTTGTGACTAGACTGTACGTGAAGCCAGCACGGGGAAAAAAGGTCCAACCTCTGAAGGCGTAAATCGCCAATAATAAATTTGTAACACCCCCGGGATCAAAATAGGAGGGCGCATTAACCAATTATATGTTTCGTTATATGTGCCTAAGCACAGACCTTAGGTCCACGTGATCGAGGTAGTGGGAGTAACTAATTTACCTATAGGCGAGAGAGGCTTCTCCTCGTCACTTACTTCTCGTGTATAATTTCATCAAGTCACTTCAAAACACTACGTTCTAAAAAGTTGGATAAATTCACTTCATATATATACAATTACTTGCAGTTTATAAAAGTCAAGAATAAACTACTTTTACCAGATATTCTTTGTACATTAATTCTGCCCGACGAAGTCCTCGTGGAATCCCGAGATAAGAACCTCAACTCTACCGAATACCAACCGAGCAACCTAAGTTCTCACACATGGAGAACTCCTTCAGTATTCCTAGTGTCACTAAATCCAATCTTTACCTCTTGGCCCAACAATAAACCCCTCTCCATATTGGCTCCCTAACGTGCGGGCAGAATAGGTCGTAAAGTAACACACGAATAGAAATCAACGGCAGAACGACTAAGTCCCACGACCACGAGGCAACCAGGACAGAGAAGATGATGGCAACAAGCAGACAGACAGCAACTGAAGGAAGGAAGCAGTAAGTGACACAACAACAGAATAAGCATTTTTTTTACTTTTTACCTATATAAGAAATCAAAATATTACAGTGATTTAACGGAGAATATATCTGTGTGTATTTATGTGTTAAGAAGTAGGAATAGAAAGAGGCAGGCAAATAAAGATAAAAAAATGGATAGGAAACACGAAGAGATTAGGGAGAAGGCTTGTGGGCAACTGATTGAAGGAGAGAACGAAATCGTAAGGATGGGAGAGGACAACGAAGATGGCAGAGAGAACTTAGAGCAGAGCACAGGGGAAAGTAATGAAAACAACGCAAGAGTAGAAGCTAGAGGGGAAGTAGAGGACAAGGGAAATCCAAGCACCGACACCATGAAATACATGGAAATGCTAATGTCGAGAATAGAGGAGATGGATAGAAGTAGGAAAATGGATTTAGAGACGATAGATAGAAGTAGGAAAATGGATTTAGAGACGATAGATAGAAATAGGAAAATGGATTTAGAGGCAATGCAGAGGAATATGAAACAGGAATTTGAAACTTGGAGAGGACAGATGGAGATAAGCAGGGAAAAGGATGTATTTACGTTGAAAGAAACATTAAGGGATGAGATGAGAAAAGATAGAGAGATGCTAGAAGCGAAAATAAATGAATCGTCAGCGTGTGTAGAACTAAAGATAAATAAAATGGAACAAAAACTTATTAAAGACTCAGAGAAAACAGAAAACAGGGTAATAAGTCAAATGAGAACAGAGATGAACAATAGTATAATAACGTTACAAACTAACTTAGGGGAGAAACAGGAGGAATTACAAGGGGAAATAAAACGAGTCGACAAGAATGTGCTCTGTAGTGTAGAGAACTCGGACAAAAGGGTAAATTATATGTGTCTATTTGTACAAAAGCCAGCCCACGAACAAGAAACACTAAAGCCCCAAGTAGCTCAGAAAATTGCAGAGCAGGATAAACGCTCTGAATTGATCGAAATGATAGTAGAGCCTAGATTTAATGAGTTAGGCACTAATATAGAACAGAAAGTGACTAACGAAACCAGCAAACTAAATGATGAAATAAGTGTCATCACAAAGAACATAAATAGTAGAGGTCAAAAGGATAGGAGCCCCGAAAATGAATCATACGCGTCGGAGAGTGTTTCTTGGACGACGGCTAATCACAAAACATATGCACGTATAGAGATACTAGGGAACCCAGAGATCGCTAGTAATTCTGTGGCGCATACTAACATAGATGATAGAAGTAAGAATCATTTGAAAAATTTTGACAAAAGTCTAGTAATTATATGTGAATCTAAGGATGAGATTGAGACTGTAAAGACCCGATAAATTACCATGCGAGTGTTCAGAGTTTGTTTGCGTGTGGGCGTAGTATCGCAAAACATGTATATAATAATAGTACAGGAGGCCTTTGCGAGTTAACAGACTGTGAAATTAGACACTAATAGTATTAAGGGTAGATAGACGGACAGTGAAAATGACACTCGAAAAATAGGAGGGAGAGATTTTTACACGTAAGAATGACAACGGAATGGATATATTACGTATGTGTGTATGTCTTGCATTGTACTATATTGTATTGTGTGCACAGGTAGACACTACTGTGATTTTAGGTATGAGATAAAGGTCAATGTAAACGCTGAAATTATGCAGTACCCAGGTAAGGAAGTGGTTATATACCGACAAAATTTTGATATAACATACAAAAGGTACAAACATATAAGCTCTACATAATCCCCAAACGAAAAAAAAAAAAAAAAAACAAGACCTGATAAATTATACTTAAATGCATGAACCAGTTTTCACGGGATTCGAACTCAATACTAGCTGAGATTAGGACATAAATGAAAAGTATTAGTGAAAAAAAAATAAATAAGTGTTGTATGGTAAAGTACCAAATATAATCAGTAATTAAAATAAATAACACTAATAAAGTGATTAAATAGGCCTAGATGAAAACGCTAATCGCGAGAGGAAAGGGCAAAATGACTGCGAAAAAAAAAATAAAGTGAAATGTCAATTTAGATATTAATCATGATAATACCCCCATATTGATGAATATGATATAATTAATTGAATTAGGGTGAATACATAACACATGCATGTCCACTTTCAGCTAAGATTGAGGGTGATTAATAAATTGTTGATTTGAACTTATCGATAGAGAATGGATCTATATTTTTAAATGTTTTAACCCAATCGCTCGAGCAGGAAGCTGCAGTATCTACTTAATCCAGTAAATGTTAAAATGAGCCCAGATAGGCCATTGTCATTGTTTAATACATATAGGTAATTGAAGAAACTTGTACAACAATCTGAATACGAATAATATCATGATGATTATGATTCTTTTGTCTAAAATAACAATCAGACAGCGTAAACATAGGAGCTAATGAGACAGGGTGAAGCTCAATGCACCTTAATTGAAAGGCCGAGTGACGGTGTGAACCTATAAAGCGTGAGGAATTTATTTGTTGATTATATTTACAGAATTTAATTTGTAGACGTGGGCCGAAGCGGCACGTCACTGTGTTTGTATAACACGTGCTATTTTGTTGAAAATATTTGAGGGCAAGGGATCCCGTATTATCTAATAATGAGATGAGATGAAGTCATGGTCGCTGGTGAAAGCGAATGTGACAATTTGTGCGAATTTGTATTCGATGTTAATAATGAGATGAGATGAGGTCATGATCGCTGATGGAAGCGAATGTGACAATTTGTGCGAATTTGTATTCGATGTTAATAATGAGATGAGATGAAGTCATGGTCGCTGGTGGAAGCGAATGTGACATACTATACGATTCTGCATTCGAAGGAAATGATTTTGCACGCTTAAGAAAATAACGTCGTTTGGCTGAGCAATGATATAGCCAGCTATGCTTTGGCAAAGTAAATGGGCCGAAATATGTTGAGAATAAAATATTAAGAATCATGAATATTTCATGGATTAATAATCATGATGAATTCGTATGTATGCAATACCTATGGGGAAAATATGATATCAGGATGTAATACTATCAATAATAATTGTTTATAACGATAGCACAGCTGCTTAAACGCGATATTTAGTATTTTGGTCGCAAAGATATAGATCCATGTAAATAAGTCTTATTGACTCAATTTAAATTAAATTTAGCAAAACTGAAGTATTATTCGACATATGGTTTGAAGTAGACAAAACTGGTTCATCGCAAATGAATTCCCAAGCTGTAGACGCACATTATAATGTAGGTAGATATTAAGGTGTAGACGAAATTGTAAATAAACAGTTACACATGAACAAACAATCTATGCTATACTGGTATTCAACTAAATAGTTTTGAATGGTAATTGTATAAGCATGAATGGTTTGAGTAGACCACCAAATATATTAAGGGTGTATCTTTTTTTTTTCTTAATGAATATTTATGTATGTCTATATTGCAGAAAGTGAGTCTATTTAACCTCAAAGAACGATCCCAGGTAAAAGGGGTACATATCAGTGTTTACAATCTGAACATAATTGACGTGCTGGCAACACTCTCAGGGTTAACGTGCTCTAACCAAAATATTATAGCCATTTTTTCTTTAAAGGCCACTATAGCTATGATACTAGCATTATATTACGCGAGAGGATTATAAACAAATAAAAAAAAATCCCTTGATTTTTCCATTTGTTTATAGGGCATTTGTGGCAATTCATTCATCCAGCCTCCTGTGTAAATCTAAATAAATCCCTATCGGCAATAATAACCAGATGATATTATAACATCATTAAATGAAGCAGTTACTGGACTTAGGTCATATTTATATTCAAATTGATCAGGGAAGAGAGTGGAACCTGATTATGTAAGAGCAAAGGCCGTATAAAATGATCCAAAGAAGTCAGCATCAATGTAATCAAATTATTAGTTATTAAAGAATACTGACAACTCAGGTAATGTAAACCTTTCTTTTGTGAAGACGGAAGTGGCTGACACATGATAATAACTTACTAATGACAATGATCCTTTGCTCGACAGATTGAGTAGAGATATCTTCTAAGCCTCCAGTTAACTGATTTAGCGTGATAACCATAACCCATTAGCTAATGTACAAGCGGGGGTTTTACCCTGACACAAACATCGTTAGCAAAAAGTGTGGGAACATGGCAAGTTTCTAGCGTCGGAAGCCTAGGAAAAAACCCAAGCCTAAGAAGAAAAAACCCAAGCCTAGCTAATGTTTGTGACTAGACTGTACGTGAAGCCAGCACGGGGAAAAAAAGGTCCAACCTCTGAAGGCGTAAATCGCCAATAATAAATTTGTAACACCCCCGGGATCAAAATAGGAGGGCGCATTAACCAATTATATGTTTCGTTATATGTGCCTAAGCACAGACCTTAGGTCCACGTGATCGAGGTAGTGGGAGTAACTAATTTACCTATAGGCGAGAGAGGCTTCTCCTCGTCACTTACTTCTCGTGTATAATTTCATCAAGTCACTTCAAAACACTACGTTCTAAAAAGTTGGATAAATTCACTTCATATATATACAATTACTTGCAGTTTATAAAAGTCAAGAATAAACTACTTTTACCAGATATTCTTTGTACATTAATTCTGCCCGACGAAGTCCTCGTGGAATCCCGAGATAAGAACCTCAACTCTACCGAATACCAACCGAGCAACCTAAGTTCTCACACATGGAGAACTCCTTCAGTATTCCTAGTGTCACTAAATCCAATCTTTACCTCTTGGCCCAACAATAAACCCCTCTCCAGATTTTAGAACATAAATATGAAATTATTGTACTGTCACGGGTCCTCTACAAGTATACAACGTTTCAAGTCGATCCAACGATTTTAAGTGGGTGAAAATCGCGTTGAAAGATTCCGTTACATAGATAGATAGATAGATAGAGGTCAAGCTAATATAAAGCGTGTAATAACAGACGTCACGAACATTTAAGACGAAATGCGCGATTAACTAAAAAAGTCATACCATTACCTTCTATTAAACAACTCTAACTCACTGACACTATCGAACCCGTAGGTTCATGACCGCGCGTACATAAGCTCTCTATACATCCATATCCTGAGCTAATGTTTTCCAATCATCCCCTGTATGATCTACTTCCCTCAAATCATAGTTAATGTATTCTCTCACCTCATTCTTGGTCTACCAACCGGACGTTTTCCCTCTGGTTTGCCTACAAGAAGCTTCCATGCACATCTTTCATTCCCATTCGTGCCACATGTCCTGCCCATTACAGTCTACGAGACTTAACTGTTCTTATTATCAGGCTTCCTATAAAGACCATGTAGTTCACTGTTATGGAGTCTTTTACATTCACCTGTCTGTTCATCCAAACATTTTCCTAAGTACTAGCTTCTTATAAAATACAGCGTATTTAAATATTTTTCTTTTGGAATTGGTCTTTCAGTGGATTAATTAATTTTTTTCTTCCCTAATAATATTGACTTCATTCATCATAATTTAATCTGTATACGTTTTTACTTATACGCCTAATTGTATACAATATAATTCCGTGTAAATGTTTTCTAAGTTTAATATTGTTTTATGTCTGAGTCGATGAAAAGGCGTTATGACCTTAATTTTGCCAGTTTAAATAGGTAATTATTATTATTATTATTATTATTATTATTATTATTAAACAAGGCGAAATTTAGGTGGATTATTACAATGATATAATGTTATTTGGGGCCTATCTGAGCTTTAAAGTTTCTGAAATATACACATGTGAGGAAAGCACTCCAAAAATTATATTGACCGCCGAGAATCGAACTTGAACCTTTTGCGTCTGAGGCAATAGATTACCCCGAGACGACAGCGGTATAATCGAATCAAACCTTAAGTGAAAACAGCTTTTAACGACGTACAATAGCTCCAATATAACCTCCCCGGCCGGGTTCGTTGGTTTTTTTTTTCTTAGGATGCAAAAATCTAAGGGGAGCAAGTTCTCTGGGAGGGACTTTAAGCTGTGGGTTCCGAGTCTGAAGATTTTCAATCTCGTAAAAGATCCTTAAGTCTGAATAAAAAGGCCTCTAAACAAAATTTACCGATCTCAACATCCTAGTAATACCTTAGTTGCCTGCTAGATGTCTTATTGAATCGGTATGTTGACCGCATGCCATTCATGATATCTATGGGCAAATAAGGTAACCAAATTAACTTGGTCTAGTAACTTCTAACAAAGGAGAGACTATGGCTCAACAATAGGCTACGCCATTATATATATATAATATAACTTCCAATCTGAAAATAAATATATTCATTAAATTGCTCATAATGTGGCTAAGGATTTTTAGGTTCAATTTTCATGATAAGAGAGGAAGGGAAAGAGGTGCTAAAATAATCTAAAGAAATAATAAAGTGCTATAGCCCATAACTGTTATTTATTTTTTTATTTGAATGTGTACAAAAATAAAGTGCTAATATTTGTAAAGCAATATATATATATATATATATATATGGAATGATAAGAAAAATAAATGCCTGGACGGGATTCGAACCCGGATCTCTGAGTCTGTACCTCAGCGTGATATCCATTACACTACCAGGCGAATCCAATTCAAACACTTATTTTTCTTATATATGTATTATACTCTCCATTATTACTAGATGTCGCGAGAACTCAGTCTTCACCGCCATCTAGTAGCTGACCATAACAAGTAAGCAAATTAAAGAGAATATTTTTACCTTATAGCAGTGACGCTTTATAGATGTTATAATTAAATGTTTTAACATTGAGCAATGCAAGCTTAATATGGAATGATAAGAAAAATAAATGCCTGGACGGGATTCAAACCCGGATCTCTGAGTCTCTTTAATTTGCTTACTTGTTATGGTCAGCTACTAGATGGCGGTGAAGACTGAGTTCTCGCGACATCTAGTAATAATGGAGAGTATAATACATATATAAGAAAAATAAGTGTTTGAATTGGATTCGCCTGGTAGTGTAATGGATATCACGCTGAGGTACAGACTCAGAGATCCGGGTTCGAATCCCGTCCAGGCATTTATTTTTCTTATCATTCCATATTAAGCTTGCATTGCTCAATGTTAAAACTTAATTATAACATATATATATATCTTTTTTTTTGTCCACCACTGTGATCTAGTGTCTCAGTGGGCCCAGGTTCGTTCGGAGAGGTTTCCGATGTGAGCTTTTGTCGGTATTTTTCTTCACCTATAAGACAAATGTTAGGATACTTTAAGCCCAGTAGTTACTTTTGGTATCACAATCCATAGGTCCTATCATATTTGCATTGTTCAGAATGAATGTGTGAGTAAGTGGTGTGTCTTGTCGTAAATGTTCTGATTGTCTTGGATGAACCGTGTCCTTGAGCTGATCACTCATCCAGCGAGGCCTTCCATGCCCTTGTGACGTATGTGATCAATTGTTTAAAATCCACTCCCGACAAGTTGTGGTCCCTGTAAGCCCTGGCTGTCAGGATGCATGTAAAAGTACCTGCAAAGGAAGAGAAGCTAATGTAAAGTAAGAAATAAAAAAAAAATGTTTTATCAAGAATACATATTGATGCTTAGAAGTAGTATTGTATTGTAGGATATACTTTCGTCTTTGTTTATCATCCAATGTGATTCCTGTATTACGAACATTGCATCATATAATGGCTCCATCTTCTCCATGAAATCCTCCTGGAACTTCTGAAATAGAGCAACCTTTTGATTGGCAAATACTAAACTTGTTGCATAACAAGTAATTTAGATTCATAAACGGAAACAAACTTAGGGAAAAATCAGCTAATTGTTGTTCCCATTATTTAAATTTCAATCGGAATAAAACACAGTTCTGATTGTCAACAGTTCGATCATGTAAATCCAGTTCTACCGATTCCATTTAAAGCTAACCATTGTCTTTCATTGATACCAAGAAGATCGGGACAAGTAGATCCCCGGGCAAGCGTGCTCTGCCATACCGTTCATCCGATTGAGATAGGACTTTTTGAAAAATGTTCAGGAGATCCGGGGATGTACATAGGCTATAAGAGAGTTGTAATACTCAACCCCTTCACCCTTAAAAATCACCCTTTGTAGTGAAAAACATGAAATAAAGTCACTATTGTGACGCGTAAATGGCTTACGCTACCTAAATCATAACAAATACACCAAATTAATGTACACTGAATTGAACATCTCAAAAAAGTCCGCGAAAGCATATGTTTATCTCCTACGGATAACTCACAGTAACCATTTTTGTCTTTCATTGATGACAAGAAGATCGGGATAAGCAGATTCCCGGGCAAGTAAGACTATTACAGGGCACGGCTGGTGGTAGAAACACATTAACATTTTTTTAGGAGTATCAGCGCACGCCGGGTATTAGCTAGTAAAATATAAAAAGTAACATAAAATGATCGGAAATATGGGGAAGGGGATTATAGACAGAATGTAGCGAACGGGTTAAAGGGTAAAAAAGAAGAGTGAAATGAAGTGATAGAAAATTACTCCATTTTCAATTTCAGACAACACATCACTCATTGGTTCCTGTCACATAGCTGTAATATTTCCTACAAAGAAAACATGCGCACTTAAAAATCCTGAACCTGCTCATACTGAACTGACTCAGAGGTATTTCAAAGATGGACCGACATTGGTTAATAAATTATAGATCATAAATGAAATCGAAATGCTTTCTTCTTTTTTTGGGGGGGGGGCTTGAAAATACCTTCAGGAAGGCATATGTACACGTGGGAGATTATATTTGGATGGATCTTTGGGACTGAATTTGGGATATATTAAGAGGGTATTCATTTTCTGAGGATAGGATCCGACGCGCTGCGGCGGAAGGATTTAATGAATGCAGTATTAAACACTTTTTATTTTTATTATTTCTTTTTTATTATTGAAATATACTATACCTCTGTTATTTTAATAGGTATTTCTTTTATCGCTGTCCTTCATGGTCTGTGATTTCTACTCCGATTACAATCAGAATGTAAAGAAAATATTTAATAATTTAATTGGGTGATCAATTTTCACTTTGGCTATTGTTGATGTGTAAATGATAAAATCAGTTATGTAATGAGACAAATTCCATACCATCCAAAGGATATTTCATTGTACTTAATAGGGATATTCACTTACATTATCTTGCCTTGGCGTCGAGGTATCTTAACAAGACATAGGAATGTGGAAGCAACTTCCATTCCATTTGCATGCGTCCTTCATGTTTGTTTCTTAAAATTATTTGGAATAATTATTTAACATGCAATAAATTGTTGCATGACATGCAATTATTGGATTCAAAAATAAGTTTTTCCTTTTGAATTTATGTACATTTTTTAAAATTATGAACTCATTTACTGAGAAACATCTGTTTTCTTTAATTTATATATATAGGCCCTATATATATAAAATCCATTTTTATTCGATACATTTATAGTATTTTTAATCTCAATATATAAATAGGTAAAGCGAAAACAGTTCCGTAATTTTTGCTCCTCTGTTTGTCAACCGATTTTTTTAGTAACTATTGACGAACTTTAGTGTTATCAATAAAAAAATTGGAAAGTTTTTTTTTTCCCCTCCTTCCCTTTGGTGTTGAGTCGAAGCCTAAAGGCTTAGAAGTCTCTTTTCGTCATACTTCACGCTCCTTACGTCTACTATCTATCTATAGTGTTCTGCCCTAGGGCAGGTCCTTCACTGCAGTCATAGCATTTCGATGCTATGGTTTGCAGCTTTGCTAGAAATTTATAGCTGTGGTAGCTTCTCGTTGCTTTCCACACCGGGGATGATGAAGATGATGATGATGATGGCCAGAGGATGTTCGGGGACCGTTTGGGCCTCAAAGTTTCCTGATATTTGTCTTAAAGGTGAGGAAAACCCCGAAAAAACCCTCACCCAGGAAACTAGTCCCGACCGAGAATCGAACCCGGACCCGCTGCGTGACAAGGCAGCACGCTATCTCGAGACCAGAGCGGTGGACCCTTACGTCTACAATCTACAATATTTCTACAATACTGAATACAGTTTTTACACCTCATAAATTAAAGTTAATAGTTAATTCTATAATTATGCTCAATCGTAACTTAAATACTGCACAAGCTTTAGTTAATGGTTCATGAATGAGAGTGAAATTCTTGCACCGCAATACGATTGACTGTGAAGTATAAATGGGAACTGCTATAAATAAAATAATTTTGATTCCAAGGGTTAATTCAACATTTTCTTCGACAACACCTCCATTTCAATTTCAAAGAACACAGTTCCAGTAATATCTGTATTTGGTATGATCATAAACAAATTACAAGGTCAAACTTTTGTTAAAATTGGTGTATTATTGCAACGTCCAGTGTTTTCGCATGGACAATTATACGATGCTGCAAGTAGAGTTCGTTCATTTGATAGTTCGAAATTTTATTTTTTCTTATGACAACGGTCAAGACAACTTAATATTAATATATTTTTACAAAGAACATTGCTTATAAAAATGTTTACGTATATAAATTGATTTAAATTACATTGAAATTTCAAATTCAATTTTATTTTTTAATTGTTTAATCGTTTCATTCATTTCAGTAGCTTGTAATTAATTATTTTTGAATGAGTCCATTTTTGTATTATGAATAACTAATTTTAAGTAGTTTAAGCTTGATTTTTAGTTGAAATTTAAATTTTATTCCATATTAATAAATGAGGATTTTAAAAAAACTGTGACTATTATTTTTTTATTTAATTATAACGACACTGAAATATTTTGTATTGTAACTTAAGTATTGTAGCCTCACTATGATGATTGTCCAGTGACTCTCTTTGTTTCTCTGCAGCTGTTATATATAATTAAATACAAAGATGCCGACTACCGCCACTAGAATAATTCCGCATGTTAATCATTGTCAAACATTGTCGCGCTGCACCCGCTTTTATATAAACGGACAACCATCATATTGAGGCGATAATACATACAATGAACGAATATGTAAGAGTAGCAAAAAAGTTGTAGACATGCAAATTCATGTGTTTTTTCTTCAAATTTTCAATAATGACCACTGGGCGAACACTAGCTCTCTTTAAATTTATGATTAAGAGAATTAATCTTACTCACTGAAGTCGTAGATACGTGGCCGCGCGGACATAAGTTGTCCATACATCGATATTCTGAGCTGATGTTTTCCAATCATCCGCTATATAATCTACTTCTCTCAATTCATCGATAATGTTATTCTCCCACCTCATTATTGGTCTACCTACTGGGCGTTTGGTTCCCCATTAGTGCTACATGTCTTGCCCACGAGCATTAATATATATATATATATATAATATATATATATATATATATATATATTAGTGCTACATGTCTTGCCCACGAGCATTAATATATTTATATATATATTTTTTTTTTTATATCTAGGTACCCATAAAGATCACGTAGCTCACTGTTTAATAATCTTCTCCATTCGCTCGTCTGTTCATCTCTCATCGTCTTTCCTAAGAACTTTATTCTCAAATACTCGTAATATTTTCTCCTCCATTAAAAGAAGAGTCCATGTTTCGCATCCATATAATGTAACTGGGAGAATAACAGTTTTATATATTTTCAGTTTTTTAGAGAAGTTGGAATGATAAAAGTCCCTCTAATGCATAACAGAATGCATTTCCATAACTGAGCCTACTTAATTTCTTTATGCACCTCATTGTTATTTGTAATTATTGTTCCTAGGGGGGCACGCCGTAGCGTAGTGGTTAAGGCACTGAGCTACAAGCCGGAGGGTCGAGGGTTCAAGTCCCGTTGGGGTCAGGATTTTTAAACTGACCCAAACCCTCTGGCGGCACTATGGCCCTGGGGTCGACTCAGCCTCTAACGGAAATGAGTACCAGACGCTTGTTCTGGGGATAAAGGCGGCCGTCACGCAGGGCTGACAACCCGGCTGACATAAAGTGCCGATTGTCTAGAAAAAGTGGGAGCCCTAACCTCCTACTACCCCAAGGGCCTCCGGGTCTGTTGTGGGATCACTTTACTTTACTTTACTTTAATTATTGTTCCTAGGTATTTAAATTCGGCCACTTCTTAAAATTTTCCACATTACAAAATATTATATTCACAACGATATTGGATCGAAATGAACAATAATAAAATTAGGTCTAAAAACACAATAGAGTTGATAATTAAAATAATCTTCTTCTTCACTTCACGGGCTAGGCAAAATGCCTGTTCCGCCTCACAGTTGTTCTGTCCATCTTTTCACTGGCCTTCTTACATTTCTTGAACCTCTTGGCTTGTAGTTAAATGCTGCTTTTGGTAATCTTGTTACGTTCATTCTTTCTACATTCATTAAAATAATAATAGTAATAATAATAATAATAATAATAATAATAATAATAAATATTTTATTAAACACAATCTGTACATTTTGAAATTTCACCAGTCTTTTGGTCTTTTGTAATTGTGATGAGAGGCTGAATAGTTCTGCTTTTTGTATTTCATTAGATGGTACTTGGAGCATTGCTCGTCGCAAGGCTTATATCTGCAGTCCTCCTTGGGGTTGTGGCATAACGGATTCTGGCAAATCTTCCCGTGGAAACCGTGCGCGGTTTTTAATAATAAAGTATATACAAATGAAGAACATCTCCATCTTCTGTACATAGAAACAACATACAAGAAAATAAAAAATGTAATGAATTATTGTATCGGTTATGTATGTCAGCTTAAAATATTGATAAATCTTAAAAATATTTTATAAAATAAAATATTAATTGTTAATTTTATTAAAGGAATGTGACAAGTAACTCGGTCAAAGAAGTATGGCAACTTCTAGGCTAAATTAATCCCAAGAAAAAAAAATATGTTCGTGTTCAGCTTAGACTTATCTTGTAAAAATAATCCCTGACAAGGAACAGTAAACATGTTAGGAAAATACAAAGTCCCGCAATTTCTCATTCATCTCTTTGTACACCTGAGTGGGACGACATTGCATGCAGCATGCTTAATTTTCATTACGCACTTGAAGCACGTATCTACGTTTAAGAAACGTGTCGTGTTTCTCGACTGTATTTCATTCACTGGTAGGCGTAACATATCGGTTCCTCAATTATACAATGCCTTGTTGTCGAGACTTTACCTGAGTAATTATTTCTTCTTTTGTATCCTTTTCTCCCTTTCTGCAGTTATTTTTGTTCTGTTTCTTATGTTTTAATTTTGTGGATACTATTGTTATGAAAATACCATACGCTATTTTTATTAACTTATATATATTCATTGCCAAATGTCAAAAATATATTTATAATATCTATATATACAAGCGTTACTGCTATAAAGTAAATATTCTCTTTAATAATTTGCTTAACTGTTATGTTAGCCGCTAGATGGCAGTTGGAAGATATTTTCCGCTACCTCTTGTGTGAATTGAGAATACTACATGTATAAGAAAATTGTATGCTTGTCTTGGAATTCTTGGGTAGCTCAGTTGGTTAGAGCGCTAAAGGTACAGACTTTAGAGACTCGAGTTCAAATCCCGACTCAAGCATTCTTTTTTCTTTTCATATCATATATATATATATATATATATATATATATATATGGTGTAAATGAATTACACCATACAGTTACAGTAATAATTACGTTACATTATCACCTACAAATCAAAAGTAATGGAATTTTGAAGGAAAATATCCTATCCGATCGAAATAGTTCTACAAAACAAAACAATAGATCAAGTAAGATGTTTCATTAATGTTTTCATGTCCGTCGCCGTGGCGTAGTCGGTAGAGTTCCTACCTTCCACTCCGGCGACCCGGGTTCGATTCCCGGCGGGGTAGGAGATTTTTAATCTCCACTTTGGATCTGGGTGTGTGTCCTGTCCTTGTGTCTATATCTGAGAATAACAAAAAGTTAACAGTGTAAGCAAAAAAAAAAAAAAAAAAAAAAAAAAGATACTTATTATCATATGAAAAGAGAAATATCTAGATAATAAATTATGAAATTCCAGCATGTGTGTGGCACAATTAAAAGAACCTTTCTTAATAAAACCAGGAAAGAGACAATGATGAGATTTTATAAGGTCTTGGATATAAAATAAATTTGGAAAAAAGGAAGATAGGAACGAAAGAAATTTGTTTCTAAAGAAGGATAGCAGGGCACACTTTAAGAGATCATATCCGCAATAACGACATTAGAGAACAATTACAAATATATAAATGAGCAAAATAAATTGACAGATAAATTATAATGGTTTCAACATACAAATAGAACATCTCGTCTATCAAAACAGGCTTTATAATATATTCCACGAAGTAAACATTTCGTTGGACGCCCCATGACCAGATGGAGGGATTGCTTTGAGTCGGCACAGGCTTACAGCCTAATGAAGAAGAATTATAACAGTTACTGCTTACATAGTTACCTTTAGTGTCAACTATGTAAGATAAGAAACTACTAGTATGCAAAGTTAAAAAAGAAAATACATGTTTATACATACATACATAGTTTTCTGCCCAAGAGCAAGTATTTCACTGCAAACTCAGCATTCTCTACTCTTTCTTTAATTCAGGCTTTTTTTTGTATCCGCATACAAACCATTAATTTTAATATTGTCTATCATTTGATGATTTTTCTGCCTCTAACCTTACGATAAAATTACATGTGTACAATAGTGAACATAATAATAATAATAATAATAATAATAATAATAATAATAATAATAATAATAATGTAGAAGTGTTATTTGTATGGTGCAGAGACCTGGGCTTTAGGTAGACAGCAAGCAAAACAATTATTGTTAACAGATGAATTTTTGACGAAGGGCATCAAGAAAATGAAGAAAGGAGAAAATTCGAAACCAGAAAATTAGAGAAATAATGAATGTTAAACATAATATTATAGAAGCAGTAGAAGGACGAAGATTGAATTTGTATGGACATCTGAAGAGGATGGAGAACAATTGAATCCCAAGATTGTTGCTGGATTGTAATGCTGAAGGCAGGAGGAGGAGGAGGCAACCCAGGGAACAGTAGATGGATGATGTGAGAAGAAACATGATCAGCAGAGACCTCAAAGGAGAAGATGATGCGGATAGAAATCTCTGGCGGATCAAAATATATTTGGGCTGAAGGATAACTACTGGAATGTAGAGAAAATCGTTAATAGAATAATAATAATAATAATAATAATAATAATAATAATAATAATAATAATAATAACTTTATTTTACCTTACAGAGTTTAGGCCTTAAAGCCTTGTCTACAACTCAACCAGATTAAAATAATACAAGAATTATTATTACGTCTGAATTATAATAAACAAATATATTGAATGGTATATCTACGATATAATCATTATTTACACTATATTTTATTTAATCTGGATATAACGAATGAAATATAAAATGTTCAATATAGAAATTGAGAAAAGAAACTGTTAATGACATAAAATAGATTTAGTTCTCGGGAAGAATTAATTATTTTTACAACAAATAATATAAGCGTGACATAAAAGTGTCAAATTTGTTGTAATTGTCGATATATTGAATGAGGGGATTTCAGGAGCAGGCAGAACCTACTGTGAAAGAAGTAGAATAAGAGGAAGTGCTATGAAGAGGGATTTTTAGCAGACTGTTATCTTGTGACCTAGTGTCAATATTATGGTTAGAAGATAACGTCTCATATCTGGACCCCAAGCAACTAGGAGTGTAGATCGAGCCTTTGATTTTCATAAACCGTGTCAGTCAGTTAACAGTTGATTTTCCAGTAAAAGAGGAAATTACTTTAAATTACTACCATATGATGTGTTAAATAATTATATTCAACTTGACAAGTACAGCTGATGATGTATTACAATATATTATGAAAATAGCGAAGTTATGATTCACGATAGCGGTTTTACACATACTGATGTAGAAATACACAGGATATTAAACGGTATCCACCATCAGTAGGAATATTGCTTCTCAGGACATGCAACGGTGAGGTCACATTAACCTTTGCCCTCAAATATTTAATAGAAAATTACTTAAAATTATTATTAATTAACTTTCAATTCATTATAGTCTACATTAATTAATTGCAACATTGTAGCATGACTCAATTAATTAACTTGTAATATAATTAACTGACGCTATCGAACTCGGTGGTCCATAGTCGCTCAGACATAGGGTAGGCTCTGCATTATCCGTATCCCAGTTAATATTTTTACTGAATTAAATATAACAATATCATACAAACCATTTATGGCAGGATTCATTTTAAACCAATCATATTGTTAGTACTAGTAGAGGAAGCACCAGTGGTAATAATAATAATAATAATAATGCTAATAAATATATAGGGACTAATATTAATTAATAATATTAATTCCGTTACGCGACAGGCCTAGAAGGCCCTTAGCCTACCAGTCGGCTGCTGGCCTCACATCCACATGTGTCGATCACAGAGGTAGATGTATCTAGCCAGTGTAGGGGTGACATGTGGTCAGCATATCGAGCCTCTCGGCCGTTATAGCTTGTTTTCTCATCCTGGCACCGCTACTTATTGTAGCTACCCAAATGCCTCACGATGCTGGGTGGGCACCGATCCCATACTGGCCGAAATACCATGAGAAAATTTCTCCCCCCATGAAGACTCGAACCAGCGTAAGTCCCGTAACTCAGCGCCAAGGCTTCCTGCCTTAACCACCCGGTTACGGCACGGGACACATAGGGACTAAATATAATTAAAATAAATAAATTTTAATTTATTCATTGCTAGGTAGTACAAGGTGTATCAAATTCATTTTTACCACTTCCTGTAAGTAAGCTCTCGTCCTCTGGGATGGGAGGATTCAAAGGTGGAAATCATTTTTACATTTTTTTGTTTTTGTTTTCATCTTCTTTATTTGAAGCTTATATCACCAGCTCTCTAAAGGGGATTCTGAAAATCGAAGTTCCTTTAATTTTGAAATTAACGTTTTTAAAGACAAAGGAGACTTAAATAGGTAATTTTTGACAAAGTTTATTTCGTGACAAGAAGCCTATTTTTGAAACTATAATTTTAGTATTAGTTCCATTGAAATTTATTTGGTGTATTGGCGAATAAGGAATAGTGTCCCTTATATGTGTACTGAAATTGAACTATTGTAATCATGAATTACAATTAACATTATGCTCAGTATTTGTGTTGCCTAGCCGGAGGCTGCTCGACTACACCTATTCGCCACTGAAGATGCCCTCCGAAGTCGAGGGAGAAACATCTGGAAGACACACTAGTCTTGGACCACGGCCAAATAGCCCGGAATATCTCAATATTATGATTACACTGAGCAACAAAAAATAAACTTTATTTTTTGTCTCAGAAAGAAAAATATGTGATTCTGATAGTATTTTTCTCCTGAATTCAAATATAATATCGGTTTTTCTCCATCATGCAAGGTTTCCGAGAGACAGGCACTTATAATTTCAAACAATTTAATATTTTCTACTTTCGTAACTACACAATATTCGAACATTCGGACTCATCTAGAAAGTAAGAAATGACGATTTTCTGCTATATTTCGTCTGTGGAGCATCCCTCTTGATGGTCCAACAATAATCGGCCAGCATATTAGGATTCCATTTGCCTTGATATCTCTTTTCCATAGCTGAAATCTCCTGAGTTAGCTCATTTGGTTTTATTTTACAATGTACAAATGGACGAAAAAAGTTTATTAAAAACATTATTATTTAAATCCATTAATTGAAAGTGAAATAAAACAACTGTGGGAGATGGAGAAATTCCGAATACACATTTAAAAACATGATAAAAAACTGCGTTAAATATAATTACTGGTACTCATGAGACAAAAATCATGTTGACCGTGTTACCGGCCTTGAAAGCCTGCATTCAACATTGACTATTATTTGAGGGAAGTTGATTATGCTGGAGATGATTGGAAAACATTAGCTGAGGTAGAGATATATGGAAAGCTTATGTCCGCGTGTCCCATGAACCTACAGGTTTGGTAGTGCTAGTGAGTTAGTTTAAAATAATCCGAAGCCTGAAATAAGAAGCATCTTGAAATATTTGTCTTCTATGTCACTTCTAGATTTGAATTACGACGTTAATTATCTAGTTGTTAAAGAGTTAATAAAACACTAACATTATTGACGGAAGACGATTGCGTTTGAAGAGTAACAAGATGATGTTAAAATTATGAGGTGGGGGAAAAAAATATGTGGAAACATTACAACTTTATAAAATGAGGTTTCAGCACATCGGCTCCTTTACCGATTTGCTACAATGTAATATCAATCTTGAAGCCTAAGATATATATTACATTGTGAGTTTGAAATTAAATCCAATCCGAGTTAATTTGTACCCTTCCTTCCCTTCGGGACAGACACGGTGCGCCGTAATTGCGCTTCTGCATGGAGCAATTAGTCTATATCTGTGTAACATATCAGTCACACGTCTAGCCTAATAGCCCAGGGGTCCCCAACAACTCTACAAATTCTTCGTAAATTAACTTACGTGAATGGAATATTGCAAGAAGTACTTAAGTCGATTTATTATAGTTATTTTTACAAACGTACGTCACGCAGAGACTTGGTATTCCTCTGTAGTTGAATTTATGTTCCGATTTTCCTAGTTTACGAAATATACACTCATCATCATCATCATATCCGTCACGAATTAGAGAGATTTTTTAGAGAGATTTATTTATTTAGCCTGGTGGAGTTAAGGCCATGTGGCCTTCTCTTCCACTCACCAGGGCAAACATATATTACATCAGAATATAACAATCACAATGAACTCTAATATTAAATACTAAATAAAAATTTGATCAAAAATATAATATATATTATATTATGATCTATAATGCAACTAGTTAATGTTAGTTAAAATTAAGACTAAAGCTAATAATAAAATGTATTATACAAGAAGACATAATTAATTGTCCCTGTCTAATGTATATATAAAACAAAGAAACATAATGAGATATAGAAAACTAATTTTACGTTTGTACAATATTTAAAAACAAACAAAAGAAAATATTTGTTTAATCTTAATCTTCTTTTTATAGATAATTAAATTTATTAATTGTTAAAATAATACTCTCAGTGAGGTGTATAAGTTAGTTTGTTATTAAATACCATTCTTTCATTTGTTTTTTGGAGGAGGATGTTATAGTGTTTTGACAGTCTCTCTGACATAGGGCGGAAGGGAAATTCCATGTTTTGGTAAGCCGAGGACCGTAAAAGATGAAGAATAATATGACCGAGTGATGAGGAGGGAGATAAAGGACAATGTGCTGACAATGGGATCGAGTGTCAAGATTATGTGTGTCGGATAGTCTGATGAAGCGGCGTGATAAATAATTAGGCGATGATGTGTGAAGGATTTTATAGAGAAGGGATAGTGAATGGACAGTTCTACGATCTCTTAGACGAAGCCACGATAATTGTTCCAGGGACGGTGTAACATGGTCAAATTTGCGAATACCACAAATAAAACGTGCGCAATTAGGCTTTTGTTAACCTGTTTCGGCCCCATATATCTGTCTTTTAAGAGGACGTCCTAGTCTTCGATCTCCTTTGGGCTTATATTGCATCTTTTTAGGATTCTTAAATTATCCATTCTTTTTGCATGGTCTAGCCAGTTTAACTTATATATACTGAGTTTTTCTTATACTGATTCTACTTCTCATTGTTCTAAAATTGCTTCATTCTTGTTTCGATCTAAAACAGTGTATATATCCTGCTGCCCTTCAGATAAATTTAATTTCCGTTGCTTTGATTTAGGTGATAGATCGATATTTAGATGGAAAGCTCTGCGGCCATCATTTAAATGTTGGCGGTGAGCGATCTATTTTGGTCCTCCTTAATAGGTAGAACCCCGGGTTCCTCAAAAATACATTAGCCCCGGTTTAAATTTGAATTGCTTTGATTCTACTCCTGTCTCTTTTTCTTAATGACCAAATATCACTTCCGTATAAACGAGAGTGTAATGCTGAAATATTATATATTTTTCTCCTTGTGGATTGTTGTAGTAATTTAGCTTTTAATTTATTGTTTATTATTCCTAAGGTGTGTGTAAATTTGGTGATTTTCTTGTTCACATCTTTTTCATGTTGATAAGATATTTCACAGCTTAAATAGTTGAAATTTTGTACCTGTTCTAGTCATTGATTACTGTGTATCTTACTTTTGAATGGATCTTCTCCTAAGAATGCCACTACTTTTTACTTTTGTGCTGAAATTTCCATCCCACAAATTATGTTTAATACTCCTATTTTATTTAGTGTGTAGAGTTCTATTTGTAAGTTATTCTCTGACTTTTGTTATTTAAATCATATGTATCCACTTATTTATGAGAAAACAAACACAGCGGCCGATAGAGTGATTTTTAAATTAAGGGTTTCAAGTAATTTCTCAATCCTATTAGTTGGATTTCGCTGATTTTTGGAAAACTTATTTCTCGTTTAATTTAAACGGTATATTTTGAGTCTAGTTTTGAAAAATCGAAAATTGCGGTCCCGAGAGTGACTTTAAAATTTTTGCTTCAGTTGAATCTCCATTCCGAATGATTTTATTTTGCTGGTTGTTTCATTAAGGACTTCATACCCATATTCCTTCGGAATTCGATAAAAAAACTAATTGTTTAACTGATCCAGTTGGCTCAGGCGATTATGTTTATTACTCTTATTCGTTAGGTGCCGGTTCAAATACCGGTGCGACAAGCTGATGAGGGGTTTCTTTGGCATTCCTCGGTAGCCAAGGTAAATGCTGTGTTGGGATTCCATTACTAGGACTCATTTCATAATTCGATAAAAAAAAAGCAAATTGTTTAACTGATCGAGTTGACTTAGGCGATTATGTTTAATACTTCTATTCGAAAGTTCCCAGGTTCGAATACTGGTGCCCACAACCTGATCGAGGTTTTGCTTGGTATTTCTCGTAGTTAAAGCAAATATTGTGTTGGAATTTCATTATTAGGACCCATTTCATTATATTCGCCATTTCATAATATCATTAAATATTAAAATCGGTAGATACTGAGAAACATTAAAGCACAGTAGAAGTACATAGCTTATTCTTAACGTTCTTAGACTGCCTATCAAAACATCTCCATAGGTTTGGAATAGCAAAATCTCCGTATTGTAGGCTTATCCTGTGTCATCGACAAGAAAGCGCAGTTAAGAGCAACCATTTAGAATGTTATATGAAATATGCAGTAACTTCGAATGATGGTTGAGAAATTCTCTAAATTATTGTAAATAAATGCCTGATGCCGGAAAAGAATAGATTAATTGAAATGTTATGTTGAAAAAAATTGCCAAAATGATTTCAACAATTTTCCTGGAGACAAGTTAATTATTGGAGGTGCTCGACATTCAATTTTCTTCCTACGGAAAATAATGTTGGAAAGATGAGTTAACTCAATGAGCTATTTGTACCTTTTTTTTTTTTCTGTTCATTGAAAGATTTCAATTTTTTGCAATTTATCGTGATTGTGTTTTAAGGACAAACATTACCTATTTAAAGGTTATGGGTCTGAAATGTATGCTTTGGGATCGTATATATATATATATATATATATATATCCATCCATAGTAATTCTGCCCGAGGAAAGGGCTTTCACTACAATCATAGCATTTTCGTGCTATGCTTTGCAGTTTTACTAGGGGATTATAGGTGTGGTAGTTTTCCGTTGCTTTCCACATCGGTAAATGGTGATGATGATAATGATAAGGTTGATGATGATGGCCGAATGATTTTCGGGGACCATTGGGCCCTAAGCTTCCTGACATTTGTCTTACAGGTGAGGAAAAACCTCGAAAAAACCTCACCCAGGAGCCTGTCCCGACTGGAAATCGAACCCGAGCCCGCTGCGTGACAAGGCAGTACGCTACCTCGAGACCACAGCGGTGGACATATATATATGGTAAGCTCGGGTAAATCGGGACAAAAATAAGAAAGTCTCTAATATCCGTTTCATTATCGGTAACACGCATATGTTTTATACTTCATGATTCAATATAACCTTTGATTAACATTTTGTAACAGTTATAGTTTTTAGTTGATTGCAGGCTTTCACGGCCGGTAATCGTAATGTTAAGTGATTTCGGGCTGTGTGGTCGGGATCCATTACTGGTGTTCCTACCAGACGTTTCTCCCTCAGCTGCAGAGGACATATTCAGTGGCGAGTACTTCTAGGTGTGATTCACAGTCGAGCCTCCGATCAAGAAACAACACCGAGGAGTAGGCCCTACTCTCCACTGAAGATGTCCTCCGCAGTTGAGGGAGAAACGTCTGGTAGGAACACCAGTAATGGACCACGGTCACATAGCCCGGAATCGCTTAATGTTTGTTGTGGCTTTTATCAACCAAATTCACAAGGACTATTAGTTAATAAGAGACACACATAATACAAAACGAAAATATTAAATGAACGAAGCTATTATTTCACTTACCTGGAACACCAATTCTTTGTTGTGAAATATTCAGATAACCGAATTAGAACCAAAATGACATACAACTGGTTTTGATACATGATGTATAGAGATTAGTCGACAGATGCCAGAACTTTCGCTGGGAGACTTAGATTTCAATGAAGAGAACATAATTTAAAAGTATCCATGTTTACCCTGTATCCCGATTAAGCCTAGTTTTCTCTAAGAATATTCTTAATATCGCTTACGCTAAAATGCGTAATTGCACATTACATTTTAATATTTATGTTGGCGAAAGGTGCATATAGTAAAGAGTTTGAAAACTGTAGTACATTTTCCAGACTCCTAACTTAAACATATCAGTTTCATCATAGTATGAAATAGAATTAATTGTAATTGTCCATAGATGAAGCGTAGATCTTGACACCCCTGTAAGACTTGACAGTCGAGGGTAGAAAGAAGTGCCATATTAATTGAGATCCGAGAGAGGGCTTGGAATTCTCAACTAAAGTATATCTTCTCGAGCTCTTGTAATTGAAATTTGTTGAGAGAAGAAAATGTAACATGTCAGTCAATAAGTTTAATAGAATTCGATTAAGTTCCACGAGAAGAGCACGTGCCTGCGTGACTGCCTGTAGATTATGTAGAAAAAAGTTTAGATGTTCGTCTGCAAAATTTAAAATATTTGATTAGTTGTCTTTTGTCCCTAGGTTATTCTTATGTAAGTAATATTATTGATTGTCATCTTTGCAAAACCTATATCTCCCATATGACCATTAAAAGTGTCGAAAATAATTTTATTATATTTAGTCTATTTGAGAATAAATTTCTTTGGAAAATTTTTGGACCAAAGAGAGATGAACAGACATGTGAATGGAGAAGACTGCATAGCAGTGAATTACATGGTCTTTATAGGAAGCCAGATATAACGAGAACAGTTAAGTCTGGTAGACTGCGATGGGCAGGTCATGTGGCACGAATGAGGAATGAAATACGTGCATGGAAGCTTCTTGTAGGAAAACCAGAGGAAAAGCCCAGTTGGTAGACCAAGAATAAGGTGGGAGAATAACGTTAACTATGATTTGAGTAGATTATACAGGGGATGATTGCAAAACATTGCCTCAGGATAGGGGTATATGGAGAGCTTATGTCCGCGCGGTCATGAACCTACGGGTTGGATAGTGCCAGTGAGTGAGTTAGTTAGTTAGTCTTATTATATGACTATATCCAATACTTTAAGGGGAACTGGTTGTTAAGAAGGGTAAAATGTTGTCAAATAAAAATAAATAAAAATATATATCATTCTAGTTAATGGATAACATTGAAGGTATAGGCAAAGAGAACATAAAACATAGAATTGAATTGAGTAGCAAAATAATATCATCGTTAAATTCCATATGGTGGGATAAGCATATTTGGAAGGACACAAAAAAATATATTGGTAAAACATTGGTGGAATCTGTTGCAATGTATGGAAGTGAGGTATGGACAATCAATAAGTACTACAAGAATAGACTAATAGATCTAGAAATGGATTATTTACGGAGAAGTGCCAGAAAGTCTAGATTAGAACATGTTACAAATAAGGAAATTAGAAACATAATGGAAGCAGAAGAAAGCATAATTGAAAGAATTGAGGAGAAGGAATTAAAGTGGTTAGGACATGTCTTAAGAATGGAAGATGAGCGATGGCCGAAGCAACTATATGAATGGCATCCGAACAGAAAGAAGAAAAGAGGAAGACCAAGGTTAACATGGAAGGAAAACATGAAGACAGTAATGCAAGCTAGAGGGCTAAGCATCGAAGATGCCCAAGACCGTAGGCTTTGGAGGTTTGGCACGGGAAGACGGCAGCAGCTGTAAAAACCCGAAGATAGATAGAGATCATTCTAGTTATCTGATATTATTATATTTTGTTAATTAGGGTTATAAGAAACTCACCCCATTTGGAAAAATTTAAATACATACATAGTGTTCTGCCCAAGAGCAGGCCTTTCACTGCAAACGCAGCATTCTCCACTCTATCCTTAACTCAGCTTTCCTTTTTGTATCCGCATACAAACCATTATTTTAATATTGTCTTATCATCTGATGTCTTTTTCTGCCTCTAATTTTCTTTCCGTTGATCATTCCTTCTAGGACATCCGTCAGCAGGCAGTTTCTTCTTAGCCACTGGCGAATCCAATTTCTTTTCTTTTCCTTTATGCGTTCCAGCACTGTTCTTCCTTCAATCACTCTGACTTGCACGAAATTTAAATATATCAAGAAAAACTTATTTTTCATCTTTAATACAAATGTTAGGTCCGTCCTACTGTATGGGTCCGAAATTTGAAAGATCTGTGAGGAAATAAATTGAATATTAGGTGGTCAGGGTAAAAATAACTTAAATGATCTATAAAAAACTAATAAACCTCAAATAAAAAAAGAAAAGAAACAAATAAAATGGAGATGGATAGGAAACACAATGAGAAAACCAGTGGGTACGATTGAGAGAGAAGTCTTGGACTGGAATCCATAGGGAGCAAGGAAAAGAGGTCGATCTAGGAGAACGTGGAGGTAGAGGAGGAAGCGCAGGAGTATGGAACTACATGGAGAGAAGTAAAAAGGTTGGCTGGTAATAGGTGGCAGGAGGAAGACTTTTACTGATGCCCTGTATGTGTGTGTGTGTGTGTACCTTTAGATATCTTAAATCATTCAGCCGGAATTGAGTTATAAGTAATTCCTGAAAAAATCAACCTGTTTGTACATTTTACTCCGGAGATAATTCAGATAGAACTATGAACATTTTTGGATACTTTACTCACTATTTGATTCCTGTAGCAAGCCTTCAAAAAGAACATTTTCATCAATAATTTCATCATCACCATAGTACATTCACGAATTTAGGTCATTTGTTGACCTGTTTCGGCCTCAAGAGAAACACCACCAAAAAGTCTTTTGAGTGTACGTCCTAGTCTTCTTCCTGCAGGTTGATAGCTATACATTTGTTTGGGTATCCTGTGATCCTCCATTCGATGAACATGTTGCAGCGATCTTGACTTATAATAAGAAATTTTGTTTTCTTAAGGTTCCATGTGCAAAACAAAAAATCTTAGAATAATTATTATTCTAAGATGTTTTTTTTTTATCTAGTAGTGTGTACCCTGCAGTCCTCCGGAGGTATCTCATTACAGCAAATCTAAGTCTCTGTATATCCTTCTGTTTCAATGTCCATACTTCGCTACCATATAGAAGATTTGGAAGAACCAGTGTTATAAACTTTTAGTCTTGAGTGTTTTTGGACTAACTGTGGCTTGAAGATAGAATGTATTACCCCTAAAACCCTTAAACATTTTTATATTTTTGTATTTACATCCTTTTCTTCTTCATATGAGATATTACATCCTACATATGTAAAATTATTCACCAGCTCCATTTTTTTTGCGAAGTATGCTACAATTTCAGTTACGAAAAAAAAAATAATTTTTCTAAGTTAGAAATTAATCATATCTTTTTTTCAAAATATTTAATTTTTAATAAAATTGCTAATGCAGATATTTATTTCAAATTTCACTCTTATTTTTTATGAGAAAACTAAAAACTGTATCTCAATATACGATATAGCCAAACATTTATTGTTTAAAAATTAATTTAAACTGGATGGTTTAAGATACCGCATCTAAAAATATGTATATAGATTTTTAAAAATAAATATTTTCATAATTAACAAAAATGAATAATGTCGAAATATCGAATCCATTGGTCATTATCACGCAAACATAAACTCTCTATACATTCCTATCATGAGCTAATGTTTTCCAATCACCCTTGTTTAATCTACTTCCCTCAAATCATTGTTCATGTAATCTCTCGCCTCATTCTTCATCTACCAACTGGGTGTTATCCCTCTGGTTTTCCTATAAAAAGTTTCCATGTTTTCTTTCATTCCCCATTCGAACCACACGTTCTGCCCATCGCTCTCAGTCTACAAAGCCTTAACGTTCTTATTGTATCCGATTTCCTAAAAATATAATGTAGTTGAATGTTTTTTTTTGTCTTCTCCATTCACAGTCTGTTCATCTCTCATTGGTCCAAAATGTTTCCTCAGAACTTAATTTTCAAATACTCGTATTGTATTATTATATATTTGATTTTTATTTTAGAACTTATATTCTTATATAAAAACGCAATTTGATTTTGATATCACAGAATTACCATTATTTATCCTCTCATTGGTTTCAGCTTGAAGTCTTCTATCTTCATTAATATTTGTTCCCAAGTATACGTAGGCCCTATTCGTCATATGTTTTTTACTTTTCGATAGCCGTCATCTAAAACCTCTTTTGATTTATCTCCTATTACCATATATTTTTGTCCATCTTTATCTTTAATTTTAATTTTTCATGTGCCTTATACAGGGTGATTCACGAATCATGTTTCGTCTCATTATATCAAAACTATGAACATTAGTGTCAAACGAATTGTGGAAACATGTGGATAGTTGATGCGCCTCTATGCGGAGATGCTAAGCACATTTTGATGTTTATTCGTCTTTAAGTTATGACTTCGAACTTCATTATTTTGATTTGATCATGACCCATTTCTTTCCTTCGTTCGAAGTGTCCTTGAAAAAGAAATGCATTGCCGTTGGAATGAGGTTTCTATCTCTATTGGTTAACGTGTTACAGACGTGTGAAAGTTGGCATCTGGTACTGCTAATTTTTGCTAATAATTGGATTATTGTTTATGGGGATATGTGAAACAACATGTCTATGCCACAGACCAACCACTCCTGACGATACGCAGCATCGGATCAGGGAAGCATTCAGTCCATTTCAGATCACCAACTAGTCCGTGTAAGAAGATCATTTTGGAGACGTATTCGAGAATGCGTAAACAATAACAGTGGCACTTTTTGAACATCTACTTGGTGATTAGACACATGTTCCTGTAGTAATAGGGTAAGGTATTTTGAAACAGGAAGTCTATACATTGGTATACAGCCCATTGCTCCTGCCAATTTAACATCTTGTAGGAACTGTTCTAATACGACATAACTAATTATTCAAATTGTATTGTAAAGCCAATAAATGGATCTTGCATTCCATCTAAAATAAAATAGGAAGTTGCATTTAAAATAACAGTGGCCAATGTTGTATCTTTTCTATAAATATATAGAAATTTTTCCTAAGTGTCTCCGCATACTCACAACATTATGCGATACATCTTTCAAGTATCAAACTCAAGATACCATATATGGTTTTCACATAACAATAACAAACACAATTCGTGAATCATCCTATATATAAAGTTGAAAAAAAGGAAGGCCAAACTTTCGACGGTAATATTTTATAATTTAAAATATTAGTGCGTAATAGAAATTGCGAGTCACTCTGTACAAATTTTTGGATCAACTTTTATAAGATTCATGATGTGTTCCGTTGAGGTATTATTAAAAATTAATATAAAATTATGGAATATTCACCTGAAAGGTCCGTCTCCTTAACTTAATTAATCAGTTAAATGATTAATTAAGTTGAGGAGACGGACCTTTCAGGTGAATATTCCATAATTTTATATACATTTTTGGATGTCATTATCTATAGGGCTATACAAAAGTAGGTCTTTGAAGATGGGCTGACTCTTTGCTGATACGAGTTGAAACGTCTATAAATAATGAAAACAATTAAAGCTGTATAAGCATCAGGTAAAAAGTGAGCAAAAATTCGAAACACAAAGTTTCTCAGAACTTACACGAACTTTCCATCAATTTTGTCTTGAGTTTCAGAATCCGTCGGTTGAAATTAGACATGTGTGTTAATTATTAATTTGTTCATTAGAACGTTTGTTCACTTCTTTGTTAGCTGCTGTTTCGCACCAGAGGAATATAATCAAGTTCAGGGTATTCGTGACTGCAAATACGTAACCGGAATAGCTTGCCAACTTAATCCTGATGCAATGAGAGAAGTTTATTCTTTATTTGTTTGTAGGTCTCTTGCTGAAATTACTCATTACCTGCTGGTAAAATCCCTTATACGGACTTGAAACCATCTAATCTTATTAAGTCTAGATTTCTTTGAGAATTACGTCTCAATGCTTTTGAATTAACTCATTATTAGGATATTTCGACATCTTACACCTCTGCATTTAAAAGTGCAATTGTGTTAGTACGTTTTGCAGAATTACTGATACACTCTATTAGCTCTGCATTCTGATATCTCTATTAAAATGATATTGGCTTACATTCAAACCTCTGCTTGTAAATGATGTATATAGGCATTCGATAAGTAATAGCACACTGCTATAACATCAGAAAAAAAAATATTCAGGTTACTTTTTCCATTACAAACTTTATTTTAATCTTCTGTCAAGTCAACTATATGTTTCCAAATCCTTGGAAGACGCCGTACTCCATCTGCAGCAGATTTCTTGATATCTCTCTCATCTGAATGATCTAGAGCTTTTTTGAGTATCAACTCTTGATTTAATTCTTTGATATTCTTGTGGAGATCCTTTGATATTCGAGAATGATTTATAGTCACAATGGCTCATGTCCGGTGAATTTGGTGGATGTTCGAGTACTTACCAATTCCACCTTATAAACAAATTCTACTGAACATCTTTAGGACGGTATTACTTACTGAATATATTCACAAAATATTGCTATTTTGAGACTTTGAATGTTACAGATTTATACAACATAGAGTGCTGAACAACATATCACAATATTACAATGATCACCAATTAGGATCGCTGATTTACAACAGTGTCATTACTTATCGAAAGTCCTATAGATTATTCAGATCACAAGTGGACCAAGTTAAGCATGTCGTGCTTAGAGAAACAATAGATTAAAATGTCTAATCCGTAATTAATTGTAGGAAGTTGTTCAAAATTGTGTGCTATTCCATTTTTTATTTTATCTTAAATTATGATAATGGTGAAATGTATTTAGAATAACTACAAAGTTAATTTTAATTAAATAAAAATAAAACGCAGTTTTATTTTTATTTAATTAATAAATATGGATTTTCATCAAGTAAACACCAACTCAATTGATTATAACGTTAATTTTTTTCATGAAATAATCCTAGCACAGTTTTTAAGTACATTTGTACCATGAACTATCTAGGTGTGTGTGTTTGTTGAATTGTGTATATGGGGCTTACCATAATATATAATATATCGGACACGACGAGCCAAGCAATCAAAGCCATGCACGAAATAAAAGACAACCAAGATGTCCATGGAAGCAGCAATAAAACTCTTCCACACCAAGATTGTACCCATAGCCACATACGGTCTTCAACTGATATGGGATCATCTGGACACCAACAGCTTTAGACTCCTGGAAAAAGTGAAATCCATGTATTTGAAAAAGGCATCGGGTCTGTCAAAGTTCGCACCCTCCCGCACGGTCTATGGACTGACAAAGGAGCTATTTCTCATAGAAGAGCTCCGATTGAAACTGTTCCTGCCATCTACAGCGAGCTATAATACTGTACTAAGAGAGCTGCAGCTGAAAAAAGAATCCATTTGGACCGATTTCTACAACACCGATGCCATGATCTCAGAAGACTGGAAGAAGCCGAAATATGAACTACGACACCTAGTGACCCGGCTAGCAGTACACGGCTTCCATCACAGACTGTGCAAAACGAAACAATTTCATGACCCGGGACCAGAATGCGTGTGCGAGCGATGCGGCATGTTATGCGAGAGATACCATGTGCTAAAGTGCAAAAACAGAGGGCAATCTCTGACAGGATTCTGTATGGGCAGATAAACTAATATAGATTAACTAATCTTTGCACATTGTGCGCTATACATTATTATTAAAATAATATAGTTGATTAAGATAACAGGATTTAAACAGGTCTATATCTACTGTCTGCACCATGGTCATGGGGTTACCTGTAACCTAAAGTGTAGCAGACATAATCTGGGGTAAAGAAGGTCTCAGGTGGGGCTGACAATCTGATTGTCAAGGAAGATAGGAGCCTTAACCTCCTAATACCCGAAAATCTTCCCAATGCCTGTATATGTATAGTGAACAAATCGGAACTAAGACATGTTTTTCTCGTGGGTTCTCTCTTTTTCAGCTGCCAAAAATGTCATTTAATTACTTTCTCATATTAAAATCATATTTTTCGTTCCATTTCATTCCACATGTCACTGGAACGACCATGGTGAAACCACCATGAGGATGGCCATCTCCCAGAAATGAAGGGCGAGTGTGACACTTGCCAGTGCAAAAAAAAATCAATGTGATTTTTCTAAATCTACACAAAAATTGATAAAATAACCCACATTTGTTATTTTGAAGGATTGACATCTCGGTATATAGTATATTAATCCGCCTCGGTGATCTAGGGATTAAGTTCCTTGCCTCTGGTTCCGAGGGACTCGGGTTGAAACCCAGCCGTTGTTGATTAATATTTTAGGATAGAAAAATCGAAGCTTCAAATCCATCAAGAGGGTCTTTAAAGCCGTGAATGCTGTATCTGAAGATTTTCTGGCTCGTTAAAGTGTCTCAAGCCTAGATTAGGGCCTCTGAACAAAACTTAATTGGCTTTTTACAGCCAAGTAATAGCTTATTTCCTTAATAAGTGTCTCTTCGAGATGTTGAACTAACCACTTGCCACTTGCTGACATCTATAAGGAAAAAATCGTAACTAAATTACCAAGGTCCGCCACCCGAATGTATCTCTGTTTGAAGTAGCGGTAGAAGTTGTGTGGTCAAATGATCCTAAGGGTTATGTCGTACTGGCTGTAGTTTTGATAATGATGACTAGACTGTCTTAAGATAGTGCTATATTAACGAAGGTAGCCAAATGCCTTGTCATCTAATTAGTGACGCGCATGAATGAATTGGCGAGATTCTCTCTCTCCTAATCTACTAATTAACGAACAAGCGAGCTAGGGGCCAAGTCTCAACAAATCGCAGCGTGGCAACTGCTCTACCGTGTACAACACCCATTCATTGCCAGGCAGGTCGAAGGTGATCACCCAGAAAAAAAATAGATACCATAGTCTTCCAGGTTCAGGGCTGGGCATGGGGTTGACGACCTTATTCCGCAAAAGAATATTCTTGAGAATCCCCAAAAATGAAGCCGGACTCAATCCCATATAATGACCCTGCAAGAACAAAGTAACGTATTGCGATTTGGGTGAAGAGGAAAGGTAGAAGGTTAGAAGAGAATGAAGGCATATTTTTGGGGCGGTCAAGGCCTGTAACAGAGTGTAGCAGCTGTGATAATTATGATGATGAAATTAACAAAGAGTGTAGATGTACGAGTATATAAAAAACGGATAGCTTATTAAATTTGACATATTTGAAGTTCTAATAAATTATTTTAAATACTTAATTGATTTGATGTTCACTTGATGAAAATTCATTATATATTTAATAAATAAAAATTTTTATGATTTTCATAAATCTATATTTCATTTAACAATCGTAACAGCTGTTTCAATACACTATATCTTCTTCAGACGACTGTCATAAATCTTTATATTAATACGTGAAGGAAAAGCAGATTCCGCCCACGGAGGAGTGTGATATTTGGCATATAGAGAAGGAGTGCAAAAAAATAACATTTATGTATAATATGTGTTACAAATAAATTAAACAAAAAAAAATTGTCTCTAAGGAATTTGTGTGCGTTATTCATTTGTGTACTCATTCATTTGTTTACGTTCATATTGAAAGTGCTTTGTTGTAAAAAGAATATTGTGCAGCAACAATGTGAATTGACTTTTTCTTGCGTATTTATTATTAGTGATTTTTAAAAAAAGTGAGCTACATTTTATTATCTAGATTTCAGTTGAACACTGACTAATCTTTGTTTCAGTAATTTCATTACATGTGTTTTTAATATTTGCATATTCGCGCCTATTTCCATTATGCCTCGACATAGAACATTGACGGGTTGGAGTGAGAGACAAAGAAGAAGCGATATGATATATTCCTGTGTACACAATAATAGTCCAAATACAAATTGAAATGACGCGTTATTGTTTTTTTTTATATGGCTTAGCCAAGCTATACCACATATTTCCTAACATTATAATGATATTGTGAAAAGAAAAATTAATGTCAGAACCAGGAATCGAACCGTGGACCTCTAGTTCTCCAGACTAGTGTGGAGCCCACTACACCATTCTAGACCTGGCACAAACATTAACAATTCTTTCCACATATACAAATATATATTCTCGTTTCGTCCGCTGTCAGGTAGGTGACACTAGCATCGCCAAAGGCCGGCTTCGTTTAGAAGTATCTATATTTGAGAATTTTACACCACCACTTTTATAAGCAGTAAACAATGTTATTAACATTTTCCAATACTGTTCTTTTAACACAGTTCCAATAATGGATCGTATTATAATGATATTGTGAAAAGAATGGTGTAGTGGGCTGCACACTATTCTGGAGAACTAGAGGTCCACGGTTCGATTCCTGGTTCAGATATTAATTTTTCTTTTCACAATATTATAATATGATCCATTATTGGAACTGTGTTAAAATAACAGTATTGGAAAATGTTAAATAACATATTTCCTATCGTTCGTTTTTTTAAATAAATCGAAAATTAATGCATAATGACGTATTTTTGACAAACTTAAAATTTTATGAATTGTGGTCGAATTTTGACCGCTGGGTGACCACTAATACAAATAAATATTCTGTTTAAAATTCTATCTGAAATTTTAAATAAAATATATATTTATAAAAACCATATAAACTTTGGTAGTTTTGCTTATTAAATAAATTATTTTTTATGTTAGAAAATAGGAGGCGGATTGGTATTTAACCAAATAATTGCGTCATATACTATGGTGTATGCTGTATTTTACAGCATTAAAATTTTGCTACGCTATAAATTATATTCTATGAAAGAAAACAGCATTGCGAAGATTGAAATATGATTAATGAATTAAAAATTCGCATGGGGGTATTAAAACTAGCACCCTTTAATTCTGATGCAATCAGTTATAAGTTCGCAATAACAAAACTTCTAATTCCGTGCCCGAAGGTCTTTGATCTGGATCCATTACTTTGCGCTGTACCGTTTACAATCCTTTGGCCCTTTAGTTATGGAACTGAAATATAATTCGATTAATATCTGAACATAAAACTAAAAAAGCAAACATTAAAAAGGTTGGTCTTATTTATTAATTCACGGCGAGATATCGTTCTATGATAGTGGAGGACAATAACCTTGAAGAGAACGAAATAATAATTGATCTTGAGATAAATATGACTTAGAGTCTGTTATTTCTCGTATTACTCATTTCAGGTCAGAATACAAAGAGTGTAACCAACATCTGTTCAGACGGTAGATCTTGTTACATTATTATTCAAGGATTTTTCAGCTGAAGCCGCTTTCCCGTTCTCAGTCTCACATTGTTCTTGATCGAGAACACCTTCTTCTTGAACTCCCTTTGAAAAAAGTAATTTCTTCAATTCTTTGGTAAATTTCATTTGAGTTGTAAGTTGGAGCTTGAGGGAAGCAGATTGAGCAGGTCAAGGTTTTTAAGTGGTTGGGAATCGCTGCAAAATGAAGATAATATAACTAGCTACTAAAGACAGTCAAAATAGCAGGCTGCATGAATTATATAATCTGGAAAAATAATAATTTAAATAAGGAAATGAAAACTAGAATTTATTGAGTAGTCATTCGGCCAATTGTGTTGTGCTGGTAAATTTCATGGTAACTGACGTAACAAAGTTAAACTTTTGAATCCTTAAAATAATTGTAAACTATTTTTTTTTCCCAAAATAACCTAAATATTCTATAATATGTAAAGTAGATTTTTATGTGTCTAGTATTATACTTAAAATTGAAGCTTTCATTTCGGTAACTGTCCTGAGATTCAGCAGAACACTCGTTCGGAAGGCCCTCCATGTTCCTGTGTGGTCAAAAAGTATATGTGCGATCCAATTATAATCTAAATTCCACCACAACAGGTCGTGCCACTGTAAGGCCCGGATTACGTCTGGCATGTAAGAATTATCTATAATGTGGAAGGTTAAACTAAATTAATGGAATAGAAGTATGGAATTTCGGTAACTGGTGTTACCCTGAAAATATATGTAGGGCCTATATATGTGATATTAATAATCAAAAAAGGAAAAAAATCCTGTGATGTTATCAATTATATTTCAGGACATCAAGTACTGACAATATTATATAGACTGTATAAGGACTTAAAAATTCATAGTTTAAATTTTGCCACTAAAACCAGTGTTTCTCTTGAGGCCGAAACAACTCAACAAATGGCCTAAATTCGTGATGATGATGAAGACAATTGACCTGTTACTTTTGCGTTACTTTTTTTTATTATTCAGAAAGGAATGTCAATTTTATTTGAACAATCAACATTTAAAAATAAAATGACCTATATTTATTTTATAAACAATGCTATTTAGATGTAACTTCAATTTAAATAATCTTAAAAGGTAAAGTGATCCCACTATAGGTCATAGGAGACCCTTGGGGTAATATGAAGTTAAGGCTCCCACTTTTTCTAGACAATCGGCACTTGATGTCAGCCGAGTTGTCAACCCTGCATGACGGTCGCCTTTACTCCCAGAACAAGCGTCCCGTACTCATTTCCGTTAAAGGCTGAGTCGACCCAGGGTCATGGTGCCACCAGAAGGTTTGGGTCAGTTTAAAAATCTTGACCCCACCGGGACTCGAACTCTCGATCTTCCAGTTTGTAGCGCACTGCCTGAACCATTATGCTATGGCGTGTCCCCTTAAATAATATTAATAATTATTATTATTTATTTAAACTGGCAGAGTTAAAGCCGTAATTTCTTCTCTCTTACTCAACCGTTGAACAGTATTAATATTTACATAAAAGTCATAACACATATAATAATTGTAAGTAGCCTAAGTATTTATTATACAAATTAAACTAAAATTCAAATGAATCAAGTCAATATTATTAGAGAAGTGAAAAATCAGATATCATAAGTAAGCTACTGAAAGACCAATTACAAATTAAAGAGATTGTGAAGGAATGTAATGTCCGGCAGTCTCTGATCTCTTGCGGCAAAGAGTTCGAGCCTAATAGTTGATACGATATAGGAATTACAATAATGGTAAGTTCTTTGTTGTGGGATGAGATGTAAAAGGTTCTAGTATAATCGTATATTCAAATTGTGTAAACTAGTAAGAAATAATTTATCGTGTCACGCTTCTTTAGGTATAAATCATTTTCAGATATTGCATATATTAAGATACCTTTCGTAGATTTAGGCTTAAATTGTGTACCCACATTTTAAACACCAAATGTGAGAGGTGACAAATATCCAAATATGGAAACAAGTATTTAATTGTCATCTGTCATGTCCACTTTCATATGGAATTGACTTGCTATGTTTTTTTATATTTATGTTTTATTTTTAAGGTGATTTTAGGTTGGTGCAATTTTTAATAATGTCACTGTGTTAAAAAATCACATGCCATTAGCATCGTAATGAAGAAGCATGGACAAGACCATAAAGTTTTCTCAGAGCTAGAGTTTATTTTATGCGCCGCGCCGTAAATCTAGGACATGAGATGTGTTACCATACTTCCATCCGAAAAGAAACCATTTTTCAGAATTTTAAATCTTGAAAAATACATAGCCTATATCCCGACGGGGTTTGAAATCCCAAACCTCTGTTCCAAAAATATTGAAGCTGCTACTTCATCTGGATCGACTTGTAATGTAAAAAAAGTTTATAAATTTTGAAGATGTTTCCATATTTGAATAAATTAACAATGCTTTTTCATAGTTATAACACTAACGATAATAACTGTAATTAAACAAAATTAAAATCCCTTAATTAAAAGTAGAAAAAACAAATTCAAAGTAGGGGTCCAATTACCCGAATTTCCTCTATATATGGGGAGTGAGAGAAAGAGAGGGAGATAAATAACGATTCAAATTTAAATGAAAATGTAATTGACCTATTTTTTATGTAGTATGATATAACAAGGACACAAATAATTATTTTTAAATTAACTTGTTTCTTAAAATATAATTTCAAAAAGATTATTCTTTTCCTTTGTATCATGTTGGTAGTTATGAGTATTATAACGGTGGAACCAAGCGTTCGATATAAGTTTGGCATTGTATTCCTGAGAAAATTCATTACGCTATTCTTTCATGTAGAGACCCAGATTCAGGTTTACAAGAGCACATAAAACTGTGTGGAATTCCTGTAACGGTCACCGCCAAAGCAGCGCCCTACCGTGTTAACATATTTCCATGACAATTGAATATTTTCATGGGAAGAAAGTTGGTGCACTCTTTGCTCAGACTTACTGTTTGCTGATTATCTCTGGTGTTGGGTCCAAGGTGTGACCTGCTTCCTAGTGCATCTGTGTCCCATGAGTTCCTCTTCGTCTCTGAACGTGATATCGTCACGGTGTCTGAGTTTAGAAGGCGTTGGGTTTTCTTCATCATTGTCAGTTATTTTGATTAAGGCTTTTTTTTGTTACTTCGCCACGAGTCATCAAAATAAATGGCAGAAATGTGCCTTAAGCAAGGTGTAGATTTTTGTGCTAGAATTATGTTGTCAAATTTCAGACGAGCTAGTATTTTATGATTGAAAGGTTTCGCTTGAAAAAACGTTCTTTTTCATATTTCTTGAACGGTTATCCCTTATGTTTATAGGATGATGAATACACAGCGAAAACAGATATAAATAACAAACTAAATAAGTTTAATTGTATAACATAATATATATAATAATAATAATAAATTGGTAAGAGGCACTCGAAAGAGCATTAAGTTATAAGTTTATGATTTGTCTTTTATGAGTTCGTTCAGTGATCCTGTCCATATTCTGCATTGTTTGTAATAGTATCGCTCACACTTTTGGTCGCATATCTTGCATTCACACGAATCACTCGGTTGGTGGAATTTTGCATTTTTGCACATTTTGTGATGATATCCGTGTGTTGCTAAACCTATGATTCTGTGCCTTTGTGGTTGGTTACTTCCAGTCCACTCTCTGTTTACCATGGCATCTGAGGCGTAGAAATCTTCGTCGATCTCTTTTTCTCTCTGTTTCTTTTTTTCGATGACTTTCTTATATGGCTCCGTTGCTGGCAGTAGTATTCTTTGCCTCAGGAACACTAAAAAGAACTTTGAAAAACAAAGCCAGGAAAGACTCTATAATGAAATTATACAAGACAATGGCAGTGCCTATTATTACTTATGGATCCGAAACATGGACAGTGACAACACAACAATCTGCCAGAATACAAGCTGCTGAAATGAAATTCCTCAGACCAATAGCAGGATATCAAAGAACAGACAAAAAACATAACACAGAAATAAGACAACAACTAAAAGTAGAGGAATTAAATACAACAATAGTGAAATACAGAACAAACTGAAAAGAACACTTGGCAAGGATGACTGAGAGTAGGATACCAAAAGCAGCATACAGCTATTCACAACGAGGAAGAAGAAGTTTGGGAAGACCAAAGAAAAGATGGAAAGAGCAGCAATTTGGAGCCGGAACAGGATAGTAAATAAACCAAAATCGTGAAGAAGAAGAAGAAGAAGAAGAAGAAGGATGGTGAATCTTTCCTTGAGTACCAAATTAAAGCTGCCCTTGAGTTTCGTATTCAGAGATTCCATGACCGATGTGATATAGGTACTTGATTTACTTACTCACTGGCACTATCGAACCCGTAGATTCATGGCCGCACGGACATAAGCTCTCCATACATCCCTATCCTGAGTTAATGTTTTCCAGTCATTCCCTGTACAATCTACTTCCCTCAAATCATGGTTAATGTTATTCTCCCACCTCAATCTTGGTCTACCAACTGGGTGTTTTCCCTCTGGTTTTCCTACAAGAAGCTTCAATACAAGTCTTTCATTCCCCATACGTGCCACATGTCCTGCCCATCGCAGTCTACGAGACTTAACTGTTCTCATTATATCCGGCTTCCTATAAAGACCGTGTTATTCACTGTTATGCAGTCTTCTCCATTCACCTGTCTATCCATCTCTCTTTGGTCCAAAAATGTTCCTAAGAACTTTATTCTCAAACACTCGTAATCTTCATTCCTCATTTAAGATAAGAGTCCATGTTTCGCATCCATATAATATAACTGGTAGAATAATATATATTTTCAGTTTAACGTTTTTGAAATGAGTTGGGATATCAAAAGTCTCTGTAATGCATAATAGTATGCATTTCCAGAATTGAGCCTATGTTTAATTTCATTGTGCATCTCATTCCTATTTGTGATTATTGTTCCTAGGAATTTGAATTCAGCTACTTCTTTTAAATTTCTCTCCTTTGTCATTAGCTGTCCGTTTCCATGATATAATGTATTTATACGTGTGACCATATATCTAGTTTTATTGATATTTACTTCCAGTCCTAATTTTTTAGTGTTACTCAATAGTGTGTGCGTGTTGTTCTTTAGTATCTCCTCGCTATCGGCCAATAGTACTACATCATCAGCATAAACTAACAGCTTATTAATACCATTGAATTGTATGCCTTCTTCATCCTCTAGAGATTTGATGATATGCTCTAGTACAAAATTAAGTAGTAGAGGAGATGTACATCTGCTTGCTTCAACCCATTGTGGATTTCAAAAGTGTCCGAAAACGGTTGGCCTACACGCACTTTACTCTTTGTGCCATTTAGACACATTCGTATAAGTCTAACTAAGTTTTTAGGAATTCCGTGTTTTGTTATTGACGGAATTAAATTACTTTTAAAATGCATTACGAAACACCGCTGAGGTTACTAATGTAAAAGTTAAAACTATATAATTGGTTACCTGAGAACTCAGCCTTCCTCAACTATTAAATTCGGTCAATATAGGACCTACAGGAGGAAACTACTCTAGAAGCAGAAGATAATAAATATGAGGCGTTTCGGATATTAGGGGCGAATTATCTCGGAGAACTACTAGATTAAATAAGTCGAGTTCGCCCTTAATAACCGCAACGCCTCATGTGTTTCGGAAAGTCTTCTGTATAGGTTATTGATATTATTAAGAGGGGTGATGGATGCAATTTCCATTTTCTACATTTTGTAAGCTACGTACTTGATTTTTTTGTACACACATTCATGCCATAATAGGTAATATTATACTGAAGCTTCAACTTTCTAGGCTTAGAAGTTTTGAGTTATTGAAGAAAATACATTTAAAAATTTGCACATTACAATTTTTAATTAGTCCCATAATTTTTTAGTAAATTTTTAATTATTTTTTCTACAAGACCACTGACTTATTTAGAACAACACTATGCATTAACTTTTCTATATTGTTATAATAAAGGAAGAAAAAATATATACATCCTCTGCATATGATATTTAAAAAAAATACACATATTTTATTTTTTATTTAAAAAAACTATCAAGGTTGTTTCAAAATCCATGCATAGAATTGTTAGCCATGGTGTGTGGGACAATCAGTGAAAATGTTATGCTTCTATCATTAAATTTGCCAATGCTATTTTGATTTGAATGTATTGAAATGCAATGCAAATAAAAGAGCGGAAAAGCCAATTTGAAAGTTTGCATGCAGTTAAATTGAAAATGTAGCATACATGCCCTCCTATAGTCATTAGGGAGACTTACAACAGCCATAGGACACTGAAACTTCACCAACGTATACTTTAAAATACATAGTATTTTTTTAATTAAAAAAAATTAAATTTGACCAAAAATGTCATAACATTTCACCCATCATCTCCCTTAAATAGTTGTGGACGGCTGAGATCTCAGTTAACCAATTTTATATTTTCAGCTTTTAGAATTCAAATACAAATTTGGAATACAAATTTAGACAAATATAACAGATTAAATGGTATAATTAGGAGAAATTTTGGAAAACAAATGAGGAAAGAAATCCAATTGAGATTTCATAATGCCATAGCCAAACCTGCTCTAATATACGGAAGTGAATGCTGGACACTTCGAGCAAAAGATAAATCCCGCATTAATAGTTCACAAATGAGATTCCTCCGATCACTAACTGGAGTAACATTAAGGGATAGAATGAAAAGTGATGAGATAAGGATGCAGTGGAATAGTAGGGAAATGGTTGAACATATACAAAATTATCAGATTAAATGGTTCCAACACGTCCAGAGAATGTCAAATTCCCGTTTACCAAAGATGATTTACCACCTCAACCCTAAAGGCAAAAGAGACCTCGGAAGACCCTTCAACCGATGGAAAGATCAGTTTTTGTAGTCGCAGAACGGGCACTATCACCCAATACTGCATTCGGAAGAAGAAGAAGAATTCAAATACCTGGGAACAGTAATTACAAACAGAAATACGGTTAGTTGAATATAGGCCCAATTCAGGAAACACGTGTTATTATATATTATAAGGACTCTTTTTATCCCATCTGCTCTAAAAATAATAAACTAAACAAATGTATATAGCGTTATTCACTAAATTACATAGATGCAAGTCATGGATTCTTACTTTAAGGGAAGAGAAAAATTACTTGTATTTGAGAATAAAATTCTTAGAAAAAGTTAGGTCTAAAGAGAGATGAACAGATAGGTGAGTGGTGAAAACAACTTGACAGTGAGCTACATGATCTTTATGGGAAATCGAATGTAGAAAAAAGAGTTAAGTCTCGTAGATTGCATTTTGCAAGACATGTGTGACGAATGGGGAATGAGATATGGGCATGGAAACTTTTTGTTTAGAAAACTTAGTCATAACTCCCGATGGTAGACCAAGAATGAGATGGGAGAATAACCATGGTAAGAGGGAGGTGATTTAAGCATTAAATGATTCGAAAACATTAGCCCAAGGTTGGGGTGTATGGAGAGCATATGTCCGCGCGGCCATTAGCTTCTGGGTTCGATAGTGACACTAGTGAATAATTGGTTTGTTTTCTCATTTTTCCGAAATAAATTACAATACAGGAATTTAATTTTATCCTTCCAAATGTGAACTCAGTTATACGATTCGTTTTCTTTGGTTCTTGTTACTAAAATACTTAATTGTGCTTTGCTCATTAAGACATAAATTATTTGATGTGAATTTCCTTATAATTTAGTGATACATTCCATTTACATAAGTTTCTGCAGCTATAGGGGGCCCGAGCACCATAGAACTGAAAGATAAACATTTTCGTAGATCGATATATTTTAAATTACAAAATCGACATAGAAAATCAAATTTCCCACATGAATGTTGACATATGGCCATTAAAAATTATATACAGGTATGCAATAAATAGCAAAAAGAGATCAAATTACAGAAAAATGTTTACTTTCTTTGATCCTGATGTCATATTAGCGCGTGCGCGTTGGGAATCGAGGATCACGGAATCGATTGTTGCCAAATAATCAAATTCCATGGCGCGATAGACCTACAAGGCCCTTGGCCTACCAGCCGGCTGCTGGCATCTCATCCACATGTGTTAATCACAGAGGTAGAATAGCATCCGATCATGGAACCGTTACGACATGTTGTCAGCATGTCGGGTCCCCAGCTGTTATAGCTGGTTTGCTCAACCTGGAGCTGCTACTTATTATAGCTACCCAAATTCCTCACGATGTTGCGTGAACGCCTCTCCCATACTGGTCGAAATTCCATGATAAATTTCTTCCTCATGGAGATCCGAACCAGCGCAAGTCCCAAGGTATCTTGCCTTAACTACTCGGCTGTCGATTCCAGCCTAACTCTATGCAAATTCAAGGACTGTGATTCTTTTTGGAGAGGAAGCCAAGGGATTTCTCTCTCTGATTTTTAAAGATATTTCGTAGTTATCCATGGTAAAACGTTTCCAGGTGGAGGTGTTTACCGCCTGAGGCGGTACTTCTTGGGAGAAGTACATTACGTCCAACGATCAAGTAAATACATGTTGACATTTGTCGACCTTAAAGGCGAACAAGCCAAGTTCCGTTAATCAGATGTAATGCTTTAACGATTTCATGCAACATATGTTTTGACATTATGAAAGCGGAACACATTCCAATGCAACAATTTCCTAAATAAACTCTTAAATTTCCGGTTTAATATTTTAATAAGCGGTGTTGTCTTAAGTCCTGAACTGTTACTATTATTATCAAAGAAAATTGCTTATTGCAGTCTATTTTTATACCTCGTATTGTATTATTATTTCTTAGAAAAACAAAGCTACATAATTACTGTTGATACATGTAGTTGCGTATGTACTGGGACCGTTATCCATTTTATCACTTGTTTAAGCAGTTGACCATTGCCTATGAGAACCCCGGAAGTTTAGATTTTTCTTCGGATCTCCGCATGAGAGGACTTGCAAGAATGTTTAAATGCAAGTTTTGGTCAAAACGGTGCAACCAATTGGTGTCAGCTGGTTGCTAAAGCATAAAGTGTATAATCGTATTTTCTGCATCTACAAGCATCAACTGCACGATGTTTTCTCTTTCGTTCATTCGCTCATACACACCTACATCTTTACAACAAGAATTACCGACAAACGGAAGGACGGATGGACGGAGGAATGGACGACCTGATGAAGTTTGGACTGATGCGTCTATGGAAGAGGCCGTTGACTCTAGGTTGCGGGTTATGTAAGGGAAGGCACCGTACAAAGAGCTTGTAATGATTAAATAGATGGTGGTGTTCATAGTAGAAGAGATTGTAAATTATAAATAACTAAGGAATTGCGTAAACTAAGAGAATTTTAATTTTGCTCTTTTATGAAATATGTCTTTATTTTGACCATTTGACTCATGTCCCAAATGGGAGTCAATGACCAATCACGTTTCAATGAATTTTGTTTTACAACCAATCACGGTCGTGTTTCATCTTGATAATTAACGAATTTTGATTACCGAAATAATGAAAGCTTTTTAATATTCTGAACAGGTCAGAGCATTATTTTGCAGTTACTGACTCTCTAACAAATACATTGAATATAGCAAATAATTAGGATTCCTTCGACCTACACATTTGATAATTATGTGTTCAAATATTATGTTTTTAAATACTGATTTTACTGAGTTGTTTCCGAAAAAAATAATTAATAACCTAGTATGTTGGATATAATATACAGTTTGATATGTTTATTTATTTTCTCCACTGGGGTGCATTCTTACAATATTGCGATCCTATTTGACAACAAATAGTATGATCAAGTTGCAGTGATGAACAAATCAAACATAACCAAACATTTTTAATTTGTTTTCAAACATCGCCGTTTACATTAAATATAGAAATATTTTGAAATAACTATATTTAAATAATGATATGTGAGTAAACAGATTAATTTTATTCTTTAAATAGTCCTAACAAATGCCACTCTTGATTTCCAAATCCTCTTGTTAAATTCACTCATGGCATTACTTTTGATGATTAAATTGTGACAAAATAGACATGACGCTAATAGAGAATTTTTAAATTTCGACTTTCAGATAAATCCACACTCATAATTGTCGAATTTCACTGATTTTCTGGAATATATCTCTTGTTTTATATCAAATTATAACAAATTTGGAAAAAAAAAAAGTCTTAAAATTGTTATGTAGAATTCATGTACACATTTTTTACGCTAAACATAATAATAATAATAATAATAATAATAATAATAATAATAATAATAATAATAATAATAATAATAATAATATTTAAAACAAAGTTAAAGCAAGTATAAATTAATTTTATATGGTTTAACGTCCGGCAGCACCGGATTTCCTGTGTTAGGGATTTACAGTTGCGGGAAGTTCATATAATATAATGTTAAGTGATGAGGTATCCTACGTTAAGCAGGATATTATGATGTGATCGTGCGGTTTACGTTATAATTGGAGGATAGATAAATGAAACGAGAAGCTAAATAATATGGAGTCGAAGTAAGTAGAATCCTATATTAGAGACTGCGTAATTATCTTGTATCTTAGAGACGAAGCCATGACTTCCTGGAAAAAAAAAGTGATAATATTTTCGGACATTAAATATGAATGATACACATATTATAAACAAGCTGCAATGTGGCTGACAGTTCGTTTTTAATGCTTGTTAGTAGATCGTCACTATAGTCAAAATGCGGCTTCACTAAGATTTAGACTAAAATAACACTGAGCAACAAAAAATAAACTTTTTTTTTGTCTCAGAAAGAAATATATGTGATTCTGATAGTATGTTTCCTCCTGAATTCAAATATGATATCGGTTTTTCTCCAACACGCAAGGTTTCCGAGAGACAGGTTTTTATAATTTCAAACACGTTAATATTTTCTACATTCGTAACTATACAATATTTCAATATTCGGACTCACCTAGAAAGTAAGAAATGTCGATTTTCTGCTATATTTCGCCTGTGGATCATCCTTCTTGATGGTCCAACAATAATCGGCCAGCATATTAGGATCCCATTTGCCTTGATATATATTTTCCATAGCTGAAATCTCCTGATTAAAGTGTTCCCCGTGCTCATCGCTCAATGGAGAAATGGACGAAAAAACATTTATGAAAAAGATAATTATTTAAATCCATTAATTGAAATTGAAATAAAAAACTGCGGGTGATGGAGAAATTCCGAATACGTATTTGAAAACACGATAAAAAACTGCATTAAGTACAACTATTGGTACTTATGAGACAAAATCAAGTTGACCAGTGCTGTTTTAAAAACATGAACGAAAAAAGTGTTATAACTTTGGTAACCGAAAGAAGTTCATATATTGTAACCTTGTTCAATAGATAAAATGTCATGGATCCCTCTTTTTTTCGTAATTTTGTGACAGTCCTTTTTCCTCTATGGTATATAATTGACACCAGAAAAGAAAAACACCAAGCGCGACAGGCCTAGAAGGTCCTTGGCTGACTATCCGGCTGCTGGTCTCACATCCACATGTATTAATCACAGATGTAGACGATCATCTAGCCAGAGTAGGGGTGACATGTAGCCAACATGTCGGATTCTCCATCCGTTATAGCTGATATTCTCAATCTGATTGACACCAGAATACAATTGAAAAATGTAGTCAGTTGTATCAAATGCTGAAGTCTGAATAACTTAATTTTCGCTTTTATTTCTACTTTCTGTGTAAATTATTGTTAGGGAATTGTAGAGTAATTCGCTGATAATTCAATTTTGGGTCAAATGAAAGAATATTTCTGATTTTTTTTTATTCCCATGAAGATTATTTTGAAGGGTGCGAAGTCTAGTATTATTGCAAATCTTCTCATCACTAAGCAGGTTCAGTACTTCCGTTGTACTGGAAAGCAAGATCTCACACGATGTTAAGTATATTACTCATGTTGTCTGGGAGGCAAATAATCGTCTTTAATAAGAGATTATTTTACGCTTGAGTTGACAAGATTCGATATAGAAGCACTTACTCATTACACTTGTATGTTCCCTTCATCGCTAACAAAGTACCTGTAGACTATAACAGGGTTTAGAATAGTCATCTATTTCAAATAATATTATTATTCTCTATTTATGCCAGAACTACTCTATAATCTGATAGCATTGATATGGAAACAAACATAGGCTCAATTCTGGAAATGCGTGCTATTATGCATTGCAGAGACTCTTGATATCCCAACTCCTTTCAAAAAACGTTAAACTGAAAATATATAAAACTATTATTCTACCAGTTATATTATATGGGTGCGAAACATGGACTCTTACTTTAAGGGAGGAAAGGAGATTACAAGTATTTGAGAATAAAGTACTTAGGAAAATTTTTGGACCAAAGACAGATGAACAGACAGGTGAATGGAGAATACTACATAACAATGAACTACATGGTCTTTATAGGAAGCCAGATATAATAACAGTTAAGTCTCGTAGACTGCGATGGGCAGGACATGTTGCACGTATGGGGAATGAAAGATTTGCATGGAAGCTTCTTGTAGGAAAGCCAGAGGGAAAACGCCCAGTTGGTAGACCAAGAATGAGGTGGGAGAATAACATTAACTATGATTTGAGGGAAGTAGATTATACAGGGAATGATTGGAAAGCATTAGCCTAGGATAGGGATGTATGGAGAGCTTATGTCCGCGCGGCCATGAACCTACGGGTTCGATAGTGCCAGTGAGTAAGTAAGTAAGTATACACGGTAAACTAAAACACGCATGTAGAATAGAAAATAGTCACATGTGTTTAAGTTATACGATAAAACTACTCGTTTTCGGCATAATGCTAGGTCCAAAAACAAATGGCTGGAAATTTTAAAGACCCTAACGTTCCACGAACATCATCTAGCCATCTTAATAATCATGATATTTGCCATATTTATGGTGAATGTGGAATTGTGTTTTTCATTTTAAATGCTGTGTTGTAAATGTAGGCCTAAAGGTTCAAAGTGTGTCTCGGAGAAGGTCCTAAATTCGACTGATCACTCATTTGGAGATCCCCTCTATGTCCTTGTGTGGTTGAGAAAGCATATGTCTGATATAAACTTTAAAAAAAAAATCTCTCTCGGCAGTTCGTGCTGCTGTAAGATCGTGTGGTGTGCGGTATGCAATTTTACCTGAAAAGCGAGAGATTAAACAATGGAGGAAAAGAGGAAGAAGACAAATAAGTTTTTTATATCAATGGAAATAGATAGCTAATGACAAATGAAGGAACTTTTGAGGAAGTAGCTGAATTTAAATACCTAGGAACAATAATCACAAATAATAATGAGATGCACAAGGAAATTAAGTGCGAAACATGGACTCTTACTTTAAGGGAGGAAAGGAGATTACGAGTATTTGAGAATAAAGTTCTTAGGAAAATTTTTGGACCAAAGAGAGATGAACAGACAGGTGAATGGAGAAGACTACATAACAATGAATTACATGGTCTTTATAGGAAGCCAGATATAATAAAAGAACAACAGTTAAGTCCCGTAGACTGCGATGGGACACTAGGACATGTTGCGCGTATGGGGAATGAAAGACGTGCATGGAAACTTCTTGTAGGAAAGCCAGAAGGAAAACGCCCTTGGTAGACCAAGAATGAGGTGGGAGAACAACATTAACTATGATTTGAGGGAAGTAGATTATACAGGAAATGATTGGAAAGCATTAGCTCAGGATATGGATGTATGGAGAGCTTATGTCCGCGCGGCCATGAACCTACGGGTTCGATAGTGCCAGTGAGTAAGTAAGTAAGTACAAGGAAATTAAACGTAGGCTCAATTCTGCAAATGCGTGTTATTATGCATTGCAGAGACTCTTGTTGTCCCAACTCCTTTCAAAAAAAAGTTAAACTGAACATATATAAAACTATTATTCTTTCAGTTATATTATATGAATGCGAAACATGGACTCTTACTTTAAGGGAGGAAAGGAAGTTACGAGTATTTGAGAATAAAGTTAAGGTAGGAAACCTTGGCGCAGAGCTACGGGACTTGCGCTGGTTCGAGTCTCCATGGGGGAAGAAATTTTCTCATGGTATTTCGGCCAGTATGGGACCGGTGCCCACCCAGCATCGTGAGGCAATTGGATAGCTACAATAAGTAGCGGCTCCAGGTTGAGGAACCAGCTATAACGGCTGGGGGACTCGACATGCTAACCACATGTCACCCCTACACTGGCTGTTGATCATCTACCTCTGTGATTGACACATGTGGATGTGAAGGGCCAGCAGCCGGCTGGTAAAAGGGCAACCGCTGAAAAAGTGGAAAGACCCTCAATCGGAATCGGAGGAAATTTTTTGGACCAAACAGATGTGAACAGATAGGTGAGTGGAGAAAACTACATAATAGTGAACATGATATGTAGGCCTATAGGAAGCCAGATATAATAACAGTTATGTCTCATAGACTGCGATGGGCGGGACATGTGGCACGTATGGGGAATGAAAGATATGCATGGAAGCTTCTTGTAGGAAAACCAGAGGGAAAATACCCAGTTGGTAGAACAATAATGAGGTGGGAGAATAACACTATCCATGATTTGATGGAAGTAGATTATACAGGAGGCGATTGGAAAACATTAGCTCAGGATAGGGATGTAAGGAGAGCTTATGTCCGTGCGGACATGAACCTGCGGGTTCGATAGTGCCATCATAGACATATGAAAAGAAAATATTACAGTGGTATGGCCATGTCAAAAGAATGCCAGTGCAAAACTTGCCAAAAATGATTATGGATTGGATCCCAATGGAATGAAGGAAGAGAGGAAGGCCGAAGAAAACTTGGATAGAAGGGGTACAAGCGGCTATGAATATCAGAGGATTCGAGGAAGATCAATGGATGTACAGAGAGGAATGGCGTTAGGTTTCCGGAAGATGGCGGCAGCTGCCATGTTACCGGATGATGATGATGATGATGATAGTGATGATGCCACCGGTTGTCTTTGATGACATTTCTGGTTTTCTCCCCTGGCATTGGCGGAATTGTAATCCATTTGTTAGGTTGGGGCACCTGGAAGGCAGAGTTACTTTACCCCAATGATATGATAGATGATAAATGATAATGAAGCGCCAGGAGAGTCCTTAACCTGAACTTATCCTAAATTCCAGACCATGGGAATCACAGGAATAATTCCCGTTAAGGAAAAAAACCTATGGTTTGACCGGAAATCGAACCCGGGACCTCATGAACTGTAGTCAGAATGGCTGACCACTAGGCCATGAGGCTGGTTCTTGCACTAAATGTTAGCGAATTAATATATATATATATATATATATATAATAGGAAAAATATTCGTGAGGAATAACCTTGAAGATTGAGTTTTGATTTTATTCTTAAAAATGCCAACATACTCATTCATGAGATAAAGTACCGTAAAAATTAAATATATTTGTATCAATCTTCGCTGTAGGAGTTTTGCCACAAACCGCAGAAATGATGTGAACATTTATTATTTAAGAACCGCAAGGCTTGGCGCGGACGTACTGTACGCAACGGCTTGGCCACTGGACGGTGATGTTCCGTGTAGGTCATACTTCCGCTACCATGTGCTCTCTCATTAACTTAACGTTAATTGCCTGCTTCCTTGTGGCCAATATGCATCATGTCTTCATTCATAGTTTTAAAAACTGATTTCATTATCAGACATGTCATGTAATAATAATAATAATAATAATAATAATAATAATAATAATAATAATGTAATTCTTCTTCTTCCTCTACTTTGAAAGCTGAGAGTCACGTACTTTCTTCACTAAAATAATATAATTATATTTTAATAATAATAATATTATTATAAACATTATTATTATTATTATTATTATTATTATTATTATTATTATTATTATTATGTACAACCGCTGTGGTCTCGAGGTAGCGTGCTGCCTTGTCACGCAGCGGGCCCAGATTCGATTCCCTGTCGGGACAGGCTCCTGGGTGAGGTTTTTATCGGGATTTTTCCTCACCTGTAAGACAAATATGAGGAAGCTTAGGGCCCAACGGTCCCCAAAAATCATCCGGCATTCATCATCCTTATCATTATCATCATCATCCATCGCCGGTGTGGAAAGCAGCGGGAAGCTACCACACCTATAGTTCCTTAGTAAAATCTGCAAAGCATAACATGAAAATGCTATGATTGCAGTGAAAAACCTGCCCTCGGGCAGAATTACTATAGAATAGAATTATTATTATCATCATTATTACTATTTATTTTTATTAGGGTTTTTTCTACACTACTTTTCCTCCAACCTAAAATAATTTTATTCTTTCAAAAATTACTGTTTTGCGCATTTTCTTCTGTTAAGTGCATTCTTTCTGATTTTATCCACCCATTGTTCATGTTGTTTTCCTCTTCTATTTATGCCTTCAGCATTCCATTCCAAAATATTTTTCAGAAATCTGACTTGTCCCACTCTTTTAATGTGTCCAAACCACCTCAGTTTTTTTCTTCGATTACTTCAAAAATATTCTTATTTGTTAATAATAGTAATACTAATAACTAAATAACTAATTCACTGGCACTATCCAACCCGTAGGTTCATAGCCGCTCTCCATACATCTCTATCCTGACACAATGTTTTCTAATCATTCCATGTATAATCTGCTTCCATCAAATCATGGTTAATGTTATTTTCCCACCTCATTCTTGCACTAAATAATAATAATAATGATAATAATAATAATAATACCGTAGCCGAGCGAATTAAGGCGAGATGCTTCGGTACAGAGCTAGAGGACTTGCGCTGGTTCGATGGGGAAAGACATTGCTTTGGAATTTTGATCAGTGTGGACCGATACTCACCCAATATCATTAGGAATTTTAGTAGCTACGATAAGTAGTGGCTTCAGGTTGAGGGAACCAGTCGTAATGGATGCGGGTCTCGACATGCTAACCACATGTCACCTGGCTGGATGATCGTTCACCTTTGACGTTAAAACGTGTGGTTGTGGAGGGAGGCCAGCATCTGGCTGGTAGGTCAAGACCCTTCTAGACATGTCGCGACAATGATTATGTCACCAATTTAGATTTTTTTAGTGTTGTTCGTTTTCATGTAGGACATTGAATTGGCATGTCGCTATAAATCCCAACATGGACGTTCTAGAGATTTTATTTCGTGGTTATCTTGCTTTAATATTCTAATTTTTCACTGAAAACATCCGGGAAATATATTTAATTTCCCTCCATCCGGCCATATCTGAACATTCTCCTATCCGCTGCATGAGATAGCGGTCCCGAGGAATAATTTTGAAAATAAAAAATGAAGTCAGGAGTATAATAATAATAATAATAATAATAATAATAATAATAATAATAATAATAATAAATGTGCACTCAGGTTGAGCATTAGTGGTGGTTTAGTCTTTGCTGTAGTCTGTAATGGGTTTTGTCCTTTTCGCACATGTTATGATGTGGTATTTGCCACATCTCTGTCCACACAACACACACTTGCATTCTTCGGTCGGCTCGTGGAATTTCTTGTTTGTACATATCTTGTTGTGAAATCCGTGTACTGCGAGTCGTGTTGTGACGTGTCTCTGGGGGTTGCACTCTCTGGTCCATCTGTCGTCCAGCATGGCAGTTGTGGTGTAGAAATCTATGTCTATTTCCTTCTTCTTCCTATTTCTGATGCTTATGAATTTCTGGTATGGTTCTGTGGATTGTAGATAGAATGGGTTCTTATGTCCTCTATGAAGTAGGTCTCTCTCATGAGTTCATAAGCAAAACGAGATGGCGCTGTTTTCCTATTCTCAGGATCCGTTTCATGAACATTGCTTTGACTTTTTCGATTCTTATCAGATCTCCGATCTTAAGTTTTTCCCAAATTATCTCTATTCCATATGTAATAACTGGTGCCACTGTCGTTTTGAATAACTGCATTGCTGTACCTGTCGATAAGTTGGCCAGATTCGGGATATTGTATGATGTTCGGATGGCTGCCGCTGCTCTTTCTTGGATGTGTATTCCGAAGGACGTTGCTGTTGTCTGTAGAGTGAATCCTAAATATTTGTATTTTCCCACTTTTTGTAGTGGTTGATTGAGTAGTGTTATGTTGTCTTTTGATGTTGATTTTCCCCCTTTTCTAAATGTCATCTGGACTGTTTTCTCTTCATTTATCTGCACGTTGTTCTCCTGTGCCCAGATCTCTAATCTTTTTATTGCTTTTTGTATGTCCTCCTTTTCTGTTGCTCCTATCACCATATCGTCTGCATATAAGATTAGTTTTGCTTTTGAGTTTTCCTCGATTATGGTGTTCACGTCTGCTGTATAGATGTTAAACAGTGTGGGGCCATGGGATCTCCTTGCAGAACTCCGTTCGTCTGTACTATATCTTCCGAAATTTCAACATTGTTGTTTACTTGGACTATGTTTCGCTGTAGGCAGGCTTCGATTATTCTCACTAGTGGGTCTTCCTTTCCGATCATCTGTTTCAGTTTCTCAATGAGCTTTTGTCTGTTTATTGAGTCAAAAGCCTTCTTGAAATCGACGAATACTGCATGGTACTTCCCTCTTGTATGTCTTAGGGCGTCTTCTATTTGGTCCATTAGATATTTCACTGCTTGTACAGTGCTTCTGCCTTTCGTAAATCCAAATTGGTTTTCCGGGATGTGTCCCTTGGTCGCTTCTAGGAGTCTTTCATTGAGGATCTTTGTGAACACTTTAAAGGAGGCGTTTTCTAGCGCTACTCCTCTGAATGAATCAGGTGATGCTCTGTCCCCTTTTCCTTTATATAGTATCTTTAGGGTCGCTGTGTTCCATCTCTCCGGAATTTCTCCTTTCTGTATGCATTTGTTCATCAAGTCTTTCCATAGTTCCTCTAAGTTGTCGAGCGATTCTTTGAGGTGTTCCATGTAGATGTTGTCTGGGCCTGCAGATTTTTTGTTATTCCCTCCATTTATTGCCTTTCTGAGTTCTTGTGATGTTATCGGTTCTTGGATCTGTGTGAGTTTCGTTTTGTCCAAGTCATATGCTCGGTCCATGTCCTGCTTATTCAGTAGGTCTGAGAAGTGGCTTTCCCATTTTTGTATGTGAATTTCTCCTGTTGTGGGTGAGATTCTCTTTTTCAATGCTATAAACGGATTTGATTTTGCGTCCTCCGCTAGCTTTCTTCCTTGTCTTTCTGTATATTCTTCTCTTTTCCTTTTTAGTATTCCTTTGTAGTTCCTTCTCTTTCTGCGTACTTGGTTAGGTCTTCCTGTCGTTTGTAGGTTTTTGCTATGTGTAGTGCATGCAATGTTTCTTTCCTTTCCTTGTAGCATTCTTGGTCGAACCATTTTGTGCATATCTTCTTTTTCTTACTTTTATAGCTTTCTTCATCACTTGGGTGGAGATTTCTAGGGCTTCTTCGAGTTTGCCTTCTTCTATTAGATCCCTTGCTTTCTCGATGTTTTCTTCGTTGAGTTTTATTACTTCCTGTTGTATTTGCCTGGTGTATATATTTGGTCCATTCGCTTCTTTCCTCGTTTGTGGTATTTTCATATGGAAACTTGTCATTATCGGGATGTGTTTCCGTATGGGTGCCGCTGCGGAGTTCCATAGCCCGTTTTGTTTGTTTAGTTTTAGATTTTCTCCTTTAAAGAATACTAGATCGATCGTGCTGTGGCCGTTCTGTGCGAAATAAGTTGGGGTCTCCTTTGTATTCGCTATTTTGAACCCTTCCTCTTCTAGAGTCTCTAGCAGAATGTGTGTTTTGGCAGTTTCCTTATCGAGCCTGCAGTTAAAGTCTCCGGCGAGTATTACATTTTTATCTGTTTTGTTTGTTCGATGGCTGTTGATATTTTATCTATTATGTTTTCGATGGGAGCACTTGGTTGTATGTATATTCCTATTATTGTTACTGTGGAGGTTTGTACTATGATCATGTTTTCCTCCTTGGTAATTCCTTCAATATCTCCTGTTCTCCCTTTTATGAAACATGTGACTCCCCCTGCTGGTCTTCCCTCCGTCGGGGTTGCTAGTGCATGTATGGCGTAGTAACCTTGTAATTCTATGTCTTCGGTAAGGAAGGTCTCTGTGAGTATCATGACGTCCGTATTGTCTATTGTCTTCTTTGGTATGTAGGGTAGTGCGTTTCTTATTCCCTCTATGTTCCATAGTAGTATATTTATTTCCTTATTCTGCTGGGGTTCATTTTTCTTTGCCACGTCTTGTTTAAGTTATTGTAGTTCCACCCCGTCGTCTTCTTCCCTTCTCCATGAGTATCTCCGAAATCGAAATCTTCTGACCTTAATTCCTTGTGGCCAGAAATCCGCGTTCTGTGTGTCTTCCAGGTAGATGTAAGGGAAACCGATCTTGAAAGCTTTTCTGTCTCCTAGGGTGTGAAGTTCTTCACATTCTATATTACCCTTAATGCCGTTTTTTTCCAGGAATTTTCTTATGTTGCTTTCGGTGGTGTTGCGTTTGAGTCTTCCTATGTACATCCAGGCCATCTTTTCCGCTGCTTGCAGTTCGTCGTCTTCTTTCCTGTGCCCTTGCCCGGTTATAAACGGTCTGCTGTGAAGTCAGGAGTATGAACAGGAGAAATTTGACAGGTGTAAGATTGGAATTTGTGAAGTAAACGTACCTTCCGATGAAGAAAAACGACTCTTTATTTTTCACTTAATGATGTAGGCTCTAGAACTGTTCTGTCCGCACAGCACAGGAAAACTAATATACTTTAGGCCTATAGTAATGATCCCAAGTAAATTTATGATCACACTTTTCGTAAATACAAAATATAACCAACAGTTTTTAAAGATTTTCTGTGGGCCCAAGGATATTTTCGAAAGTCATATTGGATCGTTCATTGCCACAGGAAGTTATCAGAAAACATTTTAATGCACAAATTTGTGAATTTGTTAGTTCCTAGATCAAACTCTCAACACTTCGTTAGCTAATCATGATTTTGCTAGACTATTTTACTCATGCCCCAAATGGCAGTCAATAACCAATCACGTTACAATGATTTTTGATTTACAACCAATCACAGTCGTGTTTCTCCTAGAATTTACCAACTAAAGTTTATCATAATAAAGAAAGCACCTCCTATTTAACATTCTCAATAGGTCATAGCATTATTTTGCAGTGACTGACTCACCAAGAAGTACGGCTACCAGATTGTATATATAGTGCATGAATGTCAACACATACCGCATGCGGGAGTTAATATAAAAACATTTGTAGCAATTGATTATACCACCAAAAAAAGAAACCACTGTTTGCACTTTCTTAAATGTATATTTTCGCAGAAAAATATAATTGTCATATTTACATCATAGGACATCAAAAATGAATTAATATACAGTTTGATGTGTTCATTTTTTCTCCACTAGAGTGCATTCTTACAATATTGCGTTCCTTCGGCAATAAATAATATGATCTGGTTGCAGTGACGAACAAAAGCGTAGCTATAGTTTCTCATTTGTTTTCAAACATCGCCGTTTACATTAAATATATAAATATTTTAAAATAACTATATTTAAATAATTATTTGTGAGTAAACAGCTTAATTTTATTCGTTAAATAGTCCTAACAAATGCCACTCTTGATTTCCAAATTGTCTAAATAAATTCACTCCTCACTTCGCGAGTCGTGAATTTATCGATAATTTGGAAATCACACTTGGCATTACTTATGATAATGCCTTATGTATGAACCACTTTGTGATCAAAACGTTGAGATAGGTCTGAATTAGCAACAGTCCGACTCTCCATCGGCCACTATTGACTGGGTGAAACATCTATACCGCATTGGTGTAAGACCTGTCCTCTCCTGCAAGTCATCATGGAGAACCAACATATTCAAAAGTGCTCCCATCCTTGAAAAGTACTTGCTAAAGTGGCTGATATTGGGGAGCTAGAGAATTTAATTGGACAATGAGAAATTTATGAATTCATTACCATTGAAAAAAATCGTGGCCGAAAGAACTTTTCTCTTAAGAAAAGTTGTGTATCCTGGATTTTTTTCGATAGAATCATATTTAATTCCATTTTCATAACTCCCACTACACAAGTATTTGTGTTAGGGAAATCTCTGCTGATATGGATTCTATGATTGTCAGAGAATCATAAAGTTTTAATCCGTAGATTTGTACCAAACTCAAGAAGATTTCCAACATAAATATTTTTTAATAACGCAGTTTAACATCAATAAAAATACATTTATTAGACTACCCAAATATGAAGATATTTACGACAAAGTTTTGAAAATATGCTACAACATATACAAACTCGAATGAAATGTGCCCAAAAACTTGGAATATGATAAATTATGGATTTTAGTTACCTTTGGATGTTCAAGACAAGCATAAAAATGTTTTTGCATGACTTTTAAATATATGTTGGGTACAAATTTTCCTTAATAAAACAATTATCCTCTCGTTTCTAATTTTTTCTGAGATGTCCTGCATCACTCTGTATAAGGAAGTACGCAGCAGAATAAATTAATTAAAAAAACTGAAATATGTGGAAATTGTTAGAATCATAGAAGAAATTTCACAATGGATAGGAATGCAAAGTTATTTCTTACCATTAGTTTAAATGGCGATGTTAAGATATTTAATATGGTGTAGGATCTGATAACTGTTGCACTTGAGCGATGCTCCTGATGGGAAAATTATTACAACACATGTCTTACATCTGGCTTCTTACAATTCACTTTCTTTTCTGCTTTGTGAGCAAAAACGTGCTCTGTAATTCCCTCGCTTATTAAGGGATATATCTAACGTTATCTGTAAGCTTGCTTCGCTATAGAAATCAATCAGTTCATCTCCTCACCTATTCAAACGCAGGGCAAAATACACACTTGCATGCTTAGGCCCTATGTATGCACGTATAAGGGCCCATTAAGAGACGGGACCTTGTCGACCACTATTTCCACAATTCGACACTTGATCCCGCAAACCGCTTCCAATTTGAATCCCCAACCTGCGTAATTCATATTCTACATTATTCAGCCGCCATCTCTTTCTCGGTCGTCATACTGATCGAATTCCTTCCGGTTTTGTGTTCCGAATCTTCATGTGGACTCTAATTTTCCTCCTTTCCACGTGTCCAACTCATCTAGGTAATGCCAGGAGTGATTTCCAAATCATCAATAAATTGTGAAATTATCTAGAGGATTTGGAAATCAAGAGTGGCATTTGTTAGGACTATTTAACGAATAAAATTAAGCTATTTATTCAAAAATCATTATTTAAATGTAGTTACCGGTATTTTAAAATATTTATATATTTAATGTAAACGGTGATGTTTGGAAACAAATCAGAAGTGTGAGGTTATGGTTTTGTTCACTGCAACTTAATCATATTATTTATTGCCATATAGGATCGCTATATTGTATGAATGCATCCTAGTGGAGAAATAATGAAACACATTAAACTGTATATTATAACCAACATTATAGGATATTAATTTATTTTTTTAGTTAACAACTCAGTAAAATAATAATAATAATAATAATAATAATGTTGTTTTATTTATTCTGAGAGTTAATCAAGGAATCTGTTCATTATTTGCTATATTCAATATATTTGTTGGAGAGTCAGCCAGTACAAAATAATGCTCTGACCTGTTGAGAATATTAACAACGAGGAGCTTTCTTTATCTCAAAAGCAGGAGCTGATGAAGGGAAATCGATAAAGAGCGAGGTGAAACACGACTGTCCTTGATTGTGAAACAAAATTATTTAAATGTGATTGGTCATTGACTACAATTTGGGCATGAGTTAAATAGTTATCATAAGTAATGTCACGAGTAGTTTCCAAATCATCGATTAATTCTCGAGTCACAAAATGAAGAGATATTTTTTCCAGAGTATTTGGAAAACACGATTAACATTTTCTAGGACTTACACCATTTTCTGTATGAAGTAATCCTAGAAAATGATGATTATTGAAAGACAGTAATAAAACATTTATATTTATTTGCAATATCTGTAAATAGTAAATCAAAGTCCTTTACCAAAATTTTAGGTCAATACTTTGTTTATTGGAGCTAAGTTGAGAAATGCAGTCATATTAAAACAAATTATTGAAAACACAATTATCGAATCTATAATTTGAAGGAACGTATTATTCCCTAGGACTATTTAACTAATACCGAAACATGGTGAATATTAAAATGCAGATATTCTTATATTTATTTATGTTCACTGTACATAATTATTTCCTCTATACCAGCGGTTCCTAACTTTTTCCGACTCGCGAACCCCTTTCACAACGATCATACAGTAGACATGCAAAAAATGCAATTCCAAGCAAAATATTTAATAACCTTAAATTAACTTAACCCTTAACGGTTAAAATCTAAAGCTACTCTAGTTACGGCTTGAATGTTACATGACGTGTATAGACCTAGTTGTAGCGAAATCAAATGCATTCCTAACGTTGTTACATAACTATAAATCAGGCATTTCGGAAAATATTAATTTATTGTGGAAATAATATGATAAATTCTCGATGTTACACATATGCAACTAGGGGCATTAATGGGGTTAATTTAATTTCAAAATGATAATAATGATAATATTATTAATTATTATTATATTACAATCAAATGCATTCCTAACGTTGTTACATAAATCAGGCATTAGCGGTAAATATTAATTTATTGTGGAAATAATGTGATAAATTCTCGATGTTACACATATGCAACAAGGGACATTAATGGGGTTAATTTAATTTTAAAATTATAATAATGACAATTATATTATTATTATTATTATTATTGTTGTTGTTGTTGTATTGCAATGCTGCAGCAATGAAGGGAACAATAATAGACCTAACCTCGAAACCCGCCATTACGGAAAAGTTTTGGCGAACCCCCTGGGAGTTCCCATATCTCAGGTTGAGAAACGATGCTCTATACCCTACGGTATGTTTATTGGGTTGGTATGTTGACCGCATACCATTCATGCCATTTTAGGGAAATAAGAGTAATAGATAAGGATGCAGTGGAATAGTAGGGAAATGGTTGAACATATACAAAATTATCAGATTAAATGGTTTCAACACGTCCAGAGAATGTCAAATTCCCGTTTACCAAAGATGATTTACCACCTCAACCCTAAAGGCAAAGAGATCTCGGAAGACCCTTCAACCGATGGAAAGATCAGTTTTTGTAGTCGCAGAACGGGCATCATCACCTAATACTGCATTCGGAAGAAGAATAAGAAGAAGAGTAATTAAATTAACTTGGTCTAGTAACTCCTTAGGAAGGAGAGGATAAGGCCCAACATAGGGCTGTTACACCATTGTAAATGTAGATATACGTCACAAATCATATCAAACACTGAGCTAACTTAGGAACTGAAATACAACCCTATACTAAAATGTATGTGTAAATTATTACGGTACCTTTTTATTTCGCAATCCGTTTCGTGTTATTGATATATACGTGCATATGAGATTACATTTTTTTAAATGTTGTGTGAAAGAAATACATCAAATAAATTTCCGCAGCTTGCAAGCTGTAAGTTGGAATCTCTTAAACCTGAAGGTCGAATTACTGTCCGGAAGACAGTCAGAACTCGTTAATATTACATTACGGTAAAATCCTTGGGGCCTAGGTTAAAGAAAAGAGTTGTCAGAATTTGGAGACATGATCACGTAGTATATTTATGTTGGATGTAGATGAAATACAAAATCTCGTTCGTGTGTCGCATTTATAATTGTAGTAGCCACGTGCTTTACTTGTCTCATGTCCCTGATCTTAACCCTGTCTTCCTTTGTGTACGCGAAATACTTTGACTGCACGTGCTTCGTATTTCACGTCACATAGGGTTTTCTTAAACTCAAGGAGTGTGCAATTTTTGCTTGGTTTCACAATATAACGTACGCCGTTATAATCATGCTTCCGAACTCTTCAATCATCTCTTGGCTCCATATTAGTGACAAATAGGCCTATAAAGTCCACTGCTGTGGTCTCGAGGTAGCGTGCTGCCTTGTCACGCAGCGGGCCCGGGTTCGATTCCCGGTCGGGACAGGCTCCTGGGCGAGGGTTTTTCGTTTTTTTTCCTCGCCTGTAAGACAAATGTCAGGAAGGCTAGGGCCCAACGGTCCCCCAAAATCATCCGGCCATCATCGTCATCATTATCATCATCATCATTTTACAGTCGTAGAAAGCAATGGTGAAGCTATTTTTTTCCATGGCGGGACAGGGCAAGAAGGCCCTTAGCCTACCAAACGGCTGCTGGCCTCACATCCACATGTGTCAATCACAGAGGTCACAGTGTAGGGGTGACATGTGGTCAGCATGTCGAGTCCCCCAGCCATTATAGCTAGTTTCTTCAACCTGGAACCGCTACTTATTGTAGCTACCCAAATGCCTCGCGATGCTGGGTGGACACCGGTCCCATACTGCCGAAATACCATGAGAAAATTACTTCCCCTATCGAGACTCGAACTAGCGCAAGTCCCGTAGCTCTGCGCCAAGGCTTCCTGCCTTAACCACTCGGATACGGCGCGGGACAACCACACCTATAATTCCCTAGTAAAGCTGCAAAGCATAAAATGAAAATGCTGTGATTTCAGTGAAAGACCTGCCCTCGGACAGAACAATATAGAAATCGAATTGCCTATAAAGTACATTTTCTCTCAATTCTGCACTTTAATACTTCTAGTAATCCAGAAACTTAAATATAAAAAATAAACTATTACTCGCCCAATTTAAGTCAGCACGGCTGGAGGGGAAGTGTGTTAGCGTTACTGCTTTATGGAAGAGGAAAATCCCTAAACACATGTGAAAGATACATACGGTGTTCTCAAATTAGTTTTTTAGATGACGATTGCTAAAGGTGTGGGATTATTTAAAAACATTGTCATCTTTTTATTACCAGCCTCACAACACAACACAACTTTGGCAACATGTTATGAGGAAGAGAAAGGAGGAACAGCTCATTCCCTAGTAGTAACATATGTGTCGGATTATTAATTTGGTCACCTACTACTGCAGGTGACAGATCTTTTAATAATCACCGTATTTTCCAGCGCTCCCCTCCCAGTCAAATAATAATATGTGGAAACACACTAAGAGAAGGGAGAGAATCGACAGCACATTCCTAGCATATTTCTCACGTGCAAACTTAACTTGGGCGAGTAATAGTACCTTAACTATCAGCAGTATAAATTTTGTAGGAGGCCTTTCGAAAACTCGTTTCATATGCTGCTTGTAGTATGGTACTAACTGTTGCTAGTAGTTTTTTTAATGAGGGTTTAGGATACTGGGTATGTTATCATATGTAACGCCACTAGTGATTTCCAATTTATCTAGAGGATTTGAAAATCAAGAATGTCATTTGTTAGGACTATTCAACGAATAAAATTAAGCTGTTTATTCACAAATCATTATTTAATTATAGCTATTTTAAAATATTTATATATTTAATGTAATCGGCCGCTGTGGACTAGTGGTTATGCTCCTTGCCTCTGGTCCCGAAGGTCGTGGGTTCAAACGCGGCCAGGGTCGATGGATTTTTTAGGATGGAAAAATCCAAGGAGCAAGCCCTCCAGGGGAGGGGGACTTGAAACCGGGGGTCGCGAACCTGAAGATTTTCAGGCTCGTAAAAGATCCGTAAGCCTGAATGAAAAGGCCTCTAAGCAAAATTTACCGAATTTTCCCGTCCTAGTACTACCGTGGTTTCTTAGATGTCAGTATGAGGCGGAACGCTGACCACGGACTACTCAAATTACATCTATACGAAAACAAGTATAACTAAATTAGTATGGTTCAAATTCTTTCCTATAGGGGAGAGCGCCTAAATCTCTATTAAGGGAAACATGGGCTTACAAGTACAAGTATATATTTAATGTAAACGGCGAAGTTTGAAAAGAAATGGCAAATGTTTGTTGATCCACTGCAACTTGATCATATTATTTATTGTCAGATAGGATCGCAATATTGTAAGAATGCACCCTAGTGGAGAAAAAATGAAAAACATCTAACTGTATATTATAACCAACATTATAGGTTGTTAATTAATTTTTTAGGAAACAACTCAGTAAAATCATTATTTAAAAACGCAATTATTGAATACACAATTATCAAATGCGTATTTCGAAGAAATCTGTTCATTATTTGCTATATTCAACGTATTTGTTGGAGAGTCAGTCACTGCAAAATAATGCTCTGATGTGTTCCGAATGTTAAAAAGGAGGAGCTTTCTTTATTTTTCTAAACAGAAGTCGATAAATAACCAGGTGAAACACGATTGCCATTAGTTGTAAAACAAAATTAATTGAAACGTGATTGGTCATTGACTCCTATTTGGGGCATGAGTTAAATAGTCATTTGAAAGGTGTAGTGGTTTTTAAATGAGAACATAATAAGCGACCTAAACCCTCTTTACAAAAGCATTAGTAGCAGCAGTTAGTAACATACTACAAGCAGAAGATGAACATGTCTTCGAAAGGCCTCCTATAAAATCTATACTGCTAATAGTTGAGGACGACTATTTCAGGTACTAGTTTTTTTTAATTTAAAATTTTATATGACCTCAAGGGAGTTTTGTTAAAGTATTTTTAAAATCTTGATTAATTATTCAGAGTCCAGATTTAAGCAACTATCTTCTCACCACAGTTTTGACACCAGGTCACACCATCATAATCTGTTAACCGTAGCTGTCCACATGACCTAGTGTATTCTACTTCTTTCTCAGTAGCCACTGTCCTTCCAGGAATTCCCCCTTGCTTTACAAGTATATCAGAGGTTAGTGAATGTTAGTCTCTTATTAATTAAGGTATACTTGTACAATTAATTGTAATGGGATACTTAGTTTTATTCTGTCAAACATTAACATTTATTATATAACAAATAGTAGTGTTATATACATTACTTTTTTTCCAATTTTATACTTTTTCTCTTTTATTCATATCATTTAGAATAAATCAAAACTATTTTATACAGTAACTATAAAGTAGGTCAATAATATAATTAAACATTATATTGCATATTAGAAATATAATTATTGTAAATTTTATGTAATTTAGTTTAGATTTTGACAAGTACTTATATATACCAGGTAAAATAAAACTAATGCAACTAAATAAAAAAGTTATTTTTAACAGGGATTTGAAATCAGAATCATGCCACTAGAGATCCTGGTTTCAAATCCCGGTTCAAACATAATTTTTTCTTTACTTGTATTAAATATTGCTTGCGAATGGCAAGCCTGGCTACTTTAATTTCAATATTTTAATATAAAATTATAGAATATTCACCTGAAAGGTCCGTCTCCTCAACTTAATTAATCATTTAACTGTAGCGCTTTCGGGACTTGTCCCATCATCGGCAGGATTCAAAACTGTTGTTTCACTGAAGATCTGGTAGAGGGGGTTGCATGTGTTGGGTTCGTTTTCGTTTATCAGGCTGTCGTGAGCTGCTTTCATGATTTCCATCTCTTCGAGTACGTTTATCTTCGCTGGATTACTTTCTCTGTGCATTACTGTTAGGGTGTTTTCAATATTTAACATGCGTTGTCCTTCATGGATAACGTGTTTTGCATAGCTTGATTCATTCTCGCAGAAGGGAAATCGACAGCCTGATAAACGAAAACGAACCCAATACATGCAACCCCCTCTACCAGATCTTCAGTGAAACACCAGTTTTGAATCCTGCCGATGATGGGACAAGTGTCGAATGCGCTACAGTTAAATGATTAATTAAGTTGAGGAGACGGACCTTTCAGGTGAATATTCTATAATTTTATATTAATTTTGAATAAACCTCAACGGAACACATCATGAATCTTATAAAAGTTGAATATTATATTTGTAAAATAAAACTATTATTATTATTATTATTATTATTATTATTATTATATATTATTAGTATTATTACTGTAATAATACATTTTACTTCTTACTCAGATTTATCTTCAGCCTGATAGAATAATTCAAGGCTTTTATGTAACTTATTCACTATTTTATAAGAATTTTCCAAACGTTGCTATCTTGTTTCTCTTCGATTGTTCCTAATTTTCCCATGAATTTTGAACTGTTGAAGTGAACTTCTGATGATCTTCCACGTCTTTTTCTCCCTTCTACTTCCCATTCTTGAATTAAACTGAATGTCCTCATATACTCTATTCCTTGAACAAGCCAATAATTTAATTAAGTTGCCATTGAATGTAATTTGTAATTAACAATTTTATTACGTACGTTAATAACACATCTGTTTATTGTCAAGTAATTGTTGAGATAAAATTTCTAAAGAGAATTTTTGATAACTTAAATAAGTAATAAGTTAAAAAAAATAACTAAAAACAGTAATGTTGTTATAAAAGAGTACAAAAGATACATTGGTTTGCAGTGTTGTACAAAATGATGATTGATATGTATTTTTTTTTTCAATAGACTAAAACTAAAATGAAATGGGAGGACTATAGTATACAATATTATTATAAATAAGTGTGGTAAAGGATTTGAGAACTGTTATAATAATTCATTTATCACGCTCATTTTAATAACGTAAATATATCAAAGTTAACATGTGGGGAGTTTCTTAATCAGATGAGCTACGCTTATTTCCCTACAGTCTGCGAGTGACATGAGGTTAGTACATTATCTCGAGGAGGCATCTAATAGGAAACTATTACTCGAGTGGAAGGTCGTTACGTTTTGCTCATAGATTTTTTATTCAGAGTTGAGGTTTTTTTACGAGCCTGAAAATCTTAACTCTGGACCCACGACTTAAAGTTTCTCGGGGGGGGGAATTGCCCCTTGTTCCCACCTTAAAATCCATCGATTCTTGTCAGATTTGAACCCGCGGCCCTCGGGACTTCGCACGAGAAAAAATTATAGTCTATTATGTGAAATAGGGTCCACCGCTGTGGTCTCGAGGTAGCGTGCTGCCTTGTCAAGCAGCGGGCCCGGGTTCGATCCCCGGTCGGGGCAGTTTTTCTGGGTGGGATTTTTATCGTGGTTTTTCCTCGCCTGTAAGACAAATGTCAGGAAAACTTTAAGGCCCAAACGGTCCCCGAAATCATATGGCCATCATCATTATCATCATCCTTATCATTACCATTATCATATCATCATCCTTCATCGGTGTGGAAAGCAACGGGAAGCTACCACACCTACACAATTCCCTAGTATAGCTGCAAGCATAGCATGAAAATGCTATGATTGCAGTGAAGGACCTGCCTTCGGGCAGAATTACTGTGGATGGATGGATGTGAAATAGGCGGCTCCGTGGCGCAAGCGGTTAGACGCTCGCCTCTCACCGCTGGGGTCCCGAGATTGAGTCTTGGTCACTCCATGTGGGTTTCGTGGCGGACGAAACGGAGCTTGGACAGGGTTTTCTCTGCCGTAATTTCATTCCACCATTTCTCCATACTCATCTCATCCATTTCGTTTCATTCCATTAATCTGTCCCAGTGATGGTGCGTCAGGCGTGGTCGGGCCAACACCCTTGTCATTCACAGACCTCTGTATATAGGGGCTCATCTCATCTCATCCCTCGACCCGTCCCTGAGTTGGACACGATTTGAGGGTATTTATTTATAGTATGAAATAAATATAATTGAAAAAACCAAAACGTTTAATCAGTGAAACTACAGTACCTTAAGAAGATAATAAAAATACCTTTAAAAAAATATAATTTAATGTTTCCTTGAATGTTTTTACTAGTATTTTTATCATCCTGTAAGTAAACTATTTCCTTGACATTCTGTAGCTTATTGCGTGTTCAACAGGTACTACTAATGAACGAAACAAGTTACATTAAGTTGAAATAAAACTATGATGAGCATAAGGTATGTCGCGTAATTAAATTAATTCTAATGACAGCTTTCAGTGAACAGAGTATGCATTTAAAAGAAGAAGACTGCCGTGTTTATATGAATAAACGACAGCATCTTAATAGGATCATAATAATTATAATAGATAAATCAATCCCGTTCCATAATCATGTCCTTTTCTCTATCATTACATCCACTTGACATTTTACTTTGTTTTCTTATTTCAGGTAAGTGTGGGCTCCTTCGTTAACCATTGCTGCATATCTTTCTGAATCTCAATGTGAGTATTTATTTTTCTTTCTTTTATGTATGTATTTATATAGACCGTACGGAATTACAATATAAAAACATATTTTTGTGCTTAAAGTTTTATTACCGAATTCCTTAGGTATTGATATCGAGGTTGTTCTCTTGAAATACTTTATGAAAACTGTTTGCGTATCTTGATCGACCCTACTTACGGGAAATGTCTATGGTATATATAAATGTCTGTCAACGCTCTAGCGGCGCATATTTTTCGAAAAAAAAAACTCGGGATATAGCAATCAATTAGTAAGTAAGGTCGAGTTCGTTAACCAAAAAATTCGAACATGAAGCGAAAATTAAAAAAAATATCTCTCTAGCGAGCGTAATTTTTTATATTTCATAACGAGACTAGGCATATGCCGTAAAAAAAGTTAAACTAGAAAGTATAATCCAAAAATCAACAAAATCCGGCCATTAGAAATAAGGGTTTATCTGAAACCCAACATTTAAAAATCGCTCTATCGGTTGTAATATTTGTTTTCTCTCAACGAAACTTTAATACATAAGATTTAAGTAAGAATATATATATATATATATATATATATATATATATATATATATATATATAGGTATATTGAACAAACCAGGTAAATTAGACTTTAATTCAACTTTCTGATTAATTCGCATGGTTTACGCAATTTGTGGTAACGAACTTTGTTTTTCTCCACTCTAATGTCGTCTGATTCTCTTAAATCATCCCTGTTTGTATCTCATGCTTCTATTAATTCGAGAATTTGCATTTATTTCTTCTCCCAAGAAGACATCATTCCAACACTCCTTTAGATAACTTTCTTCTTGAATTTTTATTATGTACAACATTCACGCCAATGCTGTACCTTATTTTTTATCTGATATAATCCAATACCGAATTTTTAACAATAATTTTCCCCTACTACATTGTTTCTATTTATTTTTAAATTTTGAATATGCCTATCTCTCTGACCTTCTGAGCAATAAAAAAAATCAATTTTGTCATAGTGTAGTTGAATTTAAGTTTAATGTTATTGGTTTCCGAAATAGGCCTATATATATATATATATATATATATATATACAGGGTGATTACAAATGATTGGAGCGATTTCATGATTTTATGGTAGCTGTAGTATTCGACATATTTTCACGAACTTTTACAGATACATAGAGCAACTTCCCAGGTTTTTTTTGAGATGTTACAGGTGCTCCATATGCTCCCCCTTGGTGATTCTGCAGATATCAAGTCTGTAATCAAGTTCGTCCCATACTCGACGTAACATGTCCCTATTAATTTGTTCAAAGGCATTGATTATGCGAGCTCGCAGTTCTGGTAAGTCTACTGGTAAAGGAGGCACAAACACTGAATCTTTCACATACCCCCAAACAAAAAAATCGCACGGCGTCAAATCGGGGGAGCGTGGAGGCCATGACAACAATTTCTGATCATTCTCTCCACTGCGACCGATCCATCGGTTTGGCAATCTCATGTTAAAAATTCACGAACATCGTGATGGAAGTGTGGTGGAGCACCATCCTGCTGGTAGATGAAGGTCTCACTGTCGGTCGTCAGCTGCGGCATGAGCCAATTTTCCAGCATGTCCAGGTACACGTGTCCTGTAACGTTCTGCTCGCAGAAGAAAAAAGGGCCATAAACTTTGAACTGAGAAACCGCACAGAACACACTAACTTTGGGGAGTCGCGAATGTGCTGCACAATAACGCGGGGATTTTCTGTGCCCCAGATTCGCACATTGTGTTTGTTCACTTTGCCATTCACAAAGAATGTTGCTTCGTAACTGAAGACAAGTTTCTCACAAAAACCATCCTCATCCATAAACTGCTGCATTTGTGTACAAAATTCAAACCGACTCACTTTGTCAATGGGCGTAAGGGCTTGTAGAAATTGCAAGTGGTAAGGTTTATGCTTCAATCTTTTCCGCAAGATCTTCCAAACGGTCGGTTGTGGAATGTTCAGCTCTCTGCTCGCTTTTCGTGTTGATTTCTGTGGGCTACGTGTGAAACTCATCCGCACACTCTCAACCTTTTCTTCACTCACTGAAGGACGACCCGTTGATTTCCTTTTACAGAGGCATCCTGTAGCTTTAAATTGCGCATACCATCGCCGAATGGAGTTGGCACTCGGTGCATCTTTCTCGAACTTCGTTCTGAAGTGTCGTTGCACAGTTATCACAGATTGAGTTGAATGAAATTCAAGCACAGCATATGCTTTCTCCTCGCCTGTCGCCATCTTTGATAACTGCTGCGCTCTCTCGGTTTAAAGCTGAAACACGGCTGCGAGAGAAAACAAAAAAAAAAAAACCTTATGAGTTTTTATACATAACTTTAAAGTTCTGTGAAGATATGTCAAATAAGATCGCTACAATAAAATCATGAAATCGCTCCAATCATTTGTAATCACCGTGTATATATATATATATATATATATATAGTGTATGTAGTGTAATGGATATCACGCTGAGGTACAGACTCAGAGATCCGGGTTCGAATCCCGTCCAGGCATTTATTTTTCTTATCATACCATATTAAGCTTGCATTGCTCAATGTTAAAGATTTAATTATAACATCGATAAAGCGTCACTGCTATAAAGTAAAATAATATTCTCTTTAATTTGCTTACTTGTTATAGTCAGCTACTAGATGGCAGTGAAGACAGTGTTCTCGCGACATCTAGTAATAATGGAGAGTATAATACATATATAAGAAAAATAACTGTTTGAATTGGATTCGCCTGGTAGTGTAATGGATATCACGCTGAGGTACAGACTCAGAGATCCGGGTTCGAATCCCGTCCAGGCATTTATTTTTCTTATCATACCATATATATACGGTATATATATATATATATATATATATATATATATATATATGTGTGTGTGTGTGTGTGTGTTAAGTAAATCTTATGCAATAAAGTTTCGTTGCGAGAAAACAAATATGAAAACTGTTGGAGATATTTATAAATATGGTGAAGATTGTGCTTATCAGAATTCCTATACGTGAAGAGGTTGAGATCGTTAAACGAGGCCTGGGTTCATTATCGAAAAAAAAATAAAGCTAATTTGGTGGAACTTTCAAGGCCTACATGCACGTAGTCATATTTTTATCTGAGCTTAACAAAAAACACCGGAAAATTGCAAAATGGTTCAAGTTAAATTTTGTAAAATTAGAGTTTACATTTTTGAATACTGTATGTAATATTATATTCTCTATGTTCTGTAAAAAAATATAGTGGTCAGTCTATATTTCTATGATAGATATCCGATATTGAACGTCCTTCTCTTACATTGGATGGAGGGTACAATTATAAATATATGCTACAAATATGCATGACTCAGTTTTACACAGTCTATCGTAGCACCTAACCAAAGATTTTCTAAAATAAACTAAATTGTTAATTTCAAAATTATTCTGAAATTATGAATTGATTTACGTTTAAAAACTGTTACACGAATTATAAGTTTACACTAGTTGAAATAAGATGATTAGCTTAACATGTCTCATTAAGAGGGTGAGTTGTACATGTTCCACGTTTATCCACATAAGAGATACTTGATGCTTGCGGTTGATCATTAGTGACTTGCACTTGTTTTGATTTTGTTCATTTAATTAGTTCTAACACTCTGTTGTCGGTCACTGTCCGCTTGTCTTTTTAAGTATTTCCAGTCCTTCCTCTTTCTCACTCTACTTGACCACTGGTTTCTTACACATTCTTTGAAGAGATCTTCCGTGTTCTGTGGGAACTTTTGTATGTGGGAGGACACTACATTGTTATTTTTTGTATCCATATCTCGTTTTAAATTCCGGTATTGAATTATTCCACACTTCCACTTGTTATTGGTAGCTTGCTGAGATAGGTCAGTAACTGCTGACAACTGTGACCATGTCCCTCAGGCATAACATTTTTAAAAATGTTTCTTTGACTAGACTGTAGTTGATCTATATTAATTAAGTCCGAAAGGGAAACTAAGTAGAATTTAAGATACTAACACTTTACTTTTTTTATTTATTTAATGCAGATTTATTTGACAAATGTCATTTATCTTACAATGACTAAAATATAAAATTCTGTGCGTGCATGATATAGGCCTATAATAAAAATGACATGTTAGTGAGTTTAAACTATTTAGGCCTATGTTTTATTATTACTCGTTAATTGTCAGTCAATTGCAGGGTTGGTATTTCATTGCCAAGACTATATATATCTATATCCATCCATAGTAATTCTGCCCGAATGCAGGTCCTTCACTGCAATCATAGCATTTTCATGCTACGTTTGCAGCTTTACTAGGGAATTGTAGGTGTGGTAGCTTCCCGTTGCTTTCCACACCGGTGAAGGATGGTGATGATGATGATGAAGATAATGATAAGGATGGTGATGATGATGATGAAAATAATGATAAGGATGATGATGATGACCATATGATTTCGGGGACCGTTTGGGCCTTAAAGTTTTCCTGACATTCGTCTTACAGGTGAGGAAAAACCCCGATAAAAACCTCACCCAGAAAAACTGCCCCGACCGGGGATCGAACCCGGGCCCGCTGCATGACAAGGCAGCACGCTACCTTATATATATATATATATATATATATATATATATATATATATAAAATACAAATGTGAACACAACAATAGAAATCAATTTTTTAGACAAACCGTCTGTAGATCATGGTTAACATAAGTAGAGAGGAAAAATGCACCTGAGCCAAGATTTAAACCCATGTTCTCCAGATTTACGCGTTGGTGCTCTAACATTAAGCTACTTAAGCTCACCTCTAAGAACAAGCACAAATTTGCTTGGAGAACATTAGCTCAGATTAAGAATGTGTGGAGAGCTTATGACCGCGCGGTCATGAACCTACGGGTTCAGTAGTCCCAGTGAGTTAGTTATTTAATAGTAGAACTATCCCTATTAAGTCATGTGAAAAAAAGTTTCATTATAGGGGACTCGGGAATTAAAATATAGAGAAATGAGTGATTGTTCCTAGAGGTCTGACTAAGTAGCTTGATGTCAGAGCGTCAACGCCTAAATCTGGAGAACGTAGGTTCAAAAATTGGCTCAGGTGTAAATTTTCTCTCTATTTTGGTTTACACAATGTTTATCATTGAATCAACCTAAATATTCTAGAAGGAATACAACTTTAGATGTTAAAGGCCTTATAAATAGTGGAATAAATTAAGTCAGATTGGTGTGAACTTAGCGTAATTAATATCTTCGTTATATGGTAAAAATGATTGCCAAATCTTGTATTGTCTTGCAATTCAGATTATGGTAATCTCTGGTCGCGTGCTATGAATTAGATATCGTATTGATGACCGTTTACACGTTTGATCTTTGATCTATGACTTTTTTCTTGTATTAATCCCGCTTTATAGACGTGATTTTGACCTGAGTTTTTCTGGTTCCATATCTTGATGGGGAATACTAGAGAACGTGATGCTGGAGTTCATAATGTATTAGTCGCGGTGCCTCACCTTCCAACTAGACCGAAAATGTAGATTACAACGTGTTGTACTAACTTTCAGATTACAATTTCTTTTCATTAGTTTTACAAATTTCAAGATATAAAATAATAATCATCTTCTTCTTTTTTCTAAAGACAATAGCGTATCAGTATAATCAAACAAACTCCATGGCGCGACAGGCCTAAAAGCCCCTAAACTACCAGCTGACTGCTGGCCTCACATATAATAACTCATAGGCTCTATCGAACCCGTAGGTTTTCATAGACTCGCGGAGATAAGCTCTCCCTACATCCCTATCCTGAGCTTATTTTCCAATCATCCTTTGTATAACCCACTTCGTTCAAATCATGGTTAATGTTATTTTACCACCTCATTCTTGGTCTACCGATTGGGTGTTTTCCTTCTGGTTTTCCCTGCGATAAGCTTTCATGCACCTATTTCATTCCCCATTCGTGCCACATGTTCTGCCCATCGACTTAATTGTTCGTGTTATATCTGGCTTCCTATAAAGACCATGTAGCTCACTGTTATGTAGTCTTCTCCATTAACCTGTCTGTCCATCTCTCTTTGGTCCAAAAATTTCCCTAGAACTTTATTATCAAATACTCATAATCTCCTTTCCTCCCTTAATGTAAAAATCCATGTTTCGCATCCATATAATATAACTTATGTTCCTCGCTACTGGCCCCGAGGGCCGCCGGTTCAAACCCGACCGGGGTAGATGGATTTTTTTAGGATGGAATCATCCAAGAAGTAAGTCCTGCGGAAGGGACTTAAAGCCATGAGCCTCGAGTCTAAAGATTTTTCAGGCTCGTAAAAGATCCTCATGCCTGAATAAAGAGGCCTCTAAGCAAAATTTACCCATCCTAGTAAAATCTTAGCTGCCTACTAGATGTCTCATTGGGTCGGTATGTTCACCGCATTCATATTTAGGGAAATAGGAGTAACTAAATTAACTTAATCTAGTAACTTCTAACAAAAGAGATGCTAAACCGAACCTTGGGCTGTTACACCATTAAAATATATAGAGAGATACTCTTATTTTTCTTTTGGATTAAATTTATTCTATAATTAAATTATACAAGACAACTGCAGTTCCTACTATTACTTACGGATCCGAAACATGGACAGTGACAACACCACAATCTGCCAGATTCCAAGCTGCCGAAATGAAATTCCTCATTACAATAGCAGGATATCAAAGAACAGACAAAAATACACAGCACAGAAATAAGACAGCCGCAAAAGTAGAGGAATTATACACAACAATAGTGAAATACAGAAAAAAAACTGGAAAGAACACTTAGCAAGGATGACTGAGAACAGAATACCAAAAGCAGCATATACTATTCACCAAGAGGACGAAGAAGTAAGGGAAGACCAAATAAAAGATGGAAAGAGCAGCAATTTGTAGCCGGAACAGGCTAGCAAAAAGTCTAAACCGTGACGAAGAAGAAGAAGAAGAAGAAGAAGAAAATTAAATTATTAAGCTAATTTTGTTATCCTCGAGCCTGACGTTTCTTGGTTGTTTTCCCTCCAGTTTGACCTGAGATGTTAAAGAGCGTTGTTAAAAAAAAGTAATAAATAACAAGGACATGATGACATGTGATATGATTTAAAATTAATGGAATCCAGTGTTTTCTACCATTTTATTTATGTTTATTATTTGAATATGTCGTGAATAGTGAAGACGTGTATCGCGTGGTTATAGCAGCAGGGCGTGGTAGGACCAAACTTGGCCGAAGTTGTGGCTACTGGCATCATTTTGCATAGAGAAGCTGAAGCGAATAGGAAGAGTAACAGCTTAACCACTTCTTTTTTGTAAAGACAAATTGGCGAGTCCGTAAACGTGTCACGAATCTGAACTCGACGCCCGACCGGGTCAAAATAGTTGACGTTATAAAATACCATATTGTAAAAGCCTAAGCCTGAGGTACGGCATCACGTTAAGGGTAAACAAATGACTACTCTTCACGAATCACGTGTATCATCATCATCTGCATTCATGGATTAGGTCTGTTGACCCGTTCCGACTTCAGCCCATCTCTTTCTAGGTCTGCCCACATCTCGGGTGCCTTTAGGTTTGTATTTTGTTATTTGTTTTGGATATCTATCTTCATTCATTCTGTCTATGTGCTGCTTCCATTTTTGTCTATATGTATCTATTTTATCAGTTATTGCAAATATTAGTTGACTTGTGAAGGCAACTTCTCTAGGAGACGAACACTCCGAAATTGTAGTTCCCTGTCCTCCAGGAAGAGGGGTTTCGCTAGAGGCTGGTAACCTCTGCTAGTAAAAAATAACTTACTCATAAACTTCAGCAGAAGAAAAGCCGGATTGATTTATAATACATGTCAAATTAGCACATTCGTTTGGTGACCACATCTGTTTTCATTTTGAAGAAAATATATAGGCCTAAATCATACAAAAAAAACTAAAAAAACGTAAAATGTTATCAATTACTTATTGAGTAGATTAATTTAAATTATTGAAAGTAGTAGAATTAGATGAAGCCAGATATAATGAGAACAGTGAAGTCTCGTAGACTGCGATGGGCAGGACATGTGGCAGGAATGGGGAATGAAAGACGTGCACGGAAGCTTCTTGTAGGAAAACCAGAGGGAGAACGCCTAGTTGGTAAATCAACGATGAGGTGGGAGAATAACATTAACCATTATTTGAGGGAAGTAGATTATAAAGGAATGATTGGAAAACATTAGCTAAGGATAGGGATATATGGAGAGCTTATGTCCTCGCGGCCATGAACCTACGAGTTCGATACTGCCAATGGGTTTGAAATTAATAGAGTACACGGATATAGTCTCTGGGTAGCGCCGCTGCATTGTATGCAATGGGTATGAATTCGATCATGGGTCGAGACAAGTTACCTGGGTGATATTTTTTCTTGGATTTGTCCGCACCTTTAAGAAACTTTAGGCCCAAATTGTCCCCGAACATTATGTGGACCATTATGATCCTCATAATCATAATTATTTTATTTAGCAAGGCGGAATTAAGGCCATGCGTCCTTATATTCCATTCACATAGATAAACATATGTTACATTCAAATACAAAATTCAAAATAATATTAGATACTAAACGATTATCTGACCAACTAACTAACTCAATGGCAATGTCGAACCCGTAGCTTCATGGCCGCGCGGACATAATCTAACCATACATCCCTATCCTGAGCTAATGTTTTGCAATCCTTCCCTGTATAATCTACTTCCCTCAAATCATAATGCTATTCTTCCACCTCATTCTTGGTCTACCAACTGGGCGTTTTCCCTCTGGTTTTCCTATGAGAAGCTTCCATGCTCGTCTTTTATTCCCCGTTCGTGCCACATGTCCTGCCCATCGCAGTTTACGAGACTTAAGTATTATTATTATATCTGGCTTCCTATAATGACCATGTAGTTCACTGTTATGTAGTCGTCTCCATTCACCTGTCTCTTCATCTCTCTTTGGTCCAAATTTTTTTCTAAGAACGTTATTCTCAAATTCTCGTAATCTCCTTTCCTCCCTTATAATAATAGTCCATGTTTCGCACCCATATAATATAAGTGGTAGAATAAAATTGTTGTATATCTTCAGTTTAACGTTTTTTGAAAGGAGTTGGGACATCTAGAGTCTCTGTAATGCATAACAGTACGCATTTCCAGAATTGAGCCTATGTTTAATTTCTTTGTGCATCACATTCCTATTTGTGATTATTGTTCCTAGGTATTTCTGACCAAACTGAACAATATTAAAATTAAGTTGTAATAACACAATAACGTTAAAGATAATTAAAATTAAAACTAATCAAATAAAATATACACAAAGGGAGAACAGCTAAAATCTACTCCTCTGTATGAGCCGGATGCTGTGAGACATGCAAATGTATCCATAAGGCGAGTGACTAATCTACGATAGAGAAATAAAAACTTTTGTTTACGCATTGACACAATTATTGTTTCTTGTTTTTGGAAGATCAATAGGCTCCTATAAGGAGAAGTGGGTTACAATAACGTCATTCCAGGGAGAATACCAGAATGTCGAAATGAGAATGCGGTGGTATTGAACAATATATATATATATATGGTATGATAAGAAAAACAAATGCCTGGACGGGATTCGAACGGAACTCTTAGTCTGCACCTCAGCGTGTTATCCATTACACCACCAGTCGAATCCAATTCAAACACTTATTTTTCTTATATATGTATTATATTCTCCACTATTACTAGATGTCGCGAGAACTCGGTCTTCACTGCCATCTAGTTGCTGACTATAACAAGTAAGCAAATTAAAGAGAATATATATATATATATATATGTCCACCGCTGTGGTCTTTAGGTAGCGTGTTGCCTTATCACGCAGCGGGCCCGGGTTCGATTCCCTGTCAGGACAGACTCCTGGGTGAGGTTTCATTCGGGGTTTTTCCTCACCTGTAAGACAAATGTCAGGAAGCTTAGGACCCAACGGTCCCCGAAAATCATCCGGCCATCACCATCATCATCCTTGTCACCATCCTTCACCCCGGCGTGGAAAGCAACGGGAAGCTACCACACCCATAATTACCTAGTAAAGCAGCAGATCGTAGCATGAAAATGCTCGGGCAGAATTACTATGGATGAATATATATATATATATATATATATATATATATATATATATATATATATAAAGGAGCAAAGTTATAGGAAGCGGGGGCCAAAATTCTTTACGCAGGGCTCCAATGACTTAAATGGAAAGCTTGATTTGAGCAATGTATTAATGAAAGTGGAATTACTTTTTAGACGCACTGTAGATAAATTATATAATCTTGTGTCAACCGTGAGAATTTCTGTTTTACATCAATCGTGACGTTAAAGGAAAACGTACATATTTGTACAGATGATACTGGTTCTACGAAATACATAGTTCATGTAGAATGCAGTATCGACATTGAAGTTCCTTGGAGTAAATAAGAGACTGTTTCAAGATTAGTTCCGCCTACCTTTCAGTAAACCAGTCCCGTTATACAGATTGTATTGTTTTATGGATTTGACTATCTCTTTCACTGTAAAAAGAAAATAAAAACTTGATACCCTCTTTGGTATTGTTAACCCTTCTATGGACTTCCGTGAGGAAATATATTTGTTTTACTGGTGAGTAAAGGGCTTTAGGCGTTCCACACAGCCAGAACTAATAAATATACATTTTATCTTAAAACTAAAAGATCTACAAGTCATAAAATTCCCTAATTAAAAAAATTAAAAAACTCGACATAGAATATAAAAAAATGGAGATTACATATAAATTACAATAAAACAGAATATCTTTAATTGGATATAACATATGAGTTAAAATGTAATTCAGGAAGAATGCGTAATGTTAAACATTTTATAAATTTAGGATATATTTAGATAAAAGTGATAATTCAACTACAGAAATTGAAAGAAGAAGAATTGATATGTTAAACTCAGTGCTTTGGAATAGAAATATAATATACAGAACGAAGAAACCTATATTTCAGTTCTGTTACAAGCATTTTATTATATGGGTCCGAAACCATCACAGTAAGTAGAAAACAAGCCAACAAGCTGTTAGCAGTAGAAATGGATTTTTGGAGGCGATCGACAAGAATTTCAAGAAGGGATAAGATCAGAAACAGCACAACAAGGGAAATTATGCAAGTTGTGAAAAACATATTAGGAAAAATAGAAGAAAAACGTTTGAAATGGTATGGACACCTCATAAGAAGGTAAGAAGAGAGAATAACAAAGAAGATCCTTAATTGGAAAACTAATGGAAGAAGTGGAAGAGGCAGGCCTAGAGAATGATGGATGGATGGATGGAGTGAAGAGAAGTATGGAAGCTAGAGATTTGAGGGAAGAAGATGCTTTTGACAGGAACCTCTGGCGACAAATCACTTTGGGTTGAAGGAGAAACATTGTATTGCGGAATATTCCTAAATAAAAAAAGACTCCATGCCACAACAGATCTAGAAAGTTCTTGCCTACCAGGTGTCTCTTGGCCTTACATCTGCATATGTTCATCACAGAGGTGGATGAATATTCAGTCAATATAAGGGTGACATGTGGTCAACGTTGCGATTCTCACAGCCGTTACAGCTGGTTTTCTCAACCTGTAGCCTCTACTTATTGTGGATACCCAAATTCATCACAATTCGGTATCCATAGAGGCCGAAATTTCATTAAAATGTCTTCTCCCATGGTGCCTTGAATCAGCTAATATCCCATAGCCCTACACTACCACATTGATGCCTTAGACCAGTCGAATACGACACGGGACCCCCTAAAAATACAGTAATTTATTATTACGGATAACAAAAGCCTCAATAGCCTACTTTTAAAATTCATGACGAAACACCATAGAGGTCAATATGTAAAATTAAAATATAAAATAGATACCTGAGATCTCACAAGTACTTCATATCTTTACAGTTTTATAAGTTGAGGACGACTGGCATCTCAGGTACCTATTTCATATTTTAAAATTTAACGTAAGCCTAAAGTCATTGATATAGGCCTACTTAAAATTGAGTAAAATGACATAATATTTAATAATCAAACTGCCTATGAGCGTAATAAATAATCAAAAAAGGAATGCAACGTTAAATATATGCTATATGAATATATTAGTGCAGTTTTATATGATCGGTTTAAAGCAAAATGGACCAAGTTCATATTTTACTCTTTTGAGAAAAACAGATATAAAGTTAAAGTAATGCAGCTAATTGCAGAACATGAATTAAATATAATTTTTACAGTGAAAAAGAATAAATGCAATACTTGGTTCTCCATTGCCCTGAAGAATTATTGATATTTTGAATCCAATCCACATATAACTAGGATTTTCAATTTTTTTTTTTGTCTTGGTCTGCCTTTGCTCTGAACCCTGATATGATTGTTATTTAATAACACCGTCTTAATTTGTTTTATTGAGACCGTAACTTGCCACATGGCGTAATACTTGCATGGATAATGAAGATGATGAATTTTTACACAAATTCATACTCTTAATAAAATAAGGCCAAAAGAAATATAATCACACCCAAAAATATACTCTAATCCTCCTCAACAATAATAATAGGGGCATATTAATATAAAAATAAAAATAATGATAAAAATCATTGATTGAACAAATCAGTTATTTAATATAAAATATTTTATTTCATACTTGACATGTCGAAATTGATATGTTTATGTTATTGAAATGAGTGAAAAATTAATTATTACAGTTCTCATATATTTCACTGCATGCACTTTACGCCAACTTATAAACTAAAATGTAGCGTGTGGAGACTAATTTTAACGCAGGCCAAAACAATACTGGTATTAAGAATACTCTGCACTTATATGATCCCGAAATAGTACGTTCAGGCACGTTTTCTTTAAATAAACGTTGCTCACCCTTAAAATACTTCACGACACTTAATATAAATACAAACCTTTGAATGCCCAAAAAACAGATTCATTCTTGATGAATGGAACATAAGCTACATTGTACCAATATACAAGAAGGGTGATAGAAGAGAAGAGGACTAAGTACAAATAACACATTATATAGAATATTTACGAAGGTAAAGACAAAATAGGAGAAGATCAAAATGGATTCAGACCGGGAAGGTCATGTGTTGATAATACATTTGTAATCCAACAGTTAATCGAAAACGGACTGCAGTTGGAGAAGAAACCCATTTGAAAATGATAGAATTAGAAAAAGCTTATGACTCAAAATATCTCGCCTCATATATACCGCATGATACCAGATGGAACTGTACGCATACTACGAGAGGATGGGAGAAGAATGCCTGGAAGACCAAAGAACAGATGGAGGGACTCTTAATACTGGATGGAATAGATCATTGACCTAAAAGAAAGAGAAGAAGAGGAAAATATATTCAACTTATGTAAGTTTATTTAATGCCTATTAGAGGTTATGTGTATTTAGAGGTTATGTGTATTATTTTTACAGTCTCACTTGGCCTTAAAGTTTTCCTGACATTTGTCTTACAGGCGAGGAAAAACCCCGATAAAAACCTCACCCAGAAAAACTGCCCCGACCGGGGATCGAACCCGGGCCCGCTGCGTGACAAGGCAGCACGCAACCTCGAGACCACAGCGGTGGACTAGTATTTAATATTGGAGTTAATTGTGATTGCTATATTCTGATGTAATATATGTTTGTTCTGGTTAGTGGAAGAGAAGGTCACATGATCTTAACTCCACCACGCTGAATAAATAAATAATAATAAATATCCTCAATTCGTGTCCAACTCAAGGTCGGATCCAGGAATGAGATGCGATGAAGCCCCTATAATTAATGAGGTCTCTGAACGACAAGGGTGCCGGCCGACCAGTCCTGACGCATCGTCACAGGGGCTGATGAATGGAATGAAACGAAATGGATCGGTTGAGTATGGAGAAATGGTGGAATGAAATTTGTGGCAGGGGAAAAAGGAAAAACCCCTATAGAAACCTGCCCAAGCTCCGTTTCGTCTACCACGAAACCCATATGGAGTGACCGAGGCTCGATCTCGGGACCCCAGCGGTGAGAGGCGAACGTCGAACCGCTTACGCCACGGAGCTGCCTAAATAAATCAAACAAATAAATAATACTAAACAGTCCCGTTTTAAATTTTAAGATACTTAAACAAATTCACTATTATTGAAGATAAACAAATCTGAAATCTCAATTCATGCTGTCATCAGGCTATAATTTGTTGTAGTTATACCAATTATTGCAATTGGTGGATTTGGAAATTACTTAGTCCCTTTTCTCTCTAACAGCAAGGTCATTTTCTTCGCAATTCTATTTTGGGCGAGAATGAGTCGACAAATGTTTTTCTTAAACCTACGGCTTCCTGAAAAATCCATCAACTGTGGGCGAGTTTCAATCCACGAATCTTGGAACAGAGTTGAGCATGGTTACCACTGGGCCACCAAGACCAGTAAAGGAAAATTTATTGGACTTGTAGACAGCCTTTTAATTTAAATTCTAAGTGTAATGAACTTCTGTTAGTGTAGACATTTATGGGAAGAATTTAAAGAAATTGGGAATTGTCCTAGTAGATTTTATTAAGAACGTAAAACACAAGACTGAGAGATAAAGTAAAAAATAAATCCCAATTGATCATGCCGCAGCAATGGTCACGTCTATTCAAGTTAATTAATAATGTATACGCAGAGATTTAATTATCGTACAGCACTGAATGCTGGTTATTTATTGAAGATTGCTTCGATCAACAGAAAAGTCCGTTATTTTCTAATTTATATACATTGTACCGTTAGTACAATTATGGCTCTATTACATGGACATTTTCCAAATTCCAATAAATTAACTAATTAATATACATTTACACCGTTAAATTTTCTAAAATTATGTCAATGTTACATAGGCACTTTCCAAATTATCTGAGTACATTGACCAATATTTATATATTGTATTAAAGACAGAAGGATAGAATACAGACGGCAGAGATGCGGTTCCTAAGACAAGTAAAAGGATGTACAAGACTTGATAGAATAAGAAATGAGGATATAAGAGAAGAATTGAAAGTACAGCCTTTATTGGATAAAGTCACGAATTACAGACAGAAATGGATTGATCACATGGATGGAATGAGTAAGGAGAGATATCCATTGTTAGCCAGGAACTATCAAGCAAGAGGAAGGCGTGATGTTGGAAGACCTAGAAGACGTTGGGCTGATGCAATATGAAGTCGGAACGGGCAATTGCCTAATCCCTGGAGTGATGATGATGATGATGATTATTTTATAACTGTTCTGTGGGGCAAGCGGTTAGACAATCACCACTCACCGCTGGGGTCCCGAGATCGAGTCTCGGTTACTCCAAGTGGGTTTCGTAGTGGACGATACGGAGCTTGGACAGGCTTTTCTCGGGGTTTTCTCCCGTTTTCTGCTGCTACAATTTCATTCCACCATTTCTCCATACTCATCTCATCCATTTCGTTCATCTGCCCTGTGATGCTGCATCAGGCGTATTCGGCCGGCACCCTTGTCATTCACAGACCTCTATGTAGGGGCTTCATCTCATCTCATCCCTCGACCAGACCCTGAGTTGGACTCGAGTTGATGATATTTATTTTTTATTTATAATTCTTTTATTTTATGTATGCGCTGCTACGCTTCAATAAATTAAATTAGTTTTTTTATGTTTAGTTAAATAAGTAGAAAAATAAATATAAACTTAATTATATTACTAGTATTTTAAGATTCCCGTGTTGATTACCTGGCGTTGTTCCGGGAATCTACTTACCTCGATATTCCTGGCATCTATGAGCTGAAAGTAAAAAATGGTTATTGTGAGTTATCCGTAAAAGACAGACATTTGCTGTCAGGAACTTTTACATAATGTTTAGATGTATTCAATTCTGTGCACATTAATTTTGTGCATTTGTTATGGTTTAGCAGGAAACCCTTTTAAGCTTCCAAAAAGTGACTTATTTAGTTCACCGATGCATTTTTTATTTTAAGCTTGGGAACCCATACTACGAATGGTAATATGTTATATACGTTGTCACAGAAAAAAATTATTAAATGATCGTGAAAACTCTATTCAAATCTGTCAAATAGTTTTTTGAGTGCATATGGGACAGACAGACTACACTAATTTTATATGTAAAGATGAATTTCCGAAGTTGCGCATGATTTCATTTATTAAAAAATTACAAAAAATATTATATACCTTATTTTATTTTGTATTTACAGTGATATGGCATTAATTTAAAATAGTATAGTAGGCCTAATTTCATGAACTAGGACTTATTTTCAATAAATACCTTTGGTTGCATATAGAAATTAGCTGTCATAACAGGCAAATTTCATCATAATCATTATAATGACTTGACACGCATTTAAAACATTCCTAGTAAATCTTGCGGTGAACTCAGTTTCACTGCTTACGAAATAATTAGATGATTACTGAGAGAGAAATTTGTCTTGGTCCGTTTGGTTTGCCTAAGTAATAATAATAATAATAATAATAATAATAATAATAATAATAATAATAATAATAATAATAATAATCCATCCATAGTAATTCTGTCCGAAGGCAGGGCTTTCACTGCAATCATAGGATTTTCATGCTATGCTTGGAGCTTTACTAGCGAATTGTAGGTGTGGTAGCTTCCCATTGCTTTCCACACCGGTGAAGGATGATGATAATGATGATTATGATGGCCATATGATTTCGGGGACCGTTTGGGCCTTAAAGTTTTCCTGACATTTGTCTTACAGGTGAGGAAAAACCCCGATAAAAACCTCACCCAGAAAAACTGCCCCGACCGGGGATCGAATCCGGGCCCGCTTCGTGACAAGGCAGCACGCTACCTTGAGACCACAGCGGTTAATAATAATAATAATAATAATAATAATAATAATAATAATAATAATAATAATAATAATCCTACCAAATGTACGGTCTTGTTTCCTATATTTTTTTATGGTCTGCCAGTGGATCTTTGCGCTCTTGGTTGATATATTAAGATATATTTTGCAAATATACTGTTGCACACTTTATTAATGCGTTGTTTGCTGTTTCGTTAAACACCGCCAAACTGTATTCCAATGGGCCTACACGTTAAGACTCTTAATTTCGCTTGTGGTTGAATTTTGAATAGGCTATCCTGCAATTTTCTTCATGTAGCACTTCTCATAATAGTAATAATAATAATAATAATAATAATAATAATAATAATAATAATAATAATAATAATAATAAACAGGGTCATAGACCTGATATTCCACCGAATCAAAGAACATAATTGATCAAATACCACATTACAATGAAAAGTTACAGTTTTATAGAGCTTTGGGTATAGTAATATTACAAGAATATTAAATAAAATTAATTAAGTGAATGGTTTTTACAGATAACATCCTCATTGATAAAATATATTTATTCATATAAAGTGAACCCAGAGATTCCACATTAACAGAATTCCTTTGTTATGTTTAATTATTTTATACAGGCACCATGTCACATAATATTAAACCAAACCCGTCAGTATATTAAAACAGCCTCTTATATAATATATTTAGGAGTTTTTTCAACATTTGTATATTCAATAGCAGAAATCAAGAATTGATTCTTAGCTTCAAAAACTTTTAAAGTGGTCATTTTCATAAATTTCACAAATCAACCCTTCTTCCCACAAAGAATAAAAGAAACTGGCCTTGAACCCGTCAAAGTTGATGAGGGGAAGAAGTTAAAATAGTTTACGTTCGAGGGCAGCACCAATTAAATACGTTCGAGGGCAGCACCAATTAAAGAAGATATTAAGAGGTGCATGTAAGCTTCTTGTAGGAAAGCCAGAGGGAAAACGCCCAGTTGGTAGACCAAGAATGAGGTGGGAGAATAACATTAACTATGATTTGAGGAAGTAGATTATACAGTCAATGATTGGAAAGCATTAGCTCAGGATAGGAATGTATGGAGAGCTTATGTCCGCGCGGCCATGACCCTACGGATTCGATAGTGCCAGTGAGTAAGTAAGTAAGAAAGTATTAAGAGGGTCCACTCAAACAGAAACGGTTCACATTACCCGAACTTCCCTATATAATCCGAGGGGGTCAAGAAATACTATATTTTACGGACTATAAGATGCACTTTAATTTTTAAGCATTTTTTTTAATAACATTTTTACCACTCTTATTATTAGTTTGCAAAGCAGACTAAAAAGTTTTAGTTTATAAAACCATTCTGATCTCTAAAATCCCTAAAAATCGTCATCTGAACTTTCTTTTTCTTCTTCTTTCTCTTCTTTGTCATCGTTGTCCTCTTCATATATAAGATGGTCTTCACTGTCATCGAGAGCGTTACTTACGCCGCACTTTTTGAAAGATTTAACAATAATGTCTTCTCTCACTCTAGAAGACACTTTTTTTTATCCACTGACACACTCGTTTGATTGCATGACTTTTAAAGCTCCCTTCGGCGTGAATTCATGTTGGGTTTCATCCATCATCCATTTGTTCTCAAGTTCACCGGCATCGTAGACTGCAATGACGCATCATAGGCTAGACAGTGTTTTGGGTTTGTGATGGCGGAGCGGGATGGAGACAGTGTTAGCCAGCTTGTGAATCCCCGCAACTCATGTTCGTCGCATCGGTGCACTGCTGCTGCCAGTTGAATCCAGTGTTGCCAGATAGAGATAGGTTTCCCGCGGCATAGAATATATGAGCATTTTTAAGACTGGCGGGAATTTTAAATCAAACACTGGATTTTTTATATTAATTTCGAAACCGTGAAGAAGAAGACGAAGAAGTATAAGACGCGCCTGAATTTTGGAGGCAATTTTTCGAAGAAAAAAGTGCGTCTTATAGTCCGTAAAATACGGTATAGATCGACCTTTAATGAGATGGCGTGGGCAATTTTGAATCGTAACAGACCAACCGGTCTAATCCTTGAAGACGATGATGATGATTTTTAAAGAAAAAGTTTGTAATTTATACTTCATTTGTAAATTCCCTTAGATGATATGAAGGAGCATTTACACTACCTTCTTAGAATAGTTTTATATTATTCCTTTAATTTAAATTTAACATTATTATTCATTTTAAAATAGATTTGTATCAGAGCTTATTTTATAATTATTTCTTAGGAATTGAATAATAAAACACTTTTTATAAATTTAGTACTCTTCTACAAACACAGTTTTTATAATTGTGGAATGCAGGCTTTCACGGCCTGTAATCATGGTATTAAAATATTCCGGGCTATGTGGCCGTGGTCTATAACTGGCGTTTCTTCCAGACGTTTCTCCCTCATCTGCGGAGGGCATCTTCAGTGGCGAGCGCTTCCAGCTGTTGTTTCCCTGTCGTAGACTCCGCAGATGAGGGAGAAACATCTGGAAGAAACGCCAGTTATAGACCACGGCCACATTGCCCGGAATCTTTTAATACCACATTTTTTATAACCTTGTAAATGCTTCATTATTTGTCCCATTTCAGATTGTTTCGAGTAAAACGTACTGAGTATTTGTGTTGAATGCATTAAATATGGAATCCCAAAGCAGGTTTTTTTACGCTAATTGGAAGTTCCTTTTTTTATTTTATTTATTTTTTTTAAGATGAATTCAGGTAGTAAACTACATCGCTGTTTGCTTCCTATTATTCCAAAATGACAAATTTTATTACACTCGTAAATATTTTAAAATGATATATTCTAAAATGTTATACGTTGCCTTCTTGTTATCATTAATTTCGAAGTAATCCGAACCAGTTTTCGTGCTTCTTGCGGAATTTTAATTGAATCTGAAACTTGCTGTATTTTTGCTCTTGCACACACCGACACTCGTAAATGGATTTAAAATACAGAAATAATACGATGGACAGATATCGCTATTTGAGAAATTCTGCAATAACAGCTATTTTACTTGAATTAAATATGTTGAAGATGTTCAGAGTCGTATTCTGGAAATTAAGAACTTTATTACTTCCATTTGTATATTGCGTTAGTTGGCGAGTTTATTTGACTTTTTAATAAACGTATTTACGCTATAGCCTTGGAAGCTATAAATGCAAGTTCATAGTGAACGTGATTAATCTAAAATTAATCGGAAATAATTTGATTTAATTTGAAATTTATTTGATTCCTAACAAAAACCTATTTTTATAAGTTTTATTTATTTATTTTGCATGTTTACAGCGTTTCATATCATCTCCCTGCGCCCAATCATATTTGCCTTCATTGTCAATTGTCAAAAATATAGTTATAAACATCTAAATATACAAGCGTTACTGCTATAAAGTAAATATTCTCTTTAAAATTTGCTTACCTGTTATGGTGACCACAAGATGGCAGTTGGAACTATATCCCGCTAGCTCTCGTGTAAATTGAGAATACTACATATATAAGAAAAATAAATGTTTGTGTTAGGATACTTGAGTGGCTCAGATGGTTAAAGCGCTCAACGTACAGAGTTTAGAGACTCGGGTTCAATCACGACTTAGGCATTTATTTTTCTTTTCATATCATATATATATATATATATATATATATATATATATATATATATATAGCTAGGTCTATATAATGAAACAAATGGTAAAATAGTTGCAGTATTGGGTTAACCATAAATGTATATGTCTATACTCGTTATTTAACCAAGATAATTTACTTAAGTTTATTACCCTACAGGTACGAACGAGATAAGCGTGTAGCTAATCACCTTATAGAGACATTTAGTAGGAAACTTCCTAAGATGAGAGAGGCTCTAATTTTGACTTCATTACCAAAACCAATAAGAATTGAGCCCTTCAAAGATCCGTTCCGAGTCTCAAAAAAATTGGTCAGACCATCTTCTCAATGGTCTCCGAATTTCCCTTCTTCCATCTAGTATATAATTCAGCGCACTTCTAGAAAATCTCTGAAATGATATTGGACATACTCATATGTGTTTCCTCCACTGTTTCTTTAATGTTTTTATTTTTATTAATTTTTTTTTGCAGGGATTCTTGTTCTTTATGTGTCAACCCTCTAATAACCCAAGTTCCCATTTTCCATCTTCTAATGTAAAGAGTCTATGTCCGCTCGGCCATGAACCTACGGGTTCGATAAAGCCTTTAAGTTAATTTGGATAACTAATAAATATTAAACCCTTTTTGGTATACATTATTTTGTCCATAACACAGTTTGGACATTTTAAAACATAGCAGGAGACAAAAAATAAATATACTTGTTTATATTTGTGATTATTGGCCTCGGTGGTGTATGGTTTAAGATTCTTATCTGTGGTTGCGAGAGTCGCATATCTAAACTCCACTGGGGTTGATGGATTATTTAGGGTAGACAAATCAAAGGGTCAAGCCAGGGAGATACTTCAATCTGTGGGTCTGGAGTCTCAACATGTTTGTGCTCGTAAAATAAGCCTAAATTAGAGGTCTGAACAAAATTTAATCGATATTTTCCATCCAAATAATACCTCAGTTGCCTACTAGGTGTTTGTTTCAGGCGATGAGCTAACTACCTTTTGATTGCTGTCAAATGTAGGAAAATTAGCGTAAATTAGCGTAACCAAATTAACACGATAAAGTAACTCCCGAAAGAGGCATCATTGTCCCACGTATGGATTGTACAGACAGACATATTTATGATTTCCGAAAAACTTGGTATATTATAAAAAATGTAATTGATCATGAACAAGGTTGATGACTTAACGTTGATCTCTAAGCGATAGCTGCTGATTGTTATAAAAGCGAGAGGAGTTCGCTGTTAGAATGTAGATTAGATTCAGTAATTTTGTAACTACCCTATACAATTTCCTCGGGTGTTATATCTCACATCCCTAAGAGAGGAAGTATATTTCCTCTAGGCGGTTGGTCGATGTTGATTGCAACAATAATTACCGCTCTCTCGAAACTTTATAGTGTTCATCGTCCCTTAGGCAAATCAACAAAGTAATGAACGGAAACCAGTAGGTGTTTGTAGACATGTAAAGACATTTGTAACCTTGTAGAGTGAAGCTAGTTGATGGATTCACGTAGGTGACCTGACATTAACACTAAATATAATACATAATGAAGTGTGATACAGATACTCTTTTATAGTGCTACATCTGCAATATATTTAAGCTGTTACAGCAATTTGTTTTCATGACAAAAGATCCACAGCTACTGTACTTGATCTCTTCACAGATCCAACTACGTGTTGTTATAGAAATAAATGTACAACTCCATGTATCTGAAGAAGTAAAACGACTTTTTTTTTAGGATAAACATATAGTTTATTTAATTTTAAAAATAAATATACATACATTTTTTTAATTTAAAAATATTAAAAAAATATATACCGTAATTAAAAATGAGGTTAATTGAGAATAATAATATAAATATTCAATATACAATTATGAAAATATTACTCATTAAATGCAACTTTTAAAGACAATTCTTACCAAATTTATTTGTTGCTACATTATTAATTTATGAAAGTAATCATTTTGAAGACATATCGCGAATGAGGATGTAATCATCAATATTTACTGACACATTCATTTTATATGTAACACAAAAATATACAAATCTAATATTCGTTAATGGTATTCAATTATATAATGTTGTTAAAATATATTATGAATAACTAGTTACAACATTGCTTACTTACTTACTTACTCACTGGCACTATCGAACCCGAAGGTTCATGGCCGCGCGGACATAAGCTCTCCATACATCCCTATCCTGAGCTAATGCTTTCCAATCATTCCCTGTATAATATACTTCCCTCAAATCATAGTTAATGTTGTTCTCCCACCTCATTCTTGGCCTGCCAACTGGGCGTTTTCCCTCTGGCTTTCCTACAACATTGCATTCATATTAATTTATAATGAAAATGTTTCAACGATAGTTAGATATAATAATTTTATTAAAATTAATGAAAATATCATTTGTTTGATTAATTGATTAATTGTAATATTTTACCAGTTGAACTACGTAAACAGGAACGAATATTGTTTAATTTTAGGATCTTAGAATCACTTTATTTTTTCGGGGGAACTTTTTTCTTCAATGGTATTATACGGTAGTGCAAGAATTAAAAAAAATCAACTGATCCTAAATTGGGGACTATGACCCTTAATTATTTCATTAAATATTTCAACACAGATAGAACATTATAATTATAAAACACTTCATATAAAATTAGAACATGAACAGCATATATTTATATTTTTTCCACTAGTTGTGTAATAAACACTTTATTTAATTACGCAGTGGTGATACATTATAATGCAAAATTCCCTTATTATACAATATATTAGCCCTTGCTTGTTGTAAATTTGTTTTGCTGTAGTTTTATATTCACTTATTCAAAAAAGAAACATTAATTAATCTATTGATTTGGTGTTTACTTGGTGAAATCCTATTATGTTCATTTACTAACTAAAACTTTGATAGGTTTATTTAGTAAATAAAGGAACATTCATTCGTTATAGGTTTTTCAGGTCTACAGTGAAGGATTTTAATTTCACATTTTTAAGGATTGACTTGCCTCTTTAAACATTCCATGCCTAAATCAATTTTAATTGGACTATGAAAAGAATTTGTGCAAATGCTGAGGCCACAAATGTTAAAAGCACAGATATACTCAAGGTAAACACTCCGAACGCTGTAAATTCTATCTTATTCTTTGACAATTGAGATTTGAAGAGCCGTAATTGCTGCAAAAACTCGTCTTTGATTGGATGTATTAATAACAAGTTTTGTATATGGTCCATCAGTGTCTTTGTTTGCGTCGACACCATGTGACATGATAAAGTTATTGAAACCTGTTTGCTCAAAAAGAATATTGCCCATCCTAAACTAGAGATGAATTCAAACATCGTTCTATGCGGTTGTGACATTCTTTGATAAACAAAAGCACACGCTTCAATCGAAGTAAAAAAGTTATTCAGTGTCTCAGCTAGAATGTACGGACCGTACATTGAGTTTATAAACTTCACAGCGTTGTATATATTACCGTATACTCCTCTGAAGTGATGAATAAGCATATGGTTTTGTTGTCTCTTGAAATTGACAGAATTGTCAAACACATAAATTACATTGTCATCTAGTGGTGTAATACGACATTCTGGTGTTTTGTTGTTTGTTTTGCTAGAATAACTTTTCTCATTCATTATCGATACTTCCATTCTTGAAAACGACGCGAAAAACTCCTCATTTACGTTTTTAGACGATATCGTATGTATAAAACCATGTTTGCATATTGAATATCAACAAGAAATGTGATAAAGTGTGAAATACGAAGTATTATTTCATAACTTATTAATTCCTTTCCATGGAATGTCCAAAAGTATGCATCATAAATGAATATGGGTAACATAATTGCCAACATAATAGTTTGGAGGAAAATTAGAATAAACATCTTCTTATAGGTGTCAGGAATTTTATCTTTAAGTAGTGCATTATCGATTAGTGTTATCTTATTCAAAAGTTGAGCAGCTTTCTTTCGATTTGCAGATAAAGCCAATCGATAGAATTACAGCTGAAGTTAGATAAGAAAACTGCAATGTCAAAATGGCCTCGACAGCATTTTTAGCAGAATTTTCAAGTGACATAGCAGAACCTGTGGCATGAAACACACTATAAACGAAAGCTCCAGCAATAACTACAGTAATTATTGAAGTCCATATCATAGCAACGACGTTTTTCGATAGAGAATCGTCGATGATATCAACGTTATCAGACCTACTTTTGGTGATGCTGAATGTAAACAGTCCCATAAATCTGGATATGTAGTAAAAAGGCTTTATTACAGATATAATGACAAGCTTTCCCATCTTCTGTTCACACGTTCACTCCCAACTTTTTACTTTATGTGTTTTCGGTGAAGTGGTGTTGTTGAGCGGTGCACTTCTAATGAAGTCTTCATTGTGTGCCAATGTTTCTAATAAATGTTTTCATTTTGTTGCATGTACACAAGTCTGTTATTTATGGCGATAGTTTCCGCTTTTACAAACAACACACTTGACACAATCTTCAATACACATTAATAATACAGCACTTATTTACTACTGATTTCAAATTTAAGTGCATCACTGGAATAAGTGCCAATGAATATGCAAATAAAACAAATGTTCATCAATGCAAAATTTGAATTGTAGAAAACAGGATTTTCAATTGCGATTAATAGAAAAGTTCACAGAAATATTTTATTCGTCATCATCATCACCTTCAAGGCATGGCTCCGCTCCCCGATGCACAATATGCTACAGGTCGTCCTTCCAACGTCGTTTTGTTCTTCCTAAATTTCTTCGACCTTGAGGTTTATAATGAAGTATCTGTTTGATAGACGATTATTTGGCATTATTTGTACATGTTCAAACCATTTACATTTATTTCTGTATATTTTCGTGTTTATATTGTACGTTTGAAATTCATCAATGCTATCTGATATGAAATATTTTATTTTATAGCCGCGGTGGACTAGTGGTTATGCTCCTTGCCTCTGATTCCGAGGATCGCGGGTTCAAACCCGGCCGGGGTCGATGAATTTTTTTTTTAGGATGGAAAAATCCAAGGAGGAAGTTCTCCGGAAGGGACTTTAAGCCGTGGGTCCCGAGTCAGAAGATTTTCAGGCTCGTAAAAGATCCTTAAGCCTGAATGAAAAGGCCTCTAAGAAAATTTACCGAATTTTCCCGTCCTAGTACTATCTTGGTTTCCTAGATGTCAGTATGAGGCGGAACGCTGACCACGGACCACTCATATGACATCTATACGAAAACAAGTGTAACTAAATTATTATGGTTCAAATTCTTCCCTGTAGGGGAGAGCGCCTAAATCTCTGTTAAGGGAAACATGGGCTTACAAGAAGATATTGAAATCAGAGATGTGTCCAGAAAAAATGCATTATGCAATTTTTTTAAATTCATTCACCATAGGTTTTTTAGTGCCGTCAAATGAGCCAGTGTACAAATTCTTCTTTTTTTTTCTCAGTATTTTATACGTTCCTTGGAAGAGCATTATTTTGTTAAAAACAGACACGTTTATTAAATTGCAAATCTGTCCTCTCCGTCAGTGAGAAGACAAATTGTATGTCTACTTTTGATGAAGATTATCGGTCGTACGGGGACGTTAAGGCCTTGGAGTCCCGTTGGTTCTTTTAGACAGGAAAATAGGCTAGTATGTGAAAGCACCGGGTTTCCCGTTCTCCCTTCTCTTCATCATCATCTCTCAATCCACAGGTACACTTAAACATATACTCTTCCTACACACCACTCTATGCACAAAACTAGTACACATCCCTTACCTAAAGTTATATGTCGAAGTGGAACGTAAACATTTAAATTGTCGAGCTTACGTCCAAAACCTGACAAGTCCACAGTGTTATGAAGCTGAGTTTGTGATATGTTTGCTACAGTTTCAATTAGAGTAATTAAAGTAATTACTTTCAAATTGTGCCGGAAGTCCATAATCTCCGTTTGGACCTGTCTGATTTTGGAGGCAAGCTCCACAGTTGTATTATATTAACGCCATCTCTCCGCTAGTACAAAACCCGACCGAAGAAAGAAAAGTGTAGTTGTGCATTTGGAGAACACAATCGCGTGCGCATTTGAAACTACTTAAAAAATGTGGTTCATGTTTTATCCTCTTTTTAACTTCGTCATTATTATATTTTATTAATTTGACTGTTTTAAGATAGAGAACAATTGAACATGATTGTATTGTATATTCATCCATAGTAATTCTGCCCGAGGGCAGGTCTTTCACTGCAATCATAGCATTTTCATATTATACTTTGCAGCTATACTAGGGGATTATACATGTGGTAGCTTCCCGTTGTTTTCCGCACCGATGAAGGTTGATGATGATAATAAGGATGATGATAATGGCCGGATGATTTTCGGGGACCGTTGGACCCTAAGCTTCCTGACATTTGTCTAACAGGTGAGGAAAAATCTCGAAAAAATCTCACCCAGGAGCCTGTCCCGACCTGGCCCCGCTGCGTGACAAGGCAGCTCGCTACCTCGAGACCATAGCGGTGGACTGATTGTATATATGTGTTTAAATTCCTTGCAATGTGTCGCATTAATTGTTCATTTCAGTCCAAAATTAAAACCAGAAACTACTCAGAAACATCGCTCCTTCAGAATATTATTAATAAAAGACAAAGAACTTCGAATGCAAAATGAACTGCTGCGAATGTCTTGCATAAAATACCGACAAGGAAACTGTCAACAATGGCAGCCGAAACCTATCTTGAAATTTCTTCCAGGGAAACGTGATATAAATAGGACGTGTCCAAAAAAATATCTGCCGTTTTTAACTGCAAGACACTAAAATCAAGCACCAAGCCTCTCATTTATACTACAGGGAAGTAATGCAACTCCTGTATTGGCATACTGGAAAACCTTGACTACCCGCGGTCCTCGCCACGTCCCGTCTCACTCTACTCTGCGCTTAATAACATGCAGGGAATTATATCTGCTCCGTGCAGTGGGTTCCCTTTGCTGGGTTCTGGATTTGATTTCTGTGCGTTGCACTTTAAACCGGCAAATATTTTTTTCGACACGGCCTTTGTACATCACAACGCTTCCCTGGGAGAAATTTCAAGATGGGTTTCGGCATGTAATTGTTGATGGTTCCCTCGTTAGTTGCTATATTTCTCTTCTAAATTACAATGTAGGGAAACAAAAATCGGTATTTAGTTAGTTTTAAAATTCTAAAAGTCTACAGATTGAATTAAACTGAATTTGGTGTCTAAAATAGTTTTGGTATATACATGGTGTTTCTAAAAGACTGACAAACTGTGGTAGCAGATAGTTAACCTTCATTGAAGCATATTTTGTTAAGGAACCTATAGTCTGCGACGCTTCGTTTCAGTAGAAGAGGGGTCTTAGAGAAAGGGATGGAAGGAAGTAGGTAGTGCAAATATCATGCCATTCTGTGTCACATTAATTTTGTGTATTAGTTCAAATACTATACAAACAAGCAGAAACAAAACGTACTTGATAAAAAAAACTCCAGTGTTGCATTGTCAGGAAGGATCCAGTTTATTGTCCCTTCACAACAAGTGTTGGAACACATGTCCATTGACATCCATAAACAGTGCATCGAGGTGTCATACTTTGTCATACCCTTCTTCTAAAGATGCAGAGGGTTTCCCTTATTTCAGTTGCTGCGCTGACAATCGTTCTACAAGATCTTCTTCAGTGTCAATATCGGTTTCATAAACCATTGCCTTCATGTAGCTCCACAAAAAGAAATCTAGGCAGGTCAGGTCAGGGTGCCACCCTTACTTATCCAACAGATCGTACCAATGGATGTACACAAACTTGCTGTAATAGGTTCCGAATGCTACTGAGCTCCGGAAGTAACGAACCAAGCGATAGTAGTAATGACAAACCCCTCTTGGACTGAAAGGAATGTTTATCCGTTTCCTTCAAACCTTTCCTCTAAGATCCCTCTAGCACTGAAACGAAACGTCTCAGCCCATAGCTTCTTTAACAAAATATGCTCTAATGAAGGTTATCTATCTGGTCCCAAAATGTGTCGGTCTAATTTAGAAACACTCTGTATATCATTCTAGGTGTAGTGACATTGTCAAGTTCCTTATATCGTTTATGCCTGTTGGCCTTTACTATTGATTATCGTTAACGAAGTATCTTATGAGGATCTAGTATGACATATTATAATAGAATAAATGACGATTTATTATTGTGTCCAATTCAATGTAGTTGTTATGTCTACTAATTAATAGCACTTGCAGAGGTTATCAACATGTTATGATTGTATGATGTTTTGAGTTTGCTATATAATTTAGGATTATGCATTATTAATAACCCTGGCGATACAAAATAGCCTTATTATATGTTACCAAGAATTTATTACTCTAGTTTTAGATTATTGTTTGACTTTATTTGCATTGTGTCAAAAGTAAATACATTTGTTTTAAAACGTAATATTGGAAGCCTATAGGGAAGAAACAGGCAGATCATTATTTTTCGAGATGAAATTTGAGTGGTGCCATTAGTTTCTCTGTGGAAATGACTATCTTAAAGAAGTGTGAAATAGTAAAACGAAGTTTTTAGTCATATGTTTATTTTCAATATTTTGGTATACAGGAAAAAGACGTACGTACGTTCCATCCATCCATAGCAATTCTGCCCGAGGGTTTGTCTTTCACTGCTATCATAGCATTTTCATGCTATGCTTTGCAGCTTTACTAGGGAATTATAGGTGTGGTAGCTTCCCGTTGCTTTCCATACCGGTGATAATGATAAGGATGATGATGATGGCCGGGTGATTTTCGGGGGCCCTAAGCTTCCTGACATTTGTCTTACAGGTGAGGAAGAACCCCGAAAAACCTCACCCAGGAGCCTGTCCCAACCGGGAATCGAACCCGGGCCCGCTGCGTGACAAGGCAGCACACTACTTCGAGACCACAGCGGTGCACATGTAGGAACGTTATATAATTAATAATTCGTTTTCTAAGATTCATGCAAAAATATACTTTTTTTTTTCATTTAAATTTCGATAAAATTTATTCAGTGTTTAATCCTTAAACAATGTTATCGTTACCTTCAATTACTAAAATGAAAGCAGTTTCACTCATATATTATTATTTTAAGTATATTTTTAATCATCTCTTTATAAAAACAGGTAAAAATTGTAGGCATATATGAAACAATTTTATGTAAGATACCAACTTTTCAGAATGGAAAAATACATTTTTTCCACCAAAATGAATCTGGTGCCAGGAGTCAGAAAATGTTGTTGGTTAAAATTTCGTCTATCTTATGATTTAAATACTACCGTAATTTTAATAGGGGTAGAGAATTTATGGTCTAATTATCTAGAATATAACATTGTTGAGTTAATGATTTCATGTGTTCTTTTCATTGAGAAGAGCTCTGTGTTAGTTACTATATCGATCCTTTATTTCCTTGTTGTTTATCTTTATTATAATTTATTATTTGTTTATTTATTTATTTATTATAATTTGTTCATTTGGGATGATAAAATGTTAGCTATATTTAAAGAGAAAACTGAATAATATTAATAAATACCTAGCTAACTGTCGGGCACTATCGAACCCGGTGGTTCATGGTCATACAGACAAAATTTCCAAACATCCCTGTTCTAAGCTAAAGCTTTCCAAAAATTCCAGTATATTTCACCCCCTTCAAATTCTTTGTAATCCATTTTTAGGATGTAAAAAATAAAGTCCTCAGGCATGGAGTTTAAGCTATGGGTCGCGAGTCTCAAGATTATCGGGCTCGTAAAAGAATCTCGAGTCTGAATAAAAATACCTCTGAGCAAAATTTAACGTTCCTTCATCCATGAGAGTAATACCTTAGTTTCTTACTAGATGTCTCCTCGAGGCGATGTACTAACCACATACCCCTCGCTGACATCTGCAGGGATATATTTGTAACTAAATTAATCTGGTTAAGTAATTTCCCACTAGGGATGCACCCATGTCCCGCAGCGGAACGAACGCTGATCTAAACTAATTGATAAAAAAACTTAAAGAAGAAATAACACTGAAAAACAAATGCAATAAAAACTTATGAGATATGTGTAAAACAATTCAAAACATAAAAAAACAATAAAAACCCTAAAATGGCGTCGTTAAGACATCAAAAACTTTGTACACGAACATACCAATGAATGAAACAATGCAAATAATAGATGGACAGTTACAAAAATATACAGTAATTTTTTCGGATAATTTAACAAATTGTTAGGGTTGTAAACTGGTCTAAATATTCTGGTGGGTCCATGAACTGGGGTCGATTGAACCCCTAACAGAAATAAGTGTCAGACGTATGTTATGGGAGTAAAGGCGGCCGTCACGCATAGCTGAGAAGTCAGTTAACATCTTGTCGTGTCTCTTTAGAAAGTTGGGTGTCTCCTAACACCAGTAGATAAGTTAGTTGTTATTTTTTTATTGCAAATGAGCCCATGTAGGACTACGCAAAGTACTTAGAGGTGTTTCCTTTTGCTCCATATTTCCCTCATGTTTTGGCTATGGGCTTCATTCTCTCTTCTGTCCATGTTGTTCCAGTTTTTTTCTTGGATTTGTCCTCTTGGCCAAACTGTCAATTTTAAGAATTTTTTCACTTTGCTTAGAATTCAATTATTTGTTTTGAAAATCTATTTGAGTTCATTATTCTAATATGTCCATAAAATGTTAACCTTCATTTTATAATATCACTATGAATATCTATATAATTTTATTTCCTTTTTACTTATGAGTCTATATGCTTCACCTGACTTGAGGACCTACATTTTTTCTTATAATTTTACATTATTTTTTTTTATTTTCGATATATTTTTTTCTGTTCAAAATTAATGTTTCTGCTCCATGGAGCCACTCTGGTTTAATTACAGTGTTATATTGTGTTAATTTTACATGTAAAAATATGCATTTTTATTATGGATCTTGTAAGTAAGCCGAAATGCTGTTTCCATTTTTTGGCATCTACGTTTGTTGGCTTTAGTTTCAATTCCATTTTCCTGAATTATTTCACCAGTATATTTAAATTGTGAAACTCGTTTAATGTTTCCATATTTGGTTTCCAGGTATTTTTGTGCTTGTTTATTATTATTATTATTATTATTATTATTATTATTATTATTATTATTATTATTATGGTCACGTAAATGTGCAGAAATGAATTAACAGAAATAAGATAATTATCTACATCACTTACTTTTTGCCGACGATCAGATAATTATAACCCAGGATAAAGAAGATGCAAATTATATGTGTAATCAGTTGTCAACAACATATCAGAAATGGGGTTTGAAAATGAACAAAAACAAAAGAGAGTATTTAACAAATGACCCAGGTGAATTATATATTGATGGGGTATAGATAAAAAAGAGCGATTGTTTCTGTTATTTGGGAACAATTATAGAGAAAGATGGAACATCGATTAAAGAAGTAGCAAAAAAGGATTAGTAGAGCCTAATGGAAGAAAGCCCATAGGAATGTGAAGCTCTATACTATGGAGTAAAAAAATCATTAACAGAACAAAACAGCTAATTCATAAATTCATACTAGAAAGTATAATGTTATATAGATCGGAAGTTTGGACAATGGCACAACAACATGTCAACAGAATAACTTCATTTGAAATGGATTTTTGGAGAAGAGTTGCCAGAAAATCTCGACTTGAAAAAATTAGAAATACAGAAATTAGAAAATGGGTGAATGCAGAAAGAAATATAATGGATGAGATTGAACACAGAAGGCTAAAACGGTATGGACACGTAAGAAGAATGCAGGATGGAAGATTACCAAAGACCGTCTATGCATGGAAAATTGAAAGAAGGAACAGAAAAAGAAGACCAAGAACAACCTAGAAGAACAACATTCAAAATTCAATGAGGAAATTTGGTGTAACAGGTGAAGACACAGAGAACAGATAACGATGAAGAACTTTAATTAAGGGAAATTTGTGAATGTGTGTTGCAAAACTGATAGTCTATAAGTCCGTAGTCATTTATTTGTTTTTTTTTTAATTCATGTTAATTACTAAGTTTGGTTGGAGAAATCCCTCAATGAGGAGGAAAATTCTCAAAATGAATTTATTATTATTATTATTATTATTATTATTATTATTCTACCGTTATATTATACGGGTGCGTAACATGGACTCTTACTTTAAGGGAGGAAAGGGGATTACAAGTATTTGAGAATAAAGTACTTAGGAACATTTTTGGACCAAAGAGAGATGAAGAGACAGGTGAATGGAGAAGACTGCATAACAATGAACTACATGGTATTTATAGGAAGCCAGATATAATAAGAACAGTTAAGTCTCGCAGACTGCGATGGGCAGGACATGTTGCACATATGGGGAATGAAAGACTTGCATGGAAGCTTCTTGTAGGAAAGCCAGAAGGAAAACGCCAAGTTGGTAGACCAAGAATGAGGTGGGAGAATAACATTAACTATGATTTGAGGGAAATAGATTATACAGGGAATGATTGGAAAGCATTAGCTCAGGATAGGGATATATGGTGAGCTTATGTCCGCGCGGCCATGAACCTACGGGTTCGATAGTGCCAGTGAGTAAGTAAGTATTATTATTATTATTATTATTATTATTATTATTATTATTATTATTATTATTAATTTGCTCTGTGAACTTTTTAAATATTCCTGTACCTATTGTCTTTGATGTCGTGATTGCTTTATAGATTTTTATATTGAGATCTAGTACCGGTTTTGTGAGAATATGAAATGTTCATGTACAACCTATCGACGGAGAGGAACTCTTGTATCTTTTGGGTTCACACTTATTCATTACCAAAGAACAGTTACGGAATTTAAATTTTATTCACTAAAAGTCGCCTGGAGTGTTACATAATAAAAAGGAAGTTTTAAAATAAATGAACCTCCCACATAATATTCGGTAGACTGGTGTACCGGCTTGTTGTTAAGAGGAGCGTCAAATAATAGGTCTTATACAGATGGCGTTATTTCTTGAGGCGAGAAAGTGCGTAACATGTGCATAATTACGTACGTAACCATGCCTTTGTGGTCAATAGAACTCTAGTCATTTTAAATTATGACCTAAGATTGTAATCAATTGCTTCTATTTTTAAACTTGCTGACGCACTTTGTAATAAAAAAAAGCTGAATAAATCATTGACTTAAAATTATGCGTTGCGCCCACGCATAAAAACACGTTTTCATTTGAATGTAATAACAGTAATAATCGAAACTTATCGATATGTTATTTATATGCCGATAACGTAAAATGAATCTATTTTGGAATAGTGTGCTGTGCTATGTGTTAAAGGCGTTTGATTCTCAATAAATCCTAGTTTATTTTCAATCTTTTTCTCATACATCCACCGAATCCATTAGATTCATGATGGGAGTGATATTATATTGGTTATGGAATTCCGATTTTTTTTATCTTTCAAAGTAACTGTCAAACCATTGCATACCGAAACATAGCTTGAAATTTCTTCCAGAGAAGGTTTGGGATGTACCAAGACCACCCAAAACGTATCTGCCATTTTCAACTGCAAGGCACCGAAGTCGAAGCCAGAATACAGCAATGAGAACGCGCTGTGCTTAGGAAATGGGCGTCCCTGTCTGACTTACAGCAGAGTGGAGAGAGAGACGAGTGCGACCCGAACGGCAGGTGCTGAGGGTAATTCAGTGTAGTGAGGAATTGTATTACTTCCCTGTAGTTTAAATGAGAGATTTGGCGCTGAATTATAAAGCCTTGCAGTTAAAAGCGGCAGTTAATTTTTTGGACACGTCCTTAGTATATCAGAACGCTTATGTGGCAGATATTCGAGATTTGGCGCTGGATTATAAAGCCTTGCAGTTAAAAGCGGCAGTTAATTTTTTGGACACGTCCTTAGTATATCAGAACGCTTATGTGGCAGATATTTCAAGGTAGCTTTCAGCACGTAATGTTGGTAGTTTCCTCGTTAATGAAGAATTTCTCTGGACTCGTGGTTTACAGAGTTCGATCCAGATCAAGAAAGACCGGGACAGGTTTCAGGCGAATACCAAAAAAAAAAAAAAAAAAAAAACACATATAATTATTTTGAGGCGATCTACCGAGGACGTCTGGGACTAAGTGTTCAGATCCCCGCCCTCTCAATGGCGCGACAGGCCTAGAAGGCCCTTGCCTTACAGACGGCTGTTGTACCCTTATATCCACATGTGTTAATCACAGAGGTGATCATATGATAGGTGCTGATTTCTACACCTTAGGAGCTATGCTGGACAGAAACTGGACGAAAGCCAACAAAGAGCTAAGACATGCTGTTATACGATATGCAATTCACGGCTTTCATCATAAAGTGTGCATAATCAAGTAATATCACGAATCTAGTGAGAAGTGCGTGTGCGAATTCTGTGGCGGACAGTGCGAGCGATATCATGTGCCGAAATGCCCAAGAAACACGAAATCGCTGAACGACTACAGCAGAGACTAAAGTACAATCGATGCCCATTATGACGAACCTTTATTATTATTATTAATCACAGAGGTGAACTATTATCTAGCCAGTTTAGGGGTGACACGTGATCAGCATATTGGGTCTCCCATCCGCCATAGCTGTTTTTTTTTAACCTGGAGAAGCTACTTATTGCACGTACCCGAATTCCTCGGGATGCTGGGTGATAATTTGTCCCTTACTGGCTAAAATTCCATGATAAAAATTTCTTCTCCCATGGGGTCTCAACCAGCGCAATTTCCTTACCTCTGTAGCACGGAATTTCCTTAGAAAGCGCGGGCTACTTTGCAGCTCTAGAGGAGTACATTTTGCGCGCTTAAAACATTTACTCTCTCGTTTTATCCACACTTAAGGTTGCCAAGACCAAGCTGTGAATTTTGTATGATTACATTTTTTATATAAATTTGTAACTTTTATCTAAAATTTAAGATGCATATCGTCACTTTTTTTTAAGGTGTAACTCCAAAAAAGCACATTTTATATGAGAGAAGAAGAGGTAATTATGACTTCGCAATTTTGCTTTAACATCTTGGTCATATCGCCTCTAGAATCTTTAGGGTGCAGCCAGTAAAGCTGTGTATATCTTAATATATAGGCCTACAAATTTCGTGTCACGTTGTTTGTCCGCGATGCAATCCTAAACTACTGAACCAATTTTAATAAAATTTTGCACACTATGTGCAGTTTGATCCAACTTGAGTCTTAGGGTAGTTTATAACTAAATTTATAGTCGCATTATTTTTTATTGCAAATTATTTGTTTATTATTTAACAAAGAGTTATAATTATCTGTGAGTTCCATACGATTCTAATAGATGGCGGTATAAGGTAATTTGGTAAGGTAATTGGTTTATTATTTAACAAAGGGAGATCCAGGTGGCTGTGCTTTTTGTTGCAATTGCGAATTTCAATTGAATTACAAATATTGATTATTTCATAATTTAAGTGTGTTCAGTGTTTATTTTATTTTCAATATTATTAATTTTGTGTGTAAGTATTAGTTTTAAGTAATCTGGCTGAAAGACAGCAACTTAATTTAAATTTTTAACGTATACCTTAGCCACAGCAACGCGTGACCGGGACTTATAGTAATATATATATATATATATATATATATATATATAAAATATTGCCGCTAGTCCAGAGGGTCGCGGTTCAAGCCCGTGCAGAGTCAATGGATTTTTAGGATGGAATAATCCAAAGTACAAGCTTTCCAGGAGTGACTTTAAGCCGTGGGTCCCGAGTCTGAAGATTTTGAGGCTCGTAAAATAACCGCAAGCCTGAATAAGAGGACCTCTGTACAAAGTTACCTGACCTTCATTCATCCAAGTAAAAACCTTAGTTACCTACTAAGATGTCTTATTGAGACGATATGCTAACCACATGCCACTCTTTGGCATCTATAGGTAAATAAGCGTAACTAAATTAGCTTGATTAAGAAATTCCCGCTAGGAACATCCATGTCCCCATGCGGGACGTATGGGGTACATACACAAACATAGACGAAGTTCATTTGTGAAAAGTTCCTTGCATAGCAGATGTCGTTTCTATTCATAACTGGAAGTGTAATATAATGAATGCGTTATGTCAAAACTTATAAATGTTTAACTGCATTTCTCCCAAGTTTGTAAAAGATACGCTGGTTTAATAAGACAAGGACAACAAAACGGTAGCTTGGATACCCGGTTTACTCTCAAGTATTCACTAGTTCTACAACTGGATATATTTCTTAAAAATACATAGGAAAGTTTTAAAAATTACAATGTGGCGAAGAAGCCGAATTTCTTATTTTGTCTTCTGTTGGATGGATTCATAGCCCCATCTCCTTCACATTAAGAAAATGTCCAATGATTATATTTCATCGTCTTCATATTCTACTGGTTGCTCGTCTGTTTTTATCTAAAGTTTGTAGTTTCCATCCTGGCCAATGTCAATTTATTTATTTTTATTTTTTGGCAAGAAAATTTGGAAGATGCGACCTCGTTCGGAATGAAATTTAAAAATCTTGGTTTCCAAAGTTAATAGGCAGTGGTCTCGAAGTTAAAATAGTTTGGTTCCGAAAATAACAGCCCACAGTTCCGTGCCACACACATTTTTGGCATAGGCCTATTACAGAATTTTATGTTATTGAAAAAATAGAGGGAAATGTTACCAGGTATAGGATTCATATATTGTTATTATTATTATTATTATTATTATTAGGGTACTCCTTATTTTCGACTTTTCACACACACACACACACACACACACATATATATATATATATATATATATATATATATATATTTATATATATTGGCCATCACCATCATCATCATCCTTATCATTACCATTATCATCATCATCATCATCCTTCACAGGTGTGGAAGGCAACGGGAAGCTACCACACCTACACAATTCCCTAGTAAAGCTGCAAGCATAGCATGGAAATGCTATGATTGCAGTGAAGGACCTGCCTTCGGGCAGAATTACTATGGATGGATATATATATATATATATATATATATATATATATTATATATGCCTATTGGGGTGGTCTCATTATTTTTTACTTTTCTTATTCCATTCCGCACAACCTCCCCCGTTTGGTTGTTAGGAGTAATTTCGAGTCCATTTTGTTGATATTTAAGATTAGGAACCCGGCCGCAATGAGCAGGCGCATAAAAGAGAGGTATTAAAAAATAAAATATCGATAAAATGGTAATGATTTATGTGCTGACATTGAATTTCATTCAAACTGTATTTGAATATATTTATTGATTTATTTCTCTTGTTTAAAACAATAGAAACTTATTCTTGCTGTAGGCCTAAGTATTTTTTTTTAATATGTATACATTTATGTCCAGCGCGGCACGGGTTAATGCTAATTTATTCTAATTCACTTTGATACATTATAAAATTAGGCCAAAAAAATAGAAGGTGTGCGTTGAAATCAGGCATTTTAATTTCACTCCTATAATAACGACCGCCCTAATATATAGGCCTATATATTCTTGGCGCTTCATTATCATTCATTACCTATCATATCATCGGGGTAACGTAACTCCACCTTCTAGGCGCCCTAACTTAAGAAATGGGCTAGAATTCCGCCGTGTCAGGAGAGATTACCAGAAATGTCTTAAAGACAACTTGATGGCATTGGTTTTATATATATATATATATATATATATATATATATATATATATAAAGCTTTAGTTCTTACAGTTATATGGATTCGAAACATGGTCTCTGCTTTAAGTGATAGATTGAATATTTGTGAATGAAGTGCTTAGGGAAATTTTTAGGCCGAAGGAGTCTAATAGACAAGTGAATGTATAAAACTCCCTAACAGTAGACTAAATTATAACAATGTAAACCAAAAGTAATACGTGACAATTAAGCTTTGTAGATAGCGCTGGGCGGGGCATGTGGTACGAAAGAGTAATGAATGAGTGACATTGAAACTCGTGTCTGAAAAATCAGTGGGGAAGTGCCTAGTAGTTAAACCAAAAATGGTGCAGGTAACTATATATAGCCAATTTTATACGGAATGTTGATAGTATTATGGGCATTTCCATAATTTACATAGGGCTTGTATGGGATAACTATTTTGGATTTAAAAGGGCGTGGTTATGCTAGAAAGTCATTAGTTAAGTAGAACTACTGTTAGAGTGGTGAGTCCAGATTTATCATGAAATGTATATATCTTCCACTGCACTTAATGGAAGTGGACATGGAAATTAATTCTTAATATCCGTCATGTTCCGGAGTTGAGATATAGCCTTGTCGTTGATATAAAACAGCTCCTCACATCACTGGCATAATCATAACGCTTGAAGGCCAACGTTCAAAGAATGGGCGTGAATCTTTTAAAATACCAACTATAATTTTAACAGCTATTAGTTACCTTAGGGATTCATTTAACAGCACAGAAGTATATTTTGACCAGATATAAATCGAATTATTGTGAATCCAGTTGAATAACTGCATTCTACAACACTTCTGTTGGCCACGGTGGTGTAGTGGTTATATTCATTGCCACTGGTCCCAGAGTCGCGGATTGAAATCCAGACGAGGTCGATTAATTCTTAGAATGAAAAACGTAGGCCTACAAGGTACAAGTCCTTCAAGAGGGACTTTAAGCCGTGGATCTCGAGTCTGAAGATTTTGAGGCTCGTAAAAGAACCTCAAGCCTGAATATATAGGCCCCTGTGCAAAATTTAACCGACCTTCATCGATCAAGGTAATTCCTTAGCTGCCTACTAGATGTCTCATTGAGTTATTGAGTTAACCTTATGTCACTCGTTGACAACTGTAGGTAGATAAGTATAACTAAATTAGCTTGTTAAGAAACTCCCTCTAGGGAGCACCCGTGTATGGCACATATACTTACATCAATACTAATAAAATTCATATTAAATTCCGATGAGGTGAATAGTCATACGGTAAAAGTTAAAAATTAAAATGTACCTGTTGGCAGGTGCCGTCGTCCTCAACTTCCGAAAGCGCTCCAGTCAATTTCATATACACCATTTTAACAAAGTTGAGGACGACGGCACCTGCCAACAGGTACATTTTAATTTTTAACTTTTATCTTATGTATTTATATTACATGCACATAATACTTCAAAGTGTTTACTTCATTAAAATGCCCTCATATGATGGATCTGAAGACTTTTTTTTATCAGTAATCTGGTTTCATCTTCATCCAGAAAAGACATTTCCACTATGTGAATAGTATATGTACAAAGTCTTTTAAATCCGAGATTATCATAAAAAAACTCCATGGCGCGACAGGCCTAGAAGGCCCTTAGCCTACCAGCCAGCTGCTTGCCTCACATTAACATGTGTTAATCACAGAGGTAGACGATCATCCAGCCAGTCTAGGAGTGACATGTGGTCAGCATATTGGAGCCCGCAGCCGTTATAGCTGGGTTTCTCAACCTGGAGCCGCTACTAATTGCAGCTACCCAAATGCCTCACGATACAGGATGGGCACCGGTTCCATACTGGCCGAAATTCCATGAGAAAATATATTTCCCCATGGAGATCCGAACCAACGCAAGTCCCTTAGCTATGCGCCAAGTTATCTTGCCTTAACTACTCAGTCACGGCGCGGCCTCATAATATTCCTAATTTATTATATAATTTCCTAATTTCTTAAGATCTACCTTTTATATTATGCATATAGGCCTAAGTTAATATTAGGACTGTCGTTATTTATTTTAAAATTTTCCTATACTAATGTCATTCATTTGAAGTATATAACAGTCCTCTGTCATTATACTTGTTCTGGCTACTTCCAAGAAATTTAACACACAGAATACCGATCCGTACGTTGTCCTAATCCAAAATATTTTTTCAAGAGTATAACCGATGAAGCGATTACTTGATGAAATTAAACTTATGCAGCAGTGGATGTGGTTGTGGCGATAAAAACAATAACAGTAGTAGTACCGGTAGCTGTTCACATTGAATTCTAAAAGTATTAATATGTCTCTTGTGGTTTCATACATTTGTGGGAAGTAATCTAAGATTGCTATTTTGTTGTAAAAAAGAGTCAGTTTTATTAAAATAACTTTTTACGCGCGTTTGTAGTGATATAAAAATGTTTCGAAGCTATGTGGTGATATATATAAAGTTATCTAAAGAAGAGTGCAGAGTACAAAAAGTCAGTTTTGATACAAGATGGACAAGGGATGTTTTGACAATGAACTTGTCACTTGTATTGTGTACAGAGAAATATGAGAGCTGCTAGTCAGAAGGCAGTTATACTACCATCTGAGCTATCAAACGGGCACTTATTTTAAAAAGAGGGCAATACATTATATACAAGCTTAAAGCTAAAACAAAATATCCGTCTCTATATTTACATAACTGGAATGGACAGTTAATGACAAATGAAGGGAATTTTAAGATGTAGCTGAATTCAAAAACATATTAACAATAATTGCAAACGTAAATGAGAGGCAGAAAGAAATTAAACCTAGACTTAACTCTGGAAACGCATACTATAATTCATTACAGGGATTTTTGGTCATCTCAACTAAAAAAAAAAAAAAAAAAAAAAAAAAACTTAAAACGGTATTCTTCTTTTTATATGGATGCGAAACAAGACATTTTACTTTAAGGGAGAAGAAAAGGTTACAGCTAGGCCTATATGAGAATAGAGTTACTAGGATATTTTTTGGACTAAAGAAGACGGATAGACAGCGAATAGAGAAAATTATGTAACTGTGAGCTACATGATACTTGTGAGAAACCATATGTAATAAGAACAATAAAGTGTCGTACCCTACAATAAAGTATCGTATCCTGCGAAGAGCTGGGAAGTGGCACGAATGAAGAATGAAACAGGGTCATGAAAACCAGAGGGAAAACCTTTAATAGGTAGACCAAGTATCAGATGGGAGAATAACATTAACAGTGATTTAAATTATTACAGGTGATGATTGGCAAACATAAACTCAAGATAAGGAGCTTATGTCCATCCGGCCATGAACCTCTGGGTTTGATAGTGCCAGTGAGTTAATTGTAATGAACAAAATCAACATACGATGTGATACGAAAATATTTCGTGAGAAAATGAGTTAAAGTAACAAAACTTGCCAAAATGCTTTATAAAACGTTTTTTTAGTAGAGGTGGAACAATCCTCCGTAAACACAATATCAGCGTATTGTTGATGCGACCATTACACATGACGTTAGAGGGAAGGTGGTTAGAATAGTTTTCTGAACCGTCTGGTTACAACAGAAATTTGGAGTATCCAGTTTACGCCTACATAACAGCAAAGGAGTCTTACTTCATAGAAGACATCAGAAAATACTTCGGACTACCAGAGATGCAGGCATACAAAACAGTAATCGAGGAGAGACAAAGAAAAGCCAGGGAGATTCCGAACGAAATCATGGAAATGGAAGCGTTAAACACAGACGAATGGAAAGGACCAAATTTTCGACTTCGCTACTTGTATACACGTTTCGCCGCCCGGGGCTTCCATGGGAAAATATGTTACAAACCAAGATATCATGAACCCGAGGAAGACTGCGTCTGCAAACTCTGTAACGAACCGTGTCCCAAGTATCACCTAGTGAAGTGCGAAAAAATAACTCGAAACCAATTAATAGCAGAGTGGTGAAAATAGCATGTATATCATACGTACTGTACACATTGTGTTTAATACATGTATATATTAGTTATATTTCAATCCAAATGTTCCGAATGATGAGTCCACAACGTTTATATTCCAACGAAGTATATTTGTTTTTGGTCGATGTGACTAATTCTTATACTTACCAATATTGTTGTTACTGGAAGTAAGTCAGCGTTCCCACATCTAACCTGGTTGCTATGCAAACAAAAGAAATCGCAATGCTGATATGGAGTCAAAAAGCACACGTTCGGTAAGTAAAATAAAACATTTCTTGAATGTTTTGTACACTAACTCGTACCTTTCTGTAGACTTTTCCGGAATTAATGCAGAACATCCCACTCTCCAGGCTTCTTCGATTTCTCTATAATCTACCATGACTCCTTCCATAATAAAATTATCAAACAGATTCTAATCGCGGTACTGCATATAAAAATTTCTCCACAGCCAACAATTCTTGCTTATAATAAAACAAATGAAAAGCTACATAGCAACGATCACCAAATGTTTCTTTCTCATAGAAGTAATTTACATCCAACCAATATTTTAATTCATTTATTACTATATTTAATAAAAATTAGTTACATCGACCAAAAAATAGTATGCAATACACAAGAGGTAAGCACGTAACAGATCTCGAAAATTGAAAAAACTCGGCGCAAGCGCCTCGTTTTTACACGCTTTATATTAGCTTGACCTGTATCTATCTATCTATGTAGCGGAATCTTTCAACGCGATTTTCACCCACTTAAAATCATTGGATCGACTTGAAACTTTGTATACTTGTAGAGGACCCGTGACAATACAATAATTTCATATTTATTTTCTAAAATCCTGGCCATAATCATCAGAAAATAAAAAAAAAGTGTTTTTGTATCAATGTAACGGAATCTTTCAACGCGATTTTCACCCACTTAGAAACATTGGATCGACTTGAAACTTTGTATACGTGTAGAGGACCCGTGACAATACAATAATTTCATATTTTGTTTCTAAAATCCTGGTCAGAATCATCCGAAAATAAAAAAAAATTAAAACTGGTATAATAGGTTGCGAACTTGTCGATTTTTAGTCAATTGTTGTAAGAGCTCAGTTGGTAGAGCAGTGAACTCTTAGTGGTATATAATTTCAGTAATCCTTACGTCGCTGGTTCAAATCCGGCTGGGAGAGTTTTTTTTATAGAAGAGTATTACTTTTAGCTCATACTACAATAGTATCGAATTTAAAGATATTTACATTTTTATCTTATTCTGTAAAATATTAAAACTAAAAAATAAATAATAGTTTTAAAAAACTAAAAGAACACGCTTTATTAGAAAACTAAAAACTGAAAAATAATTTTAATTTCCAATACGCTTGGGATAAAATAAAGTGGTCAACAAAAAACCATCTCCAACACATATAGAATAAAATTAAAGTTATCAACAAAAATAAAATAATTTTACCATCAAAAGCGTGGGGTGCTTTTTATGATGTTTACATTTTCTTCTTAGAGAGCTTACTTTTACCAATATATGTTTATTACCAAACAAATTAATTGATATAGAGCACCCCACGCTTTTGATGGTAAAATGATTTTATTTTTGTTGATAACTAATTTTATTCTATATGTGTTGGAGATGATTTTTTTGTTGACCACTTTATTTTATCCCAAGCGTATTGGAAATTAAAATTATTTTTCAGTTTTTAGTTTTCTAATAAAGCGTGTTCTTTTAGTTTTTTAAAACTATTATTTATTTTTTTTACAAACTTTTTCTCGATCAGTAACAAGTGCTTACCTCACTTGTATCGCAATATACTATTGTAAGTCTGAATCCTGCTCTTGTTGACCACTGTTCACAGTTCAGAGTGATTTCCACTGTATCGTTGAAGCTTTGTCAACCTCGCGTTATTGGAAGGAGAGGTTTCATCTCTATTTATTAGCAAAATGTTTTCATTCGCAAAATGTTATTGTGTAGTTGGTTCTTTTTTTTTAGAGTTAGCAATTAAAAATAGAACAAAATGGGTGATTATCAGTGGAGCAGAGAAAGTATGGATATTTCTGGTGGTTACGCTCGTTGGTAATTAATTGTGCTTGGCATGACTTGATAAAAACCAGCTTCTGTCACTTACAAACCCCAGCGTCATTCAATAAACCAGTGTATCGTGTTTTCCCGTTACAGTCGTCCAGTAATGGCACAGATGTCCAGCAAGTTATCATATGAATATGTCTACTAGTACTCGTCACCATATGGTCAAGTTCATGCCATTTGTTTCCAGGCCTATTTTATATTCCTCCTATACATCATTCTATACAGCGTGTCCCAGACTTACTCGATATTCATTATAGGGATTTCTCATACCATAAAAACATATATTTAGCGAGTTAACTTAAGGAGGACGATCGCTTAAACTACTGATTTCCACAGTTTCAGATTTACATTCACACACATAATGATACTACATTCACATATTTTTTATTATATACAACTTTCCTCATTAGAGGATTGCCTTAAGGACAAAGTGATACAGACAATTAATTTTCAAAATTGATTAAATACATTTTGTAAATACATTTAAAAAATTCAAATTGTAATTGAAGTATACATACTATAAAGTAGAAATTTTATAAAGATTGTTTCTTAAAATTGAAAATGATCCTCTAATGGTAGCGATGACAGTTTTAGAAAGATACACCCTGTCCAAATCTAAGGAATTCCAACATTTAGCTAAGAATCCTGGTATAGTACCTCTTGGCCCATCATCAATCCTGTAACAGTTATACTATCTAATTGGTATTTATCATAAGTAATATCACGAGTGATTTCCAACTTATCTAGAGAATCAGTGAATCAAGAGTGGCATTTGTTAGGACTATTTAACGAATAAAATTAAGCTGTTTACTCACATATCATTATTTAACTATAGTTATTTTAATATATATATATATATATATATATATACATATATATATAATGTAAACGGCGATGTTTGAAAACAAATGAGAAACGATTGGTACGCTTCATCTGCTTCTTTTGTTTATCACTGCAACCAAAGGAACTCAATATTGTAAGAATGCTCTCTAGTGGAGAAAAAATGAAACACAACAAACTATATATTAATTCATTTCTGATGTATTATGTAAATATGACAATTATATTTTTCTGGATTATTACCTGGGAAAAAATACATTAACAGTGGTTTCCTTTTTTTGGTGGTATAATAAATTGCTACAAATATTTTTATATTAACTCCTGGAAGCGCTGTGTGTTGACATCTATGTACTATATATACAATCTGGTAGCCGTATTTCTTATGGGATCAGTCACTGCAAAATAATGGTCAGACCTGTTCAGAATATTAAAAAGGAGGAGCTTTCTTTAATATGGTAAATTTAACATTAATAAATATTTCGTGAAACATGACTGTGATTGGTTGTAAAACAGAAATCATTGAAACGTGATTGGTCATTGACTCCCATTTGGGGCATAGTCTTTGTAATAGTCAATTTTTGGTCCATATATGGCTTTCTTTTGACAGTCAACTTCTTCAGGTTGACCACTATGAGTCTCAAAACGGATTGTGGGATCTAATACCAAACCAATTTTATAAGATGGTCTAAATACAATAATATCTATTCATCTGCTACTTCCGTTAGTGGCCACACCATGAACTTCCTCATAAACTGTGATACATAATCTCGCAAGGTTTCTGCCATCATATTTCGAATAGTGTGGTGCTGAATGTTTCTCAGTGGTTCTCCAAACGGACAAGCCCCAAGGACGTGTACAAGGGTTCGTGCTCTCTGCGACGTCTACAGAGGGTGTCGTCTGTAGATCTGCCCGGCAAAGAACGCGCCGCCGATACATTGGCAGTAACAATGACCAGCCTCGTTGGCTAGGGGTCAACATTTCTGACTACTGTTCATGAGGTCCTGGGATCGATTCCCGGTCAAACCATAACAATTTTTCCTTAAAGGGAATTATTCCTGTGGTTGCCCATGGTCTGTAATTTATGTTAAGTTTAGGTTAAGAACTCTACTGGCGCTTCATTAATCATTTATCACACCATCATATCATCGCGGTAACGTAACTCCGCCTTCTAGGCGCATCAACTTCAGAAGTGGGTTACAATTAAGCCAATGCCAGAAGAGAACACTAGAAATGTCGAAATGACAACCTGGGGCATTGAATAAAAAAAAATGGTACAGTATCAAAGTGTACTAATAAGCAGCCCAAATGAGATTTTTACTTTCATTGTTAGGTTTAACTGGACTAGACAAAAGAGCAAAACACAGGGCAAAGTGAAGAGTCACAAACATTATAGAATATAATAAAATAATAATAATAATAATAATAATAATAATAATAATAGTAATACTAATACTACTAATAATAATAATAACAGATAGATATATAGATAGATTATCGGTTGATTAATGTATTGGACATCGTCCGATTCCTAATAGCCAGTTTTCTCGGTCCATCCAATCTCCTGGTTGTAGATGTTTCTCCTTCATGTATAAATATATTCCTAGACTTCAGAAGGTTTTAGGTCTTCCTCTGCCTCGTCTTTCCTCAGGTTTGCATTCCAAATCACATTTTGGTAGCTGATCTTCTTCCATTTGCTGGACATGTCCGTACTATCTTAATTGCTGAGTTTTAATATAATCTACAATAGTGTCTTCAATCTTCATTTTCTCCCTTATAACTGAGTTTCTAATATTTTGTCTTATTGAAATTCTTGCTGCCCTTCGTATAAAATCAATTTCTGTTTCCAAAAGATAGTTATTTGTTTTTGTTATTAATGGTCAAAGTAACTTACTTACTTACTTACTTACTCACTGGCACTATCGAACCCGTAGGTTCATGGCCGCACGGACATAAGCTCTCCATACATCCCTATCCTGAGCTAATGCTTTCCAATCATTCCCTGTATAATCTACTTCCCTCAAATCATAGTTAATGTTGTTCTCCCACCTCATTTTTGGTCTACCAACTGGGCGTTTTCCTTCTGGCTTTCCTACAAGAAGTTTCCATGCACGTCTTTCATTCCCCATACGCGAAACATGTCCTGCCCATCGCAGTCTACGGGACTTAACTGTTCTTATTATATCTGGCTTCCTATAAAGACCATGTAGTTCATTGTTATGTAGTCTTCTCCATTCACCTGTCTGTTCATCTCTCTTTGGTCCAAAAATTTTCCTAAGAACTTTATTCTCAAAATGGTCAAAGTAATATAATAATAATAATAATAATAATAATAATAATAATAATAATAATAATAATAATATATTTGTTTTACCTGATAGAGTTAAGTCCTTAAGGCCTTGTCTACCACTCAACCAGGATAGAAAAAATACAAAACATATTCTAACATCTAAATTACAAAAATCAAAATTAGTATATATATATATATATAGGCCTATATATATATATATATATATATAGGCCTATATATATATATATATAAAACATGTAATAATTATTATTTACCATATACGTATTTTGATTTAATATAAATTTGACGAATGAAATATGAAATATACAAGATATTCTGTCTTACTTACTTACTTAATTACTTACTTACTTACTTACTCACTGGCACTATCGAACCCGTAGGTTCATGGCCGCGCGGACATAAGCTCTCCATACATCCCTATCCCGAGCTAATGCTTTCCAATCATTCCCTGTATAATCTACTTCCCCCAATTCATATTTATTGTTGTTCTCCCACCTCATTCTTGGTCTACCAACAGGGCGTTTTCCTTCTGGCTTTCCTACAAGAAGTTTCCATGCACGTCTTTCATTCCCCATACGCGCAACATGCCCTGCCCATCGCAGTCTACGAGACTTAACTGTTCTTATTATATCTGGCTTCCCATAAAGACCATGTAGTTCATCGTTATGTAGTCTTCTCCATTCACCTGTCTGTTCATCTCTCTTTGGTCCAAAAATTTTCCTAAGAACTTTATTCTCAAATACTCGTAATCTCCTTTCCTCCCTTAAAGTAAGAGTCCATGTTTCGCACCCATATAATATAACTGGTAGAATAATAGTTTTATACAGGGCAAGTCAAAATGTTGTGCAGGTTTTCAGAAATTTATTATGTGAAATGTAATGAACATATAATATCGTGAGACATATTGTATGAAAGGTAAACTCTCAAAGTTTAGTTGTCCACTTCTAAAGTTCCGCGTTCACCCGCAAGATGTCAACAGCAGAGCAGTAAAGGAAAATGGCGTTGACTGGGGATCAGAAGTCTTTCTGTGTGCTTGATTACCATGTAAACAACTCTGTGACTAGTGTTCAACGACATTTCCGTACCAGATACGATAAAGACCCGCCGGATGGGAGATCCATTCGTAAGTGGTACACACAATTTAGGGATTCAGGCTGTATCTGTAAACGAAAATCGACTGGCCGTCCGTCGACGAGTGAAGAGACAGTCGAACGCGTTCGCACATGCTTCGTGCGGAGTCCACAGAAATCCGCCTACCGGGGAGCGACAGAACTTCAACTACCACAAAAAACTGTATGGCGGATTCTCCGGAAACGTTTACAGATGAAACCCTACCACTTGCAACTGGTTCAAGCCTTAAAACCCGCCGATTATGCTTTGCGAGCGTCCTTCTGTGTTGATTTTCTCGCATTAATGGAAGAGAATGAGTTCCATGAGAGGGTAGTTTACAGTGATGAAGCGACTTTCCACCTTTCAGGAAAAGTGAATAGACACAATGTAAGGATTTGGGGAACTGGTAACCCCCATGCAACTCTGGAACATCAACGCGATTCTCCGAAAGTGAATGTCTTTTGTGCCATTTCCCATGCAAAGTTTATGGGCCCTTTTTCTTTCATGAACGTACTGTGAACGGACATGTTTTCCTTGATATGCTACAACAATGGCTCCTTCCGCAGCTTGAAGCGGATAGTCCAGATTTCATTCTGCCAGTTGGATGGTGCCCCTCCACATTACCATGGCAGTGTTCGAGACCATTTGAATACGGCTTTACCACAATGCTGGATAGGCCGTGCATCTCAGGGTGATCAACAACTCATTCATTGGCCACCTCGTTCACCAGATCTAACCCCGTGTGATTTCTTCATGTGGGGTCTTGTAAAGGATCATGTTTACGTACCACCACTTCCAACAACACTGCATGAACTGCGTGCCCGCATCACAGCAGCCATTGCTGATATCGACCGCGGACTGCTACAGAAAGTTTGGCAGGAGATTGAATATCGGCTTGACATCTGTCGTGTAACAAAAGGCGCTCACATAGAACATCTGTGAATATTTAAAAAAAACTTTGAGAGTTTACCTTTCATACAATATGTCTCACAATATTATATGTTCATTACATTTCACATAATAAATTTCTGAAAACCTGCACAACATTTTGACTTGCCCTGTATATTTTCAGCTTAACGTTTTTTGAAAGGAGTTGGGACATCAAAAGTCTCTGCAATGCATAATAGCATGCATTTCCAGAATTGAGCCTATGTTTAATTTCTTTGTGCATCTCATTCCTATTTGTGATTGTTGTTCCTAAGTATTTGAATTCAGTCACTTCCTCAAAATTTCCCTCATTTGTCATTAGCTTTCCATTTCCATTATATACTGAATTTCTACGTGTGACCATATATTTAGTTTTACTGATATTTACTTCCAGTCCTAATTTCTTAGTGTTACTCAATAGTGTGTGCGTGTTGGCTTTTAGTATCGCCTCGCTATCGGCCAGTAGTACTACATCATCAGCATAAACTAACAGATTATTAACACCATTCAGTTGTAAGCCTTCCTCATTCTTTAAAGATTTAATGGCATGCTCTAGTACAAAATTAAATAGTAGAGGAGATAGTGCATCTCCTTGCTTCAACCCATTCTGGATTTCAAAAGTGTCTGAAAACTGTTTGCCTACACGCACCTTACTCTTTGAGCCATTTAGACACATTCGTATAAGTCTAACTAACTTTTTAGGAATTCCGAACTCCAGCAGGATACTATATAACTTCTCCCTCTTAATTGAATCGTATGCTTTTTTGAAGTCTACATATAGTTGATGTACAGTACCATTGTATTCCCATTTCTTTTCTAAAATCTGTCTTATACTAAAAATCTGATCTGTTGTAGACCCGTTTCTTCTAAATGCACATTGATGATCTCCTAGAATGTCATCAATATAGGGAGTAAGTCTGCTTACTAATATATTTGTTAGAATTTTGTACGAAGTTGAAAGTAATGAGATGCCCCTGTAGTTGTTGCAATCAGTTTTATCTCCTTTCTTATAAATTGGTACGATAATTGATTCCTTCCATTCATCTGGAAGAGCTTCTTTTTCCCAAATCATACTAAGCAAACAGCGTATCTTGTCCATCAATTTTTCTCCCCCTGATTTTATCAGTTCTGCTGGGATCTCATCTGAACCTGATGCTTTATACATCTTCAATTTATCTATCGCCATTTCAACCTCTAATGCACTTGGCTCTGCGACTAGCATTTATGCTGTCTGTAACTTATCCTCCTCAATGTCCTGTTCTGTATGTACATTTAATAGGTGATTAAAGTAACTTTTCCATCTATTTAATATACTCCTGGAGTCTGCAATCATATCCCCATTATCATTCCGAATTATGTTTGTTCTAGCCTGAAACCCTTTCTTCTCTATACTAATTCCCTGATATAATTCTCTAATGTTCCTATTTTTTGCATTCATTTCAAGATCATTAATCTTCTCTCTCAAATATTCCCTCTTTTTACTCTTTAGTAACTTGGTGGTTTCCCGTCTAATACTACCCAATTGCTCTAAATTTACCTCATTTGACTCGTGTAACCATTTGATTTTTGCTAGCTTTCTTTTCTTTACAATGTCGGCACATTCCTCATCAAACCATTTCTTGTTTTGCCTCTTTTTTAAACAACCAATGCTTTCTGATCCTGACAATTTAATAGCATCTCTTATAGCCTCCCATTCTTTATTTATATCAGTTTCTTCTTCAGTTGCCACATTGTCATCTGAAGATTCCAGTACTTCAAATCTATTAGCAATTTTGATTTGGTATTCTTGCCGCATTTCATCATTTTTCAAGTTTTTTAATTCATATTTTACAGAATCATCTTTAGCATTTGTTCCTCTCATAAGCGACAGCCGTTGTCTGATTTTCACTCTGACCAGATGATGATCCGAATTGCAGTCTGTTCCTCTAACTGATCTAACATCGGCGATGCTACTGTGCCAGCGTTTATCCACTAATACATGATCTATCTGGTTCCGAGTTTCTCCATCTGGGGACGTCCAGGTGTATTTATGAATATCCTTATGCTGAAATGTTGTGCTCTTAACAATGAGATTCTTTGATGTGGCAAATGTGACTAATCTAACCCCGTTGTCGTTACTATCTTCATGAAGACTGAATTTGCCTATTGTTGGTTTGAATATATCTTCCCGCCCCACTTTTGCATTAAAATCTCCTAAGACAATTTTCATATGATATCGTGAAAGGCTATCAAATATGCATTCTAATTCTTCATAGAACTCATCCTTGATCTTGTCATCTTTATCTTCTGTGGGGGCATGTACATTTACAATTATAAAATCATGTCGTTTACCCTTTAGAATTATGTATGATACCCTATCACTAACAAACTTAATATCTCGGATAGCGGATAGGATCCTCCTCCTGACTAAAAAACCCGTTCCAAATGCAGGTCTTTCTGCACCCCCGTAGTATAATGCAAAGCTTCCTGATTCCTGACTACCTTCTCCTGGCCACCTAACTTCCTGTAAAGCGACTATATCCAAGGGCGATTTATCGAGTTCCCGCGTTAATATCTCTAGTGCCCCGCTACTGTATAAAGTCCTAACATTCCATGTTCCTAGGAACATGTCCCTGTGTTTGAGCCTTTGGCATGGGTTCCCTGAAGTAGTCCCCGCCCGGAGAACCGAATGCGGGACTATTTGACCTCCGGAAAATTTTACCCCAGTTGAACCCATGTCCGCATTTCTTGACGGTTGTATTTTTACGGTGAAAGATCGTCACTCTTTCGCCCAAGGTACTTTTTTCGTCTGGCTTATCACCTTCGACCAGTCCGTCATGGGTAACCCTATCGGCAGCAATGCTACCGCCGGCATAGCTCTCAGGATCATTTAAGCACGCAAGCCACTCCACCACGACAAGGTAAAGATACCACGGAGGAAAGATATTCAGTCTTATCAGAATAATTGGCAGGATACCTGGATATTAGCTGGATAGTAAATAACAATATTCTGCTGAGGATAGGATTGGTCCCGAAAGGCCTACGGTATTTTAATTATTTTAACAGTTGAGACAGGATACAAGGTATATAATTTTTATAATATTTATTTATATACTCTTAGTAACACCTAAACGGAATTTTACCATGGTATTTATTAGTAGGCCTACAGACAGGATATGATTAATTTTAAATTTTAAAAAAATATATATATGTTTTATACAGAGTATTAGCTAACTAACTTGCAGTATTGAACCCTTAGGTCGATGAACATAACCTTTCCCATACAGAGTATTAACTAACTAACTTGCAGTATTGAACCCTTAGGTCGATGAACATAATCTTTCCACATATCCCTATCATAAACTAATGTTTTCCAGTCACCTTCAAATGGCGATAAATAATTATGAACTCCAGGAGAGTCCGTAACCTGAAGTAAACCTAAATTCCAGGTCATGGGAAACCACAGGAATCTTTAAGGAAAAAAGTAAATGATTTATAGTTTTGGATAAATTACCTACTTTATTATTGACGGTAATTGGTGTTGCAGGAATTTATATTTAAACGAATGTTAATTTTAAGAGAGAGAGAGGGGGGGGGGATTATGACTAATGAATTTACCAGTAACTGGCGATGCAGCAATTTATGCTAAAACGAACGTCGATTTTTAAAAATGGGGAATTAAAACTAATGAATTTTAAATTATGATAAAATATGTTTTTGTCCCTCGCCATAGTGGGGCGGTGTAGAACTACGAGTCTTGCCTTGGTTCGTCTCTCTATGTGCGAATAAATTTCCTTATGGAATTTCGGCCCGTATGGGATCTTGAGGATATTTGAGAATAAAGTTCTTAGGGAAAAAATTGGACCACAGAGAGATAAACAGACAGTTGAATGGAGAAGACTACATAACACTGAACTTTATAGGAAGCCAGATATAATAACAGTTAAGTATCGTAGACTGCGATGGGCAGGACATGTGGCACGAATGGGGAATGAAAGACCTACATGGAAGTTTCAGAGGGAAAACGCACAGTTGATAGATCAAGAATGTGGCGGGAAAATAACATTAACTATGATTTGAGGGAAATAGATTATAGAGGGAATGATTGGAAAATATTAGCTCAGTATAGGGATGCATGGAGAGATTATGTCCGCGCGGTCATGAACCTACCGGTTCGGTAGTGCCAGTGAGTAAATAAGTAAGAGTATATCTTACTTTTAGTCTAATAAAGTCCCACTACTACTACTACTACTACTACTACTACTACTACTACTACTACTACTACTACTACTACTACTACTACTACTAGTTTTAGATAATAGGCCTATACCTGCTGATGCAGAAATTTATATTCGAACTATGTTTATTTTTTTTAAAAAAAAAAAAGGAAGTACTACTTATACATTTTAAATATGTTAAAATATGTTGTCCCTCGCCATAGTTGAACTGTTTAAGTCATCATGATTTGATAAATAATTACAAGTCTTGCCATGGTTCATCTCTATATGTGGGAATAAATTTCCTTATGGAATTTCGACCCATATGGGACCGTAAGGAATTTGGAGAGCTCCGATAAATAGCGGCTCCTGGTTGAGAAATCAGCTATAACGGCTATGGGACTAGACATGCTTACAATATATCACCCTATTTTGGATGGATAATCTTCATCTGTGGAACGTGAATCTAGCAGCCGACTAGTAGGCCAAGGACCTTCAAGGCCTGTCGCACATAGAGTTTCTTGTTAAAACATTAAACTTAAGGTTCATATTTTCGTTGTAATTTTCTCAAAAATGCAATGTACGATTTTTTTCTTTTTACTTCACCTCTTCCTATTGATTGCTGAGTTTACTAGCGTGATTAATGTAAATTTACATTTTCCACAATACATTTTTTATTGCATTGCTCGATGTTATCCACTTCAATTACAATAGATAAACACATACCAGTATTAATTGAAATAGTGTTTGAGCGAAGTAATTAAACACCAGTGACGAAATTGATAATTAATTGAACTATCGCATTGAAACAGAATTTTAATAAAACTAGAAATTTTGGAATAGTTAAAAAATTAATCATTGAAATAAACTATTCTTCATACTCGCCTGCAATATGCGAAAAAAAAAAGAACTTAAGGACATTTTAGACTTACATGCAAAATATGGCTCGGATTTATATCCCATTAAATAAAAAAAAATAAGGGAGCGTCATTATTAGTCATTAGTTCATTGACTCGTCACATGATGTCTTTCTGTATATGAAAATAATAATGTGACCACAGGGTAAATATACATAAGTCTGAAAACATATATAGGCCTATATATATTTTTTACGAGAGCTTAATTAGGTTAAAATAACTTATTAATAATCAGGGATTTGCATTACTTCTGACCAAGAGATATCTATCTTAAGAAATTAGCTACCATTTAAGAACTTTATCCATATGTTACAATGATATTGTGAAAAGAAAAATTAATGTCTGAACCAGGAATCGAACCGTGGATCTCTAGTTCTCCAGATTAGTGTGCAGCCCACTACACCATTCTAGACCTGGCACAAACATTAACAATTCTTTCCAAATCTATAATTCTCGTTTCGTCCGCTGCCAGGTAGGTGTGCTACCATCGCCAACGGCCGGCTTCGTTTAGAAGTATCTATATTTGAGAATTTTACAGCACAACTTTTATAAGCAATAAACGATGTTATTTAACATTTTTCCAATACTGTTATTTTAACACAGTTCAAATAATGGATCATATTAATGGAAAGAATTGTTAATGTTTATGCCAGATCTGGATTGGTGTAGTGGGCTGCACACTAGTCTGGAAAACTAGCGGTCCACGGTTCGATTCCTGGTTCAGACATTAATTTTTCTTTTCACAATATCATTCTAATATTAAATATGATCCATTATTGGAACTGTGTTAAAATAGCAGTATTGGAAAAATGTTTATCCATATGATAGAGAAAGAAAAAGGTTGTATTTATGACATTAATCTACAAAAAAAAACTTAATTCGTTTTTACCCTGATGTCACAGTATTATTCATTTGTTTTTCAACGAAGTTATATTTTAACATTATCTGTTATCCTGATTAACGTTTATTAAATATATATATATATATATATATATATATATATATATATATATATATATATATATATTCGTTTTAAGTGGGATTTTTATAAAATTCCTCTATTAAGTTCCTTGACAAATATGTGGAGCTTGTATCCTAAAACAGACTTCTTGTATTTCCAGTCCAGTTTTAACCCTTAAATTGGCGAAACACTAATTCCTCGTCAGTTATTTAATTAAGGCGGACCGCAGTGAAAACGAAATATTGTGTTACCATTATTATTAGGTATATTGTATAATTTGACACACATTTAAGTTATTTCTCCTCGTTCGTTTTCTTCTCTTTTAATAAAAACGTTAAATTAATTAAACCAGTTGATGTATCCTTTATGATATATTACTAATTTAAGGGTTAATTAGATTAATTAAAATAATTGTTTTAAAATTGTACCGAATTGTATTATTTGAATAATTAGAAATGACACAAGTATTTAATTTTATAAGTTTTTACTCATATTATAATTTTATATTATGCCTAATGCCTAAACACAATAGGGACAAATGTCATATTCAAGACATAACCAAATTTATTATAGACTAGCTAATACCCGACGTGCGCTGCTACGCCTAAATAAATGAAAATTAATGTGTTTTTTTGTTTAGTTCAGTAAGTGAAAGGAAAAAATATATATAATTTTATATTTTTAGATACCCCGTGCTGATTACCCGGCGGTGCCCGGGAATCTACTTATCCCGATCTTTTTGACATAAATGAGCTGAAATACGAAAATTCATGTGTTCTATGTTTAGTTAAATAAGTACGAGGGAAAATGTATATCGTAATTATTTTTAGATACCCCGTGTTGTTTACCCGGCGTTGTTCGGGAATCTACTCCTCCCGATCTTCTTGGCATAAATGGCCTGAAAGACAAAAATTAATGTATTTCTTATGATTAGTTGAATAAGTAAAATGAAAAATGATTTTAAATGTATATCGTAATTATTTTAAGATTCCCCGTGCTGGTGTTGCCCGGGAATCTACTTATCTCGATCTTCTTGGCATAAATAAGCTAAAAGACAAAATCCGTTATTGTGAGTTATCCGTAAAAGAATAACCGCCATGTGCTTATGCTTGCACAGGAATCTACGTACTTGTCTTGATCTTCTTGGCATCAATAAAATACAGAAATGGTTATTGTGAGTTCTCCCAAATTGATGATTCAAAAGTGTAATTCAGTAATTTAACCTAAATCAAACGTAGAAAAGTAACATCGTTCTGCATTTTAAAACTAATTTTTTGTTTTTTTTTTTAAATCTGATAGGTGATTCTAAACGCATTTTTTGGTGCTGAATTCGAAAATTATCTCCATTTTCTCCCATCACGTCAGGTTTTCAAAATATTCATGAATAACTAGAAATGAAATTATAGCTTTGTAAAAGCATTTTGTGTAAAAAACTAGGTCAGAGTTTATTTGCCACTAATGAATCATTACTTAATAATACTAATTATTTTTTTTGCAAATGCCCCAGATTGTCTTTGGACATTCCTCGTGTTCTCTCCTGGCACGACATACTTGTAACCCACTTCTGAGGTTGGGGCGCCTGGAAGGCGGGGTTACGTTGCCCCGATGATATGATGGGTGATGCTGATGATAATGGTGCGCGAGGAGAGTCCTTAATCCTAAGCTTAAACTAAGATGAATATGAATGATGATGATTGCGATGGCCATATGATTTCGGGAACCATTTGGGCCTTAAAGTTTTCCTGACATTTGTCTTACAGGTAAGGAAAAACCCCGATAAAAACCTCACCCAGAAAAACTGTCCCGACCGGGGATCGAACCCGGGCCCGCTGCGTGACAAGGCAGCACGCTACCCCGAGACCACAGCGGTGGACGAATACTAATTAATAATTATAAACATTCCAGGCATACTTCACTTTTCGACTCATAATATTTTGTAACTGACTGTCCATCATCAGTTTTCGAATTTGTGGACCAAGAGCTTTAATTTTTTTTATTAGATAATAAAAGAAATGTAGCACAAAGGTATTTAAAGCGCTCACTATCTTTATTTAGAGTTTTCACAAATTATTTCATTGAACTTTACATGGAGAGGTGGCAACAATACTTTTCCGATTGAGGGTGTTTCCACTTTTTTCAGCGGTTGCCCTTTTAACAGCCGCCTGCTGGCCCTTCACATCCACATGTGTCAATCAAAGAGGTAGATGATCAACAGCCAGTGTAGGGGTGACATGTGGTTAGCATGTCGAGTCCCCCAGCCGTTATAGCTGGTTCCTCAACCTGGAGCCGCTACTTATTGTAGCTACCCAATTGCGTCACGATGCTGGGTGGGCACCGGTCCCATACTGGCCGAAATACCATGAGAAAATTTCTTCCCCCATGGAGACTCGAACCAGCGCAAGTCCCGTAGCTCTGCGCCAAGGCTTCCTACCTTAACCGCTCGGCAACGGCGCGGGACAACAATGCTTTTGAGGGATCAATAAGAGGTTCACTTATATTTTTTTCGCTCGGTATTAAATTAGTCCTACGTGGTCACCGTTCTATTTCCCAGTGTTCTTAACTATCTGCCATCCCATTCGCATAAGAAACAAGGTTATTTTGTAAAACCAGCTTGCTAACCAACTAATAGTCCAATAATCATGAAATCTCCACAGACTAGCATAAATGGATTTCGTACTGCAGTTTTTATAACAAAAACTTTACATTTTTATATGTCTCCTTTAAATCAAAAGAGTGTGCCACAGGAATGGAAGGATGAATGTTTTTCCATTATGAAGCCAAACACCTTTGATTTTTTTGAGAAGAATCTATGAAGAATCTCCACTCTTTGGAATTACAGTTTATGTTATAAAATTTGAAGACAGCAGGGATGTCTTGGCAATACACTACATTTTCTTCTTCAGCAAAACAAAGGACAAGTTCCTTCTCACGATGCCTGTAACATGAAAAATATGCACTCTCAGTCAATACTTTCTTTACTTTTAACCTAGAGTCTAACAGTTCTACTGATTCTTTAGGCAAATTTAAATCACTCACTAAATTATTAAGCTCACTTTGATTAAAACATCTATCATGACCAGAATTATATGGTTCATCATCCGCAGGAGATTCAGTTACAGTGCTAGTGGGTGCAGATGGCAATCTATCTGATTCAGGGTGTAAGGGAACCGGAATATCAGGACCATGAGGTACAGGCTGAATGGCGAGGGAATGTTAGGATATACAATATCTTTCTTGTTTTTAGCATTATATCCTGCTACCTTAACTGTGCAAAAATAACAATTGTCTCCATGATGTGTATGTTCCCTCCAAATCATAGGGATACCAAAGGGTAATGACTTCTTTTTTTCCAACTCCTCGACTCTGCAATAAAACTACGACACACTTTGTGAGGGCACCACGATTTATCCTGGTTTCCTAACTTAATGCCAAAGTATTGAAAGTAAATTTTCTTTAGAAAAACAGTTATATTCGTTGTTTTACTAACGTATATGATCCACATGTATATCAAAACTTATTTGGATCATTTACACAACCACACATTTTTGTACGGACCTAGGGCGGATATAGTTAGTAGATTTTTAATAAATGTAGAATAGAATAGATTTATTTAGGCTGGTGGAGTTAAGGCCATGTGGCCTTGTCTTCCACTCACCAGGACAAACATATGTTACATATAAATACAAAAAATTACAATAATAGTCATACCAAATAATTAATTATATGTCAAATTTAATAATAATGAAAATAATGTCTAATAATACAATAAAATTAAATACAATTAAAATTAAAGTAATTATTGAATGAATACAGAAAGGAATAACAGCTCGAATCTACTATACATAAGAAGAAAAGAAAGATAAAAAAACATAATTACATATATAAAAATAATAATAGTTATATTATTTCACATTTTAAGTAATAAAGTTGAAATTATAAACTGTTGGGCCTTTCTAACAAACGATAAGCGCACTGTAATATTAGTACAGTACGTACATTACGAAAAATATTCAAAACATAAAATTTTGAATTGTAAAACATTCTGACGTGGTACGCGAAAACGGATTTCATTTTTGCAATCAGCGTGAAATTTTGACTCAGAAACGCCCATTTATTTCAGAAAAGCAAAATCCATGCAGAACAATGTAATGAATCAATCAGTCTTAAGTCAGTCAACCAAATCTACTTAAATTAAATCCAATCGTATCAAAGGTAATTAATTGAACTCGTTCAAAGTAAAGTAAATGGACCATATCACGTTTAATTAAAGGTAAGAATATTAAAACCAGAGATGGAAAAGCAATTAATCAGCTTAAGTACAAACAAATATTTTTATATAGGCCTTTTGCATCTACTCAACATTTCATGGAACACAACTGCAAGTTCCGACTTCATGCTGACCATTGATCTGGGGAGACCCTTCAAGTTTTTGGATGACAAAAAAAAAACGTGTATGTGATCCAGAGTTAAAGATATTCTCTTGACATATCGTGTCCCCTTAGGGTCCAGAAAGCCTGAGGGAGGGAGGGATAGAGAGAGACAGAGCGATAATTGAAATAAATGCTTAGAATCAATTAATGTTTGAATTACTCATTGTTCAGATATTTATATTTTAATTTTTTATTTATATATCTTAATAAAATGTAGTAATATTAATAATATAATAATAATAATAATAATAATAATAATAATAATAATAAACTAATAATAGTATCATATTTTTCGGATTCTAACTCCTTGACATTACATTTTATTTTCAATACTGCTTCAAATCCGTTGCTAGACCTCTCTTGATCATAAGAAACATTGTACATGAAAAAAATGCAATTTTATGTCCCTAATTACATATTTAAAGTAAAATTTCCCAAATAAACGAATTTAGATACTGGTACATTAATAAAAATGTATTTATTATTTTACAATTCCTGTTACATGCATTTTTTCTAATACAGCCAAATGAAAGATATGCACTTAAGTAGGTAGGCCTAAATCTCATTCATAACTATGCTAATTGAAATGTAGGCTTAATTCATTTCCTTATATGATCTGGCCTTTATTAGTTCTCATTTAGCCCCATTTATTTTATTTTACATTAGAGAAACCAAAAATAAATTCATAGGGATCTAGATTAGTCTTAGAGAAATTCTCATGACTTTAGTTTCGTAATAGAAAGTAAATGTATTATTTCTTAATTTACCATCTTTATCATTATGTGGTCCACTGCTGTGGTCTAGAGATAGCGTGCTGCCTTGTCACGCAGCGGGCCCGAGTTCGATTCCCGGTCGGGACAGGATTCCTGGAACAGGTTTTTTTTTTTAGCTTTTTCCTCACCTGTAAGACAAATATCAGGACGCCTAGGCCCATTGGTCCCCGAAAAGTATTGGCCATCTTCATTATCATACTTATTATTTCATCGGTGTGGAAAGCAACGGGAAGCTTCCACACGTATAATTCCCTAGTAAAGCTACAAAGCATGCATTAAAAAGATATGATTACAGTGAAAGACCTGTCCTAGGGCAGAACACTATAGAATAGAGATCATTATGTGAATTGTCAAATATACGTTACATAATAATAATGTACTGTAAAACTAAGGGCTGTTTACACATTTTACATACTATTTTTGATGTTTATGTTTAATTTAAGGTTAACTTGTATTTACGTAACGTTTTGCCTATTTTGTAAATTGTTGCTGCACTGGAGACATGCCCATATGACCTTAGCTCTCTCAGACTAAATAAACCCATCATTAAATTATTATTATTATTATTATTATTATTATCTTCTTCTTCTTCTTCTTCTTCTGCTTCATGAAATTAGGCCTTTTGACCTGTTTTCACATCAAGTGGGATTTAATGAATCCTCCCATCTAGTAAATGGGCGTCCAACATTTCTATGTCCTATTGGTTTGTACTTTAGTAACAGCTGAGGGATTCTATCTGTAGGCATTCTCTTGACATGTTCATACCAGTTGTTTCTCATGTTGTCAATTCTATTTGTTAAATTGAAAATATTTAAGTCATTCCTAATATCCTCACTTCTTTTCTTGTCCAAAATTGTCACACCTGCTACTGAACGTAGGAACTTCATTTCTGCAGTTTCTATTTTCCTTCTGTCTGAACGGTTAAGAGTCCAATTTTCACTTGCATATGTTAAGACAGGCACTGCCATAATTTTGTAAAATTTTAGTTGTGTGCTCCTCAAAGTTTTATTTTTCAGTGTCCGTCTTATAGTGCCACACATTCTGTAAAATCTATTTAATTTAATATTAATATCTTCCTTCTGGCAGTATGATACGTTGCATCCTAAATAATTAAAATTGTTCACCTGTTGTATTATACTGTTATTAATACTGATTTTACACCTCATATGGTCTTTCCCGTTGAATGCCATTACTTTCGATTTACTTTCAGAGATTGCCATATTGAATTTATTTGCTATTTCGTTTAATTTATATGCTGCTATTTGTAAATTGTCTTCTGAAGAGCTAAGGATTGTCTGATCGTCTGCAAACAGTATGGTATTTAGAATCGTACTGCCAACTTTAAACTCTGTGGTTAAATTTGATTGCCATTGTACAATGATCTCGTCTATATATATACTAAAGAGTGCAGGAGATAGCGGGCATCCTTGTCTGACCCCTTGATTAATTTCTAATCTATTATAACTCATTGTAACTCCTTTATCAATCATTATTTCTGATTTAAAATATAAGCTTTGCACAACTTTGACAATGTGTCCTGGAAACCCTTTGTCATACATTATTTCCCATAGTTTATTTCTTGACAGTCTATCAAATGCTTTTTGATAGTCAATAAAAAGTATGCAAGTTGGCAAATTAAATTCTCTTCTCTTCTGAATAAGTTGCTCTATTGTGAAAATGGCATCTGAACATGACCGACCTTTCCGAAAGCCACACTGTTCTTCACTTAATATATACTCATTTATTATATTTAATCGTCTAGTAATAATCTTAGCGTATTATTATTATTATTATTATTATTATTATTATTATTATTATTATTATTATTATTAATGAAATGGGGTAATTAAACACATAGAGGAATACAAATATTTGGGAGTAAAAATTACAGAAGATGGGAAGCAGGAAAAGGAAATAAGATCAAAGATAAACCCAGGAAAATATGTAATATCAGCCCTGAATTGAATATTATGGGATAAACATATCAAAAGAGAAATTAAAATTAAACATTTTAAATCTATAATTAGAAGTATTAGGGGCCTATTACTTATGGTTCAGAGGTTTGGACTATAAATTATCAGATGGAATGAAAATCAATGATAGCAAAAATTGACTATTGGAAAAGATCTGCTAGGATATCAAGGAGAAAGAAAATTAGAAATGAAGTTATAAAAGAGGACATGAATGTACAAAACTCAATTTTAGAATTTATCCAACAAAAGCAACTAAAATGGTACGGGCATATTAGGCGAATGGAAGATGAAAGATTACCAAGATAATAATGGAATGGACACCATCAGGAACAAAAAGGAACGGACGACCAAATCTCCGTGGATCCAAGGAATTAGAGAAACTTTAAAGGACTGGGAAATAGAGGAAGAAATGTACGAGTGTATTATAATAGAGACGAATGGAAGAATATTATAAAGCGAAATTGAAGACAAATCATTGGTGCCAGAAAAATGTATCAACATTATTAAAACTGGAGATATATATATATATATATATATATATATAATTATTATTATTACTATTATTATGAGTTGTTTTTTAAGAGTATACGAAATTTACAGTTCACATGGCGTTTATTGCACATAGATTCTAAAATTTGTTTGTAAATTATATTAGTAAAGTTAAATAGTTTTCGGACGATAAAATTTGCAGTGAAAGAATTATTTTCTCTCATATTTGTTCATTAATTTAAAAATTACATTAATATCCGTTATTTCTCCATACTTCGTTTTCGACGACTAGTTGAAATAAATTCAATAACAACTAACGTATTTTATTCATATTTTACAAGTGTTTGCACTGAGTGGTTTATTGCTGATCCTATAATTCACCAATATTTACTTATCCGTATACTCAATAATAGTGTTTGTGACGTTGTTACCGGAAAACATTAATTCACAACGATATTAAATTCAATGATGTAACTAATTTTTCGGTCAACATATCATTTTGGCAAGTTGTAACAAATGTGTTTATATTCAAAGTAGGTTGTAAAATAATGTGAATGTATATTATGTGTCACGGAAACTCAAACGCAATATGGCTCCGTTATTTTCGATTAAATGTTTTATCAGACATACCATTGCGCTTAAGGTAACATTTGCCATTAAATTGTATTCCTGTTGGTTCACAGTTCTTGCTATTTCCTTGCAAATAAGCTTTTGAAAGTTTCATGTTATAAAGATATTACAATTTGATTAACTGTGACAGCTTATCTATTATTTGTACTTTTAGAGTCATTGGTCTCTGTGAGTCTTTCTGCTTGTTTGTGTGTCTGTCTTTTATGGACTCAAAAAATATTTGACCGATTTGAATGGAGTTTCATCATCATTTAGAGAATTTTTCTGGGGCAATTAATGTATATAACATATTATCGTAGGGTACAATAGGGCCGGGGCTAAAAAAAATCACTTTTTGGACGCTTAAATGGCTTACGCTGCCTACACCAAATTAATGTACACAGAATTGAATATCTCAAAAAAAAAATTCAAGAAAAAAGTATTAAAAGTAAATTATTTAATCATTCCCCAAAAGAAGAACTAAATTGAATTAATAAATATACGTCCCAAGAGCATATATCTTTTACGGGTAATTCACAATAACTATTTTTGTCTTTCAGGTATTGATGCCAAGATGACTGGTATAAGTAGATTCCCGGGCAACGCCGGATTCTCTATCATAAGAGGCAGCTGGACATCTCTTGCAATGCCATAGTCCGTTAACGATCTAGCGGCCTTTTTTTTTTGTTTCATCCAAATCAAATTTGGGATATAGTAATTAGTTAAAAACGTCAGGATAAGTACATTCCGGGCAACGCCGGGTAATTAGCTAATATGTAATATACAAGTCAACAATGACGCACAAAAAACTAGAAAATAAATAAATAAATAAACTCGATATTAAACATCAATTAATATAAAAATATTGTTTAATCAGCGTATCGGATATATGTCTATGTCTGTTAAAATGTTATGGGAGTGTGAAATCCTATGCCAATAATATTAAAGTAACCAAACGTATATACCATTCTCTCATAAACCATTTAAGATAATGCAATTAATTTGTTATAGTGTACAGATTAATTACTTGTAAATTCAATTATATACTTTCATGACGATATTCTGCGTCGTAGGCGAGCGGATTAAGGCATCATACCTTGATGCAGAGGTACAAGACATGCGCTGATTTCAGTCTTCACGGGTGAAGAATTTACTCATGGAATTTCGACCAGTATGGGAGCGGTGCCCATCCAGGAACGTGAGGAAATTGGGTAGCTGCAATGAGTAGCGGCTCCAGGTTGAGAAAATCAGCTATAATATTTTTTCACGTTTTCCACTACAAAGAGCGATTTTTAAAGGTGAAGGAGTTAAGTATCACAACTCTCTTATAGCCTATGTTCATTCCGGGAATCTCCTGAACATTTTACAAAAAGCCCCATCACAATTGGTTCAATGTTATGGCCGCGCATAAAGTACGAACAAACATTCGTCTATATAGTATATTAGATTATGTGTAGGCATAATTGAGCATTGAAAATTAAAACGCGTTTTTTCTCAAAACTAAGAAAAAAGTAAAATGTGTTGCCGTAAGCCATCTTTTTTTTTTTTTTTTGGGCGCCTTCCCGCTCGTATTCCTACGAAGTGCCTATAACCTTCTTTCATTCTCCATTCCTGAGACTTAACTATATTCTTATGACATCCGGTTTCCTATAAATATCATGTAGCTCACTAGTAAACATTTATCTGTGTGATCACCTCTCTTTGGTAAAAACATTTTCCTAAACTCTTTATTCTCAAATACCCGTATTTTTTTTTCAGAGACCACGCTTCGCTCCCATATAGTAGGCCTATAACTTGAATAATCACAGTTTTTATATATTTTTAGTTTTACGTCTTTTTGAAAGACATTGGGATGAAAAATATTCATAATTATTCATAATAGCATGTGTTTCTAGATTTAAGCCTAAATTCAATTTATTTCTACACCTCATTCCTGTTTTTATTTATTATTTCCAGGTGTCGCTAGAAGGTAAAATGTTAAACGTCTTTAATAAAATACTACTTACTTCTCAGAAGTTAGGAATATGTTAAGCCCTCCATCATATCCAAGGCTGAACTAGTGAAATAGTTAATGGGTTACCTACATATTAAAAACGTGTCTTATAATATGAAGGGTGTTATCCGATTAAATTATCTTCCCTTTTATAATTTTAATACTTCTTGTTATCCATCATATTTAATATCCTTTCATTATTTTGTTAAGATCCTTCCTTTGGGTTGTATCTAGAACCTATCATAGTCTGCTCACCTATTCGAGTTTCCTGTCCTATTTATTTGCTGTTTAAAAATTATGTCTGTATTTTATACCGGCTACTTTAGCAGACATTAGCATGATTCCTGTTCCATTATTAATAACTTCTCAAATAATACGGTACTTAATTTGTGTTTTGTAAGCAAGCTTGCCAAAACATCAAACCACCTGAGGCAAATCTCTTGCGGATATGTTAAATAAAGTTTTTGCGCTATAGTGCGTTTTGTCGTACTTACAGCAATGGCGACCATGATTGAAAGTTCAACTTCCTACATTTCGGGGTTGCCAACCTAAATAACTGTAATGTAACCTAAATAACTATACTGTAATATTACATATTACAGAAAACGTGTGGGAAATAAAACCACTGTCCTCTATATATAGTACCTACCAAACGGTAGTGTTAATTTACAAATAACTACATTTTAAAAGATCCGAACTTCATTTCAAACAATATAAAACAATAAATACGTACTTGCGCAATTTTATCGCTAATTGGTCTCACGACCTCCTGTAGTTTCAACTTATAAACATTACCCACGCTGTTATCGTTATTCAGTTGTTTATAATGAACGCAAATATTTCCAACAAAGATGTTATTATTTTACTATTATTTTGAAAACACAATCGCGCAAAAAAGAATGTACAACACACGTTTGTGAAGTGTTTTACACAATTTCGGATTTTCCTCGCTTCTGTAATAACCACTTCCGAACCTCGCGTCGTAATATACTATTGTTTGTTTCTCATCTTATGCAATTCTACAAGGTTATTGTTTTAATATCTATCTTTATCTTAATTAAAGCTCTTCCTGATGGTACTTTCACATGTCCCATGTTACCCGGGCCTTACAGAGAAACGATCTGTCAGGATAGGATTTTAAACTCTTGACCACACACGTACATTTTTGACCACACAAACATGGAGAGTATCCTCGATGAGTTATTATCTCAATGACATGACCACCTCCGAGACAACACGAACATGTAAGACAAGACACGACATTCAGTCAGACATTCATAATAAACGTTGATTGTGATGGTCAGATGATGTTCAGGGACAGTTTGGGCAATAAAGTTTCCTGATATTTGTCTTACATTGAGGAAAACCCTCGAAATAAACCTTACCCAGGAAATTTATTTCGACCGCTGATCGAATACAGGCACGCTCTTTACGAGACCACATTGTGTGTATAGGCCTATTTAGTAAATTCTTCTTATGTTTATTGTAAGTGCACTTTTAACAATTTTTGACAACCTGAAAATTTACCTGTGTAATTTATGAACCGATACGTTTATAATTAATTTATCCGGCATCCCTATAAGTAGGCCAATATCAGAATTAATTTAGTCCAGTTTAAATACCCTATTAAATTACTGTAATCGGCCGCGGTGGACTAGTGGTTATGCTCCTTGCCTCTGGTCCCGAAGGTCGCGGGTTCAAACCCGGCCGGGGTCGATGGATTTTTAGGATGGAAACATCCAAGGAGCAAGTCCTCCGGGAGGGACTTTAAGCCGTGGGTCCCGAGTCTGAAGATTTTCAGGCTCGTAAAAGATACTTAAGCCTGAATGAAATGGCCTCTAAGCAAAATTTACCGAATTTTCCCGTCCTACTACTACTACCTTGGTTTCCTAGATGTCAGTTTGAGGCGGAACGCTGACCACGGACCACTCAAATGGCATCTATACGAAAACAGATGTAACTAAATTAATATGGTTCAAATTCTTCCATGTAGGGGAAACATGGGTTTACAAGACAAGAATTACTGTTCTTATATCCGAATTGAATTAAATTCAGTGGTCGGGACTGCACATGTTAGGCATCAGAATCTTGAACTTTCGAGAAACTGAATCGTTCAAGCCACAGAGAGCTCTCCAGGTCCTAAACAAAATAACTATTTGATACCAGACTTAAGTTGTCCATGAATTATATGCTTAGAAGGATACTCTCTGGAAATTACGTCATTCTATTGATATTTTACTGTCAGTAGAAATAGTGGTACCAAATGGTTTTGAACCCAGAGTTGAATTTTGTTTCTTTGCGACGAAAATATATACATACGATCTTTTTTTATTCGGGATTGTTTCTGTTATTTATACACGTATCCTCAACCAAAACATACAATTTTTTTCTTTCACATTTCCCGAACTTGTGTATCTGCTTCTGTCATATTTCTCTTCTTCATATTGTCTTGAATTCCCTTTATCCACGTTGGCTTTGGTCTACCACGTTTCCCTTTTCCAGGAGGTATCCATTTTAATACTTCGTTTGTTTCTGTGTCCCTTCTTCTCATTATATGTCCATACCATCTTAGTTGGATTTCTTCAATCTCTTGTACAATATTCTTTTCTGCATCCATAATTTATCTTATTGTATTATTTTTATTTTGTCTAATTTTGATATTCCTGCCGATCTTCTTAAAAAGTCCATTTATGTTACTAATAATTTATTTCTGTGTTTTTCCTTCATCGTGCATGGATGGACATACGAATTAATTAACAGAATTAATGTATCCGGGATAATCAGAGTATAAATTCGATTGCTGAGGAATTTGCTTTACCTACACGGTATCTGCGTAATGGACTTTATCAGTTTATTTGGATTAAATTATTTAATATAAATACCCACAAATTAGCTCTTCTGGCTCTTTCCGAAAATGATTTGCAACGATCAATTTATAATTTACAAAAAAAATAGGTGCCAAATTTACTATAGAAATATCAATTAACAAAACTAAAATTATGGCATTTCATGGGAAGGACCCCATAGAAAGTAAAATCTGTCTCCAGAATAAAATTTTAGACTGATCTAATCAATTTAAATATCTTGGATATTATCTCTCTATCTGGGATGGAAAGGAGTTCCCTGAAAAAATTACTAGTTATAACAAAAGTTTGGGAATTATTAATCAAGTTATGAAACCATCCCTTGTACAAAAAAAAACACCAGATTACGTTTATATAACACTTTGGCTAGACCATTGTTGACCTATGGTAGTGAAGCATGGACACTAAAAAGATAACATGAAAGCAAAATAACGGCTTGTGAAATGAGATTCATGCGCAGAACAGCGGGTTACACCAGATGGGATCGGAAAAGGAACACCGATATCTTAAAAGAATTGAAGACTACGCCAATTTTGGAATATATTAAACAGTACCAACTAAATTGGAAACATCTAGAAAGAATGAGTTCAAATCGGATCCCCAAAGCTGTTTATAATTATATACCAAGAGGACGAAGATCACTGGGCCGTCCTATGAAACGCTGTAGGGAAAATTTTCTATAGGATCGTAACAGGCCTTGGCCTAATACTTGGAAGGAAGAAGAAGAAGAAGAAGAAGAAGAAGAAAATACCCACAATTGGGTGGATCTGTTTACACTCTTCTGTCATTCCTATAATTTTCAACCTAAACGTTAAACACATACTGTAATGTATCAAGACGCCTATTTACTTCTTCTAAGAGAAGAGCGATTTGCATTGTTGAAGAAATTATGTGAAGAATAGGAGTAATATGTTTTTCTATGATCGCTGTACAAACTCTATGCAGAGTGAACCATTTGGTGGGGCTACCACCTCAAACATTTAGGTTCAGCTTCTTGATGTACTAACCCCATTTAGAGGGTTGACATTTCCGCCAACCTATTGAAAATTAGTTGTTGTTGACTTCACTATTGTTTCCCTGAGCATGGGTCTCTTCGAAAGAATCCCCTTTTCCCGTCAGTTCTCAGACCCAAATCGCCGAAGGGATTCTACACTACTACCTTGATTCTGGTTACTCGGATTAGCAGGTCCACCCCGAGTAGGTCGTGATTTTTTCATTATTTTCCGGGAGGAAGAAGAGATTTCGGACGTCAACGGAAGAGATGGTCTTAGATCTGTTAGTGAAGACGGAACAGGCAATCAATGCCTAAACCAGGAAGTGAAGAAGAAGAAGAAGTAATTATGTGAATATGAGATTAAAGTGTTCTTGAACCCAGCATATCGTTTGTACTTCCAAGAATCATTTCATCATAAAATAATGATATTGTTATAGAAATGACAAGTTCGTAGGTCGTGATTTTTACAGTTCAAGTGCACGAATTCGATTGTTTTGGTTTACCAGATGGAAGAATAATAGAGATTTAAGATAAAAACTTTTGCTGTTACGAGCGATTTATTGGAAAGCTTAGCGTTATTTATTGTTATAATTGTTGCGGGACTTTGGAAAGGTGATCTCTTTCCAATGTCTTCCTGCAGGTAGCTTTTATTCGTGGATAGACCAATTATTTTATTTCTAGAGGCGGGTGAAAGATAGTATCTGGAATCTTATATTGTGTGGCATAAGAATCAAACTGTACTGTCATTATCTTCTAACATTTCATTGCTTCTTCAGCTTCTTTTCTCCTTTAAAGGAAGGATGTCAGGGTAGGATTTCATAGGCAATTACCACGCTAATAAGTTTGGTGAATGGGTTTACATCGCTATAACTTGCATTGTGACGATGAGGACGCGAGGAGACGTCACATTCTTGTAACGAGTCGTGATACAAAACTTGATCCTTATGGATTTTAATATCGTGTGAAATTTAATTGGGTCAGATCTTCCTCCGTAAGAACTAACATAGGATATCTTAGCAGTCAAATATTTAATAAATACTATATATATATATATATATATATATATATATATATATATATTTATTTATTTATTTATATACAGAATTTTAATGTTTACACATCTTTCTGTGCCTAAAGTTTTATTTTTCTTCTCCAATCGTCTCTCTCCATCCAATCCATGTCCTCCAGTCCCCTTGCTCTCATTCCAGTTCTGATTTCCTGCATCCACGAGTTTCGAGGTCTTCCTCTCCTCCTTCTTCCAGGTAGACACCATTCCAATGTTTTCCTGGGTAATCTTTCTTCTTGCATTCGTCGTACGTGCCCATACCAATTTAATTGCTTATACCGTATATAATCTACTGTTGAATAACCAATATTCATTTTTTCTCTTATGACAGTATTCCTTATTTTGTCTAATTTTGAACATCTTGCTGCTCTCCTCAAGAAATCCATTTCCATCGACATAAGTTTTTGTTCTAAGTTTTTGTTGAATTTCCAAACTACAGCCTAAAGATATATATGCATAGATAGATAGATGGATATATATATATATATATATATATATATATATATATATATATGCAATTATTCTGTACGTGTGTTTCCAGTATCTATCCTCAAACCATAACTTAAACACAAGATCACTCCATGTCATATACCATCTCCACTTCTCGCAACTGGAATTCCCTACCACAAGAAATAAGGGGCTGCCGGACATTGGCATCTTTTAAAAGAAATCTAAATTTATATTTGCTCTAAACTCGACTTCATTATTATCCAGTGTAAGATATATATATATATATTAATTGGTGTTTCCCGTATAATGTATCATATTTTATTATATTATTATTATTATTATTATTATTATTATTATTATTATTATTATTATCGTATCATTATTGTTATTACCCTATAAAATGTTGTTTGTACATGACATTTACATTGCTACATTTATTGTATCTTTAACTGTTTATAATTAGTATAGTGTATATCTATATTTGTCGAATATTTATTTGTATTTGTGCTGGTTGAGTGGAAGAGAGGGCCTTATGGCCTTAACTCTGCCAGAATAAATAAAGTATTATTATTATTATTATTATTATTATTATTATTATTATTATTATTATTATTATTATTATTATTATTATTATTATATTTGTCACTGAACTCCTCCTAAACGACTGGACCGATTTTGATGACATTTTTTGTGTGTGTCTGATTGGGTCCGCCTATGGTTTAGATTCATAATTGGACCCTCTAAAACCATTAGGTGTAGGAGTTCACCTGAAGTGAAAATTGAAAAATTGCTCTATCGGTCTCAATGCTTCAGAACACAACTCAGTATATCCTATTAAAATAAACCGACGTAGGTATTGTCCAAAAATGTGCAAAATCCGACAATTAGAAGTGGAGGTTTTGTGGGCGGGTGTGAACTGAAATTAAAAATTGCCTAAACGACTGCGATCCGATTTTAATTAAATTGTTTGTGTGTGTTTGAGTGGACCCCCTAAAACCATTCGGTGTTAGGAGTTCATCACCTATATTAAAATTTATAAATCGCTCTCTCATTCATTATTTTCGATGTCCTTCCGTAACGGAACTCAGTATGTCATATTAAAATTAACCGAAGTAGGTATTGTCCAAAAATGAGCGAAATCCGACAATTAAAAATAGAGGTTTACTTGAAATTAAATCATTAGCAACCGCCGTGTTTATTTGGTGTCAGGCGTAGCAACGCACTCTGGGTATTAGCTAATATATACGTATATATAAAGCAACGGGAAGCTACCACACCTACACAATTCCCTAGTAAAGCTGCAAGCATAGCATGAGAATGCTATGATTGCAGTAAAGGACCTGCCTTCGGGCAGAATTACTCTGGATGGATATATATATATATATATATATATATATATATATATATATATATATCCATCCATAGTAATTCTGCCCGATGGCAGGTTTTTCACTTCAATCATACCATTTTCATGCTATGCTTTGCAGCTTTACTAGGGAATTGTAGGTGTGGTAGCTTCCCGTTGCTTTCCACACCGGTGGAGGATGACGATGATGAGATGATAATGATAAGGGTGATGATGATGATGATGGCTATATGATTTCGGGGACCGTTTGGGCCTTAAAGTTTTCCTGACATTTGTCTTACAGGTGAGGAAAAACCCCGTTGAAAACATCACCCAGAAAAACTGCCCCGACCGGTCATCTTCATTCGCCTGTTTGTTTTCTCTTTGGCCCAAAATTTTTCCTAAGAACTTTCTTCTCAAATACTCGTAATCTCCTTTCCTCCCCTAAAGTAAGACAGTTTCTACAATTTAAATTTATATTTGAATTATCTTGAATAGCATAACAGAATGAAGATCAAAACGTTTGTAATCTACACAATATGATTTTAGGACTTCCCTGTGTCTCCGGTCAGTGGAATAAACATTCGCATGGGATATATATAAATATTGTATAGTTTGTTCTCGAGTATGAAGCACTATTGACGTTGCAATAAATTAATAGGCATGTGTACTATATTCTCCAGCGTTTAGTTGTTCAATTTCCTCATTTCCCCATGGATTGCATGATTTTTATGCTTGGTAAAGAATTCAAATTTGAGCTTTTGCTAAAACAGTATTTTTTAATCAGAATTTTGCTCTCTCTCTCTTTCTCTCTCTCTCTCTCTCTCTCTCTCTCTCTCTCTCTCTCTCTCTCTCTCTCTCTCTCTCTCTCTTCCATTTCCTTTTCTATTCCTTTTTGTTTTCTTCACATTTTGTTATTCGTATCTTACAATATTTTAATATTTATCAATTTATTACTTTTTCTATAATACACTCAACTAGTGTGCACCTCAAGGTCGGGTGGAGGAATGATATGAGATGAGGTCCCTACAATTATCGAGGTTTATGAGCGATGAAGCTGCCGTCCTACCACGCCTGACCAACCGTCACGGGGTCGGATGAACGAAATAAAACGAAATGGATGAGATGAGTGTGGACAAATGGTGGAATGCAATTTGTGGCAGGTAAAAAAAGAAGTAATCCCGAGAAAAACCTGCCAAGCTTCCGTTTCGTACATCATGAAATCCACGTGGAGTTACCGATATTCGATCTCGAAATCTCAGCGGTGAGCGCCATGGAGCCACCTTTCTTTCTCTACTTCGAGGTATTTCTATTTGTAAAAATCCGAAGTGTAATTTTCTCTGGAAGGGAAGTAAAGCCGTAAGTCCAGTATCATATATCTACGGAATGTAAAAGAACCTCGAGTTTTGAATAAGAGGCCTCTGAACAAAATTTGTCGGACCTTTCATGTCCTGATTTGAATTGTGTCGCAAGACTTGAGCTGTTAAGGAGAGGTAAGGTCAAGGTAAAATGACCCCACTGCAGGCCATAAGGTAGTAGGAGGTTAAGGCTCATACCTTTTCTAGACGATCCGCACTTGATGTCAGCCGGGTTGTCAGCCCTGCGTGTCCCCCATAACAAGAGTCTGGTACTCATTTTCCTTAAAGGCTGAGTCGACCCCAGGTCCATAGCGTCGCGATAAAGAGAGACATTAAATGAAATACTAAGTAACTAGTGGTTTCTATAGTCGTTTCTGGTTCCAAAGTTGCATATTCAAACCCGGCCGTGGTCCATGAATTTTATCATAATGTAAACATCCTGAGTGTGCCTTCTCTAAGAAGGGAAGTAAAATCATGGACCCATATCTATCTAAAATTACGCCAGTGTTGTTTATTTTTAAGGGGAGTAATGTGTGAAAATTTACCATTTGAGATCAAAATTGGCATTTTTTGTTTTTTGTAGTGAAAAAAATAGCCTATATTCTAATGTATATGTTGGCAAAGTTTCAGAGGTCTTTGATGCTTCTAAGTGCCCTAAAGTGCTGATAAGATATGTATGTTACATTTTGTATTTAAACTGTATACATGTATTGAAACTTGTTTTTCCACACTTTTATTTTCACTGCATTTTTGTACATTCAAAATTGAATGGAATTCACAAATGTTATCCTGGAAGGTTCAAATTTTTACTGCATGTCCTAAAATCAATGAGTAACAAAGTAGTGCATGGGTTTTATGTTTGAAGTAGTATTTTAAGAAATAAAAAATAAAATGCATGCAATTATTTATTTTTTTTTTGTAATTCCACGCATGAGGTACATTTTTTTTCTGCCTTTGTATTCACTTTATAAGAATTCTAATGCATGATGTTTTTCTAAATATTTTAGGGATCTTGTAAAAAAATCAGACATTTTACTAAAAAATTGTGGAAACCATTTTTTTCATATATGCGATTTTTTTTAATATAATATTTAATAACTCATAAAGTAAATGACTCACAAGAATGAAACTTAAACACATCATTGTGTATAATGCAGTGAATGTTTGTACAAAAACTCAAGTCTCTAGCTCAAAAATGTAGAAAATAGAAATTTCACCCATCACCCCCTTAAGAATTATATTACATTAAATAAAAGGTCGTATTTTACTCTTCTTGGAAAAAAATCGTCATTAAACTTGAAATATATTTTATGAACTCCTGCTTCATAATTTTCACCTGTTGCCTTTCATCATGAGGCAAGTAATGCCCTTGGATATTTCAAAATAGATTAATGATTATCCTAAACAAACCTTCATTTATTCAGTTTTTGTTGATATGTTACAACCAGTAACCGTACATCTCTTGGAATTATGAACCTTTGAAAATTGTAATATATTGCTCTCTTGATTTACCTGCTCTTTATTACTGAGTAGACCATATATTTCTTGGAAATAGTTATTGTATTATCTCTTATTTATATAATCGTTCATAAAGTAAAATATGGACAGGCTGTTGGTTGTTATTAGAAAGTTAATTAAATGTTATTTGATTCTATTAATTTATACAAATATTGGTTTTATTTGACAGGTGAAAATTGCATGTTATTCCTGTTAAAATATACTTAGTCAATATTTATTCTTAGTTTCTTGATTTCTGGAAACCGGTTACGTAATATATTCTAAGAAATTCGTAGTTATTAAAATAAAACCAGTAAATAGTTTTATCCAAATGATATTTCCTAAGTATATTATTTAAATTTTACCTAACCTTCATATGATCATGGATTATTGTAAAAAAATATAATAAATTATATATATTTATGTAAATAATTCAAATTAAAACATAATTCAATTATAAATTCAATGGGAAAAAATCGTATAAATTTCAATAATTAGGATAATCTGCTGCTAGTACAAGTAGGACTAGTATTAGGCGATTTTGAGAGAATACCAAACACACATATTCTATTAAATTACATTAAAAACTGGGGCAGGAAGTAAAATAAATATGAATAAATGTATAGTTACACGTAGAACTAGGCCACTTCATTAAGGGGACCGACTGGTTAATTTCATTTTTTTTTCTTTTCATCTGACCGTTTTGAAAATTTTATCACATATTATGTGCTTAAAGTAGTGTTTCTGTGAAGTTTGGTGTTTATAGGTAGAATAGTTTATTTTTTAAATATATTTAATATTTTTTTAAAAAATGCTCATCACGATGCATTTTTAAAATATTCTCTCATGAAATTTGACATTCAGTGTCTTTATTATTCCACTAAACATATTTGCTATGCAAAATACATCTCAATTTAAAAGAACACATGTGTTAGATTAAATAGCAAATTTCAATTAGCATGTATTAAGGAGTTTAACCACAAAATTTCATTTTGATTGCATAAAAATTGCATCGTAAGGAGCATTTTAAGTTTTGCAAAATGTAAAAAAAATGGAAACAAAAAAAACACACTGAAGTTTGAGTAGTAATGCTGATCACACGTGCAAGGGTATTTAAACTCTTACGTCACGGACTCAATTTTGCTCTACGATAAAAAAAAATACATGAAAATGATCCTAAAGAATCAGTTACTAAAAAGCAAATAAACAAAAAATGCATATTTTGCCATTTTTTAAATTCACCATTCGGTGCCATTAAATGATAATGGACATTACCTAAAAATGAGGAAGATTTTGAAAAAAAATGGCGAAATTCAAATATCTAGGGACAATATTTACAAACAGGAATGGGGTGCAGATATAAGTTAAATTAAACATAGTCAGTTTTGGAAACGTATGGTATTACGCACTACAGAGTCTATTTTGCCATCCCACCTTTCTAAAAATGTTACATTCGTAATATACAAAACGGTTATTATTCCATTTATAAGGTAAATGCTGGTATTTTCGTGAGTTAAGTAATATTGTGATAGCAAATTTGAAGATAGTCAAGAATCACTGATGTGAGGTTAAACATTGTAGCTATCCGACTAGACGTCATATTAAAAAAAAAAAACATGATTTTTTATACCAAGTTCTAACTAGTACGATAGACTTAACGAGCTGTCAAAATTAACTATCACTAAAATATCTCTAATTCTCTTATTATATGGATGAAGAAAAATGTATCTTACTATAAAGAAAGAGTATGTGAGAATGAAGTGCTTAGGGGGTAGGGATTGAAAGGAACGATCAGGCTGGTGAGTAGAAGAAACTGTGTAACAGTGAGCTATATGATCTTTATGGGTCTCATCATATATATATATATATATATATACACACACACACACACACATGCATCCATCCATAGTAATTCTGCCCGAAGGCAGGTCCTTAACTACAATCATAGCATTTTTTGCTATGCTTGTAGCTTTACTAGGGAATTGTAGGTGTGGTAGCTTCCCGTTGCTTTCCACACCGGTGAAGGATGAGATGATGATGGCCATATGATTTCGTGGACCGTTTGGGCCATAAAGTTTTTCTGACATTTGTCTTACAGGTGAGAAAAAACCCCGATAAAAACCTCAACCAGAAAAACTGCCCCGACCGGGGATCGAACAAGGGTCCGCTACGTGGCAAGGCAACACGCTACTTTGAGACCACAGGGTTGGATATATAAACGTAATCTCGTAGACAGCGTTAGACATGGCATATTGTAGAAATGGGTATTTAAAGGGGAACATGGAAACTTCTTGTAGGAAAACTAATGGTCTAGAATTAAATAGGTCTAGGAAAATAACTTCAAGAATAATTTGATATAAAAAAAATAAATTATACAGGGAGTGATTGGAAAATATTAGCTCAGGGTAGGGATGTATGGAGAATTTATATCCATGTGACCATTAACATCCAGGTTCGATAGTACCAATTGGTGAGTGAGTGAATGAGTGAAATAGGTTGTTACTTTAGTTTAATACTCCATATGGACATATGCAAGGGAGATTCACTTGTCGACTTGTAAACATAATTAATGTTTATTGGCATATCACCCCTTTTCTTAAATTATCTTAACTAACTTACTGGAACTATCACACCCATAGGTTCTTTGTCGAGCAGACATAAGATTTCGACACATCCTTTCCTCAACTAATGTTTTTCAATCATCTAATATATAAAAATCAATGTTTGTTTGTTTGTTTGTATTTTATGCGCGGCCATACCGTTGATCCGATTTTGATGGGAATTTTTGCAAAATGTTCAGGAGATTCCCGGGATGAACGTAGGCTATAAGAGAGTTGTGATACTCAACCCCTTCACCCCTAAAAATCACCCTTTATAGTGAGAAACGTGAAATAAATTCCCTATTTTACGCTTAAATGGCTTACGCTGCCTAAACCATAACAAATACACCAAATTAATGTACACAGAATTGAATATCTCAAAAAACTCTAGAAAAAAATCCCGGATAGCATATGTTTATCTTTTACAGTTAACTCACAATAACCATTTTCCAAGAAGATCGGGATAAGTAGATTTCCGGGCAAGCGTGCTCTGCCATACCGTTCATCCGATTGTGATGGGGCTTTTTGAAAAATGTTCAGGAGATTCCGAGGATGAACATAGGCTATAAGATAGTCACCCCTAAAATTCACTCTTTGTAGAGAAAAAGTGAAATAAAGTCCCTATTTTGACGCTTAAATGGCTTACGCTGCCTAAACCGTAACAAATACACCAAATTATTATACACGGAATTTAATATCTCAAAAAAAACTCTACAAAAAAGTCCGCGACAGCATGTGTTAATCTTTTACGAATAACTCACAATAACCATTTTTGTCTTTCATTGATGCCAAGAAGATCGGGATAAGCTGATTCCGGGCAAGAATTGCAGCTCAAGGCTGGTGGTAAAAACACATTAGGCCTAACACTTATTTAGGAGTAGAGCGCACGCCGCCGGGTATTAGATAGTCTCCTATATAATATAAGCTACTTCCCTCAAATCATGGTTAATGTTATTCTCTCACTGTTCTATCAATGGGGCGTTTTCCCTTTGATTTTCCTACAAATAGTTCCCATGCCCCTCTTTAATTCCCTATTCGTGTCCCATGTCCCCATTGATGTCTACGAGACTTAACTGTTCTTATTAAGCCTATATCCGATTTCCTATAAATACACTGGTCGACAAAAATGAACTTTTTTCTTTCACAATAATAAAAATATGAGATTTTTGAAGTATTTTTCATTCTGAATTTAAATATCATTTCAGTTTTTTTCCTATCAGGCAAGAGTTTTCTGTGGTATTCATTTACATTTTTTTTATAATTTTGAATAAAATCCATCCAACTCTAACTCATTCTGGCGTACCTAGAAAGTGGTAGATAGTGATTTTCGGGCATATTTTGCATCTGGAACATCTCTCTTCTTGGTCCAACAGTAGTCAGCCAGCATATTAGAACTTCACTTGCCTTTTCCATTGTGGAAATTTGCTGATGAAAACGCTCACCGTGCTTTTCAGAGACAGCCACAAGATTTTCCGGAAAGAAGCCTAACTGAGAATCCAAAAAGTGAATTTTTAAGGACATGTTGCATCCCATGACAGGTCAAAGAGAATGCTAAATTCAATTTAAAAAAAGTGGCTGTCACAAAAAACTGCGCCTGATTGAAAAATTCTGACTACATATCGGAATTTAGAATTAAAAAATGCACTAGATTCACTATTCAGATTTCTTGTGAAGAAAAAACCTTGTCGACCAGTGATATCAGATAAGAATCTGTTATTAAGTCCTCTTCATTCGCCAGTTTGTTCTCTCTTTGGCCCAAAATGTTTCCTTCTTCTTCTTCTTCTTCTTCTTCGGCTTTCCCCCACTTATAGGTTTGCCGCCTTCTGTTTCCATTTATCTCTATCATTCCAATTCCCTCTTCCAAATTCCTATCCTCCATTATTGTTCTGACGTAGTTTTTCCATTTCCATCTTTGTCTACCACGTTTATTTCTTCCAGGGGGTGACCATTGGTATATATTTTTTGGCCATCTTTCATTTTCCATTCTTTGTACATGGCCATAAGCGTTTGATTTTCAATCCTCTTAACAACAGATGTGGCGACCTTCATTTCTTATTTTATCCTGTCTTGTTTTTTTGAAGGCTTCTTCTAAAATAATCGAATTCAACTGTTCTAATTTTATTCTTTTGTAATTCCGTCAAAGACCAAGTTTCTCTTCCATATGACAAAATATTCTGTATTATGCTCTTATAAATTTTCATTTTAGTTTCCTTTGTAATATTTTTGTTCCAAATTACTCCATGTAATGTCTTAGTTGCATTTTTTTGCCATTGCAATTTTAGCCTGTACATGTCTCTCACAGGTACCTAAACTTGTAATTATTGACCCAAGATATTTAAAAAATTCACATTTTTTTATTTTCCCTGTTTCAAGTATGAGGTCATCCACATCCTTTCCCAAACACATATATTCCGTTTTCTGTAAATTTATATTCAGTCCCCATTTTTTATATTCTTCCATTAATTTATTTATCATAGTTCATATCATCTTCATCCCCTGCAAAAATTATTTGATCATCTGCAAACAACAATGAATGCAGTACTGCAAAATATTTCCTAAGAACTTTATTCTCAAATACTTGTAAACGCTTTTTTGAGAGAAGCTGGGACGAAGAGATTTCCTGTAATACTTTTTATGTCGTTTGTTTATGTAGTCTTCTTTACTTCCTGGTTTAGGCAAGAGTTGCCTGTTCTGTCTTCACTAATAGATCTAAGACCATCTCTTCCGAGGACGTCCGACATCTCTTATGGAGTAGATCTGCAGTTCTTCGCGGATATCCTCGTTTCTTATCTGGTCCATTCTAGTGCAGCCCTTTACTCTTCTTAAAAATTTGTTTATGTAGTTCAAAGGATATCTTGAAACGTTTATCATTAAAATCATATAAACTTATTCTATTTAGTGTTTTTTTTTTCAAAAACGCAAAAATACAGAAGCGGTTTATTTATTTAATACATCAACGTCTTTTGCTAACAAAAGTTTGCCGTGAGTGCGGTTAACATTCTTTATTGTGTTTTCTCACATTGTTTGGTGTTAAATTAAAACAGGTCATGGAGGTCAATTTGAAAATACGAAAACGAATTTTTCTACATCACATAGACCACACATCTGGTGAACTTTACTTCTGCTTCTCAGATGAAAGCATCTCTATAGAAGAAGTTGTAGGTGTTTCTCTGAAGAAGCTCTGAAACAGGTTTCAAAGTTAAATTATGCACTTCCTTCAGATCAGGAAACTGAACTCAATTGCACGTGGAAATACATCTTTTTGCTTCTAAGGTGTGGACATTTGTTTTCTTGCATGTAAATACGCATTAATTGAAATGCAACAACTATTAGTTAGTATCCTGTTTCCTGCTAATAGCAAAATGCTTTTATGTCGCACTACGTCTCATTTAGTGTTTTTGCAAGAACAAAAAAATACTTGGAAATGAAACATTAGACTAACATGAACTATATTATTCACAAATCTGTACGCAACGTTCGCCAACATATTAAGTATACATTGGCAAACTTAATTGATAATATTTTTCAAGAAAAAAGCAAGGGTCATAGTTTATATATATATATATATATATATATATATACACAACATCGATAAAGCGTCACTGCTATAAAGTAAAAACATTCTCTTTAATTTTCTTACTTGTTTTAGTAGCTAGCTACCAGATGGCAGTGAAGACCGAGTTCTCATTACATCTCGTAATAATGGAGAATATATATTTAAGATAAATAAATGTTTGTATTAGATTTATCCAGTGGTGTAATGGATAACACGCTGAAGTACTAATTCACGATTCCGGGTTCAAATCCCGTCCAGGCATTTATTTTTCTTATCGTGTCATTATATATATATATATATATATATATATATATATATATATATGTCCACCGCTGTGGTCTCGAGGTAACGTGCTGCTTTGTCACGCAGCGGGCCCGGGTTCGATCCCCGGTCTAGACAACTTTTCTGGGTGAGGTTTTTATCGGGGATTTTCTTCACCTGTCAGACAAATGTCAGGAAAACTTTAAGGCCCAAACGGTCCCCGAAATCATATGACCATCATCATCATCACCACCGGTGTGGAAAGCAACGAGAAGCTACCATACCTATATTTCCCTAGTAAAGCTGCAAACCATAGCATTAAAATGCTATGATTGAAGTGAAAGACCTGCCCTCGGGCAGAATTACTATGAATGGTTATATATATATATATATATATATATATATATATATATATATATTCACAAATATTAACTTTATATGATCAGCACTGACCACCCTAATGGGCTAGTGTCAGCGTTTCTGACTGTAGTTCGTGATGTCCCGGGATCGATTCCGGTCAAACCATACGATTTTTTCCTTGAAGGGAATTATTCCTATGATTGCCCATAGTCTGGAATTTAAGTTAAGTTTCGGTTAAGGACTCTCCTGGCGCTTCATTATTATTTATCACCCAACATATCATAGAGGTAACGTATCTCCACCTTACAGATGCCCCAGCCTAAGGAATGGATTACTATTCCGCCAATTCAGGAGTGATAGCCCGAAAGTCATACCTGGTGGCATTAGACAAAAAATATATTTAATTTTAATGCAAAATAAAAAGAATTTCACGTTACAAAAATAGTTGCGATATAATAATAAGTCGAAGAAACAATCTATGATAGTCTACAGTCCTACATACATGGGATAATTAAGTTGAACTGCTTATTTGATCATTTTTAAATTTTCTAAATAAATATCTTAATAATTACGTGGGTGTATATTTTCGAACATGAAAATAAATTTTAGTCATAATCATCATCCTGTATCAAGGCAGCTGCCACCGTCTTCTGGAAACCAAACGTCATTCCTCTCTGTCCATCCATTGATCTTCCTCCAATCCTCTGATATTCATAGCCGCTTGTACCTCTTCTATCCAAGTTTTCTTCAGTCTTCCTCTCTCTTCCTGCTTTCCATTGGGATCCATTCCATAAAATTTTAGATAATCTTTCCTCTGGCATTCTTTTGACATGGCCATAACACTGTAATATTTTCTTTTCTACAATGTGTATAATGTCCGGCTCCTCTTGTACACCCATAAATTCCCTTATTTATTTATGTCGAATTCTATCCATGACACGTGGAATATTCAAGGCTGCAGAAATAAAATGGAGGAAATAATAAATTGTAGTGACAATATTTTAATTTTTTTTAATTTTTAAAATATCACGAAATTTCCATTATCACAAAATGGCCTATCTTTACCCTATCAGAGTGCAGCAATCTTCTTGTAGGTGCATATGATGAATGCCTAAATGAATAGGTGTGTCAGTATTGTTAATCCGTATTTGGTGGTACTTAATTGAGCTGAATTATTGTCATCGAGATTGCAATGTACCAGTAAATGACAAGAGAATGCATTAATCTTTAAACAAAGATGTGCACCTGTACATTCATCGGGAAATTGCAAAGATATGCAAAACAATTTTGAAACTTGTATTGAAGGCGTGTTGTCATAATTCATCCGTTTGAAGTAGGAATCCCAACGGTAAAGTATGCAATACAAGCAAGACTTTTCTAAGAAGAATAACTTATGTAACATTTTAGCGAATTGCGAGGGAATGAGGCTATTGAGCTTCCATCCATCCATCCATAGTAATTCTGCCCGAGGATAGGTCTTTCACTGCAACCATAGCATTTTCATGCTATGTTTTGCAGTTTTACTAGGGAATTATAGGTGTGGCAGCTTCCCATTGCTTTCGACACCGGTGATGGATAATGATGATAGTGATAAGGATGGCGATGGCCGGATGATTTTCGGGTACCGTTGGGCCCTAAGCTTCCTGACATTTGTCTTACATGTGAGGAAAAACTCCGAAAAACCCTCACCCAGGAGCCTGTCCCGACTGGGAATCTAACCCGAGCCCGCTGCGTGACAAGGCAGCACGCTACCTGTTGAGCTTGTTAATGAAAATATTTTAAAAATTGTATTCAAATTTTCATCGAATCTACTTAGCACATACCGAAAATCATTATGAAATATATGTACCGGTATATAATTATATAGGCTATAAAGTGTCTTAATGTCATGGCAGTAGCGACTGCAATTTTCCTTTTTTTTCTTCGGAACCAAACTCGGCATATAGAAAGGAATTAGAGAATAAGATTCGGCTTCATTAACCAATTAAAATCGGGTCATTAGGATTCTGAAGAAACAAAATTTAAAAATCACTTCAGCGGCCGATTAATTTAATGTTTCGCAACGAAATCTCATACATGCTACGAAAGCAAAATCCGACCTGTAGTACTGAAAACTGTACTGATTTAAAATCAGTCATAGACTGCTATTTTTTTCTGGAATGTAACGGCATACATACTGTTTGATTAAAGAAAAAAAATATATATATATGGTATATTAAGTTAAAGAGAGAAGAACAGACAGGCGAATGGAGAAGACTAATTGAACTACGTACAGCATTAGACAAAAAAAATGAGTCATCCGCAGGTTCTATCAACCGATCGGGAAGCTTCGTGAGCGCTTGCAGAAACCGTATTCACACCAACACGTTTTTAGTAATTGTACTGGGTTGTTTGCTAGTTAACGCTTTGCACACTCAAGCAACATGAAAGAGAGAGCTTGACTTAGAGTGTTTCCGTGGTCGAGTGGTTTAAGAGACATCATCTGCGTTCGTAACCTCACGGGTTTGATTCCCGATCTAGTTTTCTTTTTTTTTTAACTGAATGTTAGAATAGCATTTCGCCTGTAATATAGCTTCATATTTAATTTTATATTTGAGTTTTATGGCTTTAATCCACACACAAAATGCATACAAACATAAATTAAAGCCTTCTTCTAATAAATAAATGAGGAAAGAAAATAATATCTTCTAAAATGAAAACTTTAACAAAAATAAAATCAATATCGGCGTGAGAACCCTCAGCATCTATTACCGCCCTCAATCCGCGGGGCATGGTAAAATTATATATGATTCATTATAAACAAACTTGTTAGAGACTGTTGCTTTTGCGCAGACGTCTGCGCAACGCAATCTATAGAATACAATACATTGAAATTACCTAGAACAAACCCTGAATATGGTAAATATTATTGTTACAATAACGACATTAACATCGATTTAATTAAGATATCAAAATAAATTGTATTTAATTCATAAAACATTTTAATACAAACGTCACGGAAAAAAACTGCATAATTGAGGACGCGAACCTGCGACCTTCATTAACAGAAACAGCGACTGCATGCTTTACCGCTGATCTACTCGTAATAGGACACATAGGAGTGTCTTCAGTTCATGCCACATAACACAGTAGCTCAGGGACTGCACGATTATGACTAGTTTCCTAGTTTGAACCCAGCGCTGTGCCGAGTAGAACTTAGAAGAAATGTGCGTTCAAGAGATGACTAGTTTTTTGGTCTAAGGGTATACATGATCTTTATAGGAAAACATATTTAAAAGAACAGAAAGTTTTGTACTGCGATGGGCAGAACATGTGGCATGAATAGGGAATGAAAGAAAGGCATGGAAACTACTCGTAGGAAATTCAGAGGGAAAGTGTCCAGTAGGCGGGACATGAATGAGGTGGGAGAACAACATTAACCATGATTTGAGAGAAGTGGTTTATAACAGGGGATAATTGGAAAATATTAGAATATTAGCTCAGGATAGGGATATAAGAAGAGCTTATGCCCGCATGGTCATGTATCAAATAACATATTCCAAAATTTACGTTTTAAGAATTAAATTCCAGGGAATATGTGGTACGATAAAACGATCACTAAATAACAAAACAACAAGAGAGACCCAATTGAAATGTTACAAAACGTTGGCAGTACCGGTACTGCTCTATGGTTCAGAAGCCTGATACATAAAAAAAACAAGATCTAAGTAGGATAACGGCGGCAGAAATGAAATTTTTGAGATCTGTTAAAGGGTGCACTAAGGAAGACAGAATCAAGAACACAGAAATAAGACAGGAACTTGAAATATTTGCAATAACTGATAAAATAGATACATATAGACAAAAATGGAAGCAACACATAGACAGAATGAATGGAGATAGATATCCAAAACAAATAACAAAATACAAACCTAAAGGCATCCGAGATGTGGGCAGACCAGAAAGAGATGGGCTGAAGTCGGAATGGGTCAACAGATCTAATCCATGAATGCAGATGATGATGATGAAGAATTAGATAAATTATACTTAAAATCTAAATTTTGAAATTGTTGTTAATTAGATGTTAAAAATTAGATTTCATACAATCTCTAAGTTTATTTTCTTACTTCCTCATTTTTAAATTTATCCAACCTAGTACGTACAAACCTTAACTGATCTCAAAACCTCATTTCTATAGCGTGCAGTTTAATGTAATTTCGTTTCATGGTCCAAGTTTCTGATACATATAGTATAACTGGTATTACTGTCACCGTGTAGAACTTCATTTGAGTTTCCTTTCTCGTTCTATATATTGTACCGCATATCTGTTGGAAAAGAAGCAGTTTATTTTTACATTTACTAGTATTTTTATAATTTACCTCGCAATCTAAATATTTGAAACTCCTGACGTGTTCTATAGGAGTATAATGTATTATTTTTGTGTATTTTCATCGAAAAGTCATTGTTAAAATTATATTTCTCTCTTATATTTTGTAGTTGCTAAATACCCTGTATTCATTTCAAATTGCATATTTGCTGTTCTTCATTAAACGTATTAATATACTATTTAACTTATTTACGCCATGAATAGATAAACAAGAAAAATATATCCTACTCAAGACATGATATCAGCCGTGACAGTAAGAAATTAAATAAAATGTAGTTAGTATTCGTTAGAGTAAGTCCTGTTTTGTTTGTTAACATTTTATCAAAGCATTATTGAATTATCATATATCTACGTATCATGTTTTCTTTTGACGAGATATTCTTATAACGAAATAGTGCAGGTTTTCATAAATGAAATTAATTACCTCTAACGCATTTGCGATTTATTATTTCAAAAAATATAAGAACTGAAGCATGACTTTTTTTTTTGCAAATATCTTAAAGTAAAATAATAATTATGTACTGGCATCTCAAATAAGAAATAAAAATGATCTTAACGACAAAGAAAGGTAGGAAAGTATATATTATTGTAACAGGCAAGAAATAAGATATTTTAATACCTACTTAAGGCGTAATATCAGCCGTGACAGTAAAACTAAAAAAAAAAATATATATATATATAGTTAGTTTTCGTATATTACACTATAATGAGTTGCTATAGAAACAGATCATCAAACAGATCACTTTCTTAAAAGTGTAAAAAAAAAGAAAACTTTTTTATTCTTCTTTTATTTCTAGCGTAATTCCGAAGGAATCAGGTTATTTTTATGAAAAAATATAATAAAAAAGTCTTCATTAATCATATCTAGTAGGCACCGAAAATGATCATTATATATATATATAGTCCACCGCTATGGTCTCGAGGTAGCGTGCTGCCTTGTCACGCAGCGGGCCCGGGTTCGATCCCCGGTCAGGGCAGTTTTTCTGGGTGAGGTTTTTATCGGGGTTTTTCCTCACCTGTAAGACAAATGTCAGGAAAACTTTAAGGCCCAAACGGTCCCCGAAATCATATGGCCATCATCCTTATCATTATCATTATTATCATCATCATCATTATCATCTTCATCCTTCACCGGTGTGGAAAGCAACGGGAAGCTACCACACCTACAATTCCCTAGTAAAGCTGCAAGCATTGCATGAAAATGCTATGATTGCAGTGAAGGACCTACCTTCGGGCAGAATTACTATGGATGGATATATATATATATATATATATAATGGGTGTCTGTGTGTGTGTGTGCGTGTGCGTGTGTGTGTGGGTGTGGGTGTGACATGCATTTCCAAAATTGAGCCGATGTTTAATTTCCTTGTGCATCTCATTCCTGTTTGTGATTATTTGAATTCAGCCACTTCGTCAAAATTTCCCTCATTTGTCATTAGCTGTCCATTTGCATTATATAATGTATTTTTATGTATGACCATATATTTCGTTTTTTTGATATTTATTTCCAGCCCCAATTTCTTAGTAGTGTGTGCGTGTTGGCCTTCAGTATATATTCGCTATCGGCCAATATTATTACATCATCAGCATAAACCAACAGCTTATTAATACCATTGAGTTGTAGGCCTTTTTCATCATCTAAAGATTTGATGACATGCTCTAATACAAAATTAAATAGTAGAGGAGATAGTGCATTTCCTTGCTTCAACCGTTCGTCATTTGTCAAGTTTTTCATTTCATATTTTTCAGAATCATCTTTATATTTTGTTCCTCTCATGAGCGATAACCGTTGTCTGATTTCCACCCTGACCAGACCAAATACAGCGTATAGCAACCAATTAAAAAAATGTGTTCGAGTTCGTTAACCAGTGAAATCGGGCGATTAGGACTATGAGTTAACGTGAAATGAATATTTAAAAAAAGTTCCACCCGGAAGACTTGTCCCTTGAATTTTTCATTCCTAAAAATCCCTTGATCCCGACTGGGTTTTAACCTGCGACTCTCTGTACTAGAGGCAAGGAGCACAACCACTAAAATACCTCGGTATTTATAGATCGCTTATAATGCATTTGTTGTCATTATGTGCAATATTGTGGAAAGCAACGGGAAGCTACCACACCTACAATTCCCTAGTAAAGCTGCAAGCATAGCATGAAAATGCTATGATTGCAGTGAAGGACCTGCCCTCGGGCAGAATTACTATGGATGGATGTGCAATATAGCCTAAATCATAGTTTACGTGTTACTTACTTACTTACTCACTGGCACTATCGAACCCGTGGGTTCATGGCCGCGCGGACATAAGCTCTCCATACATGCCTATGAGCTAATGCTTTCCAATCATTCCCTGTATAATCTACTTCCCTCAAATCACAGTTAATGTTATTCTCCCACCTCATTCTTGGTCTACCAACTGGGCGTTTTGCTTCCATGCAAGTCCTTCATTCCCCATACGTGCAACATGTCCTACCCATCGCAGTCTACGAGACTTAACTGTTCTTATTATATCTGGCTTCCTATAAAGACCATGTAGTTCATTGTTAAGTAGTCTTCTCCATTCACCTGTCTGTTCATCTCTCTTTGGTCCAAAAATGTTCCTAAGTACTTTATTCTCAATTACTTGTAATCTCCTTTCCTCCCTTAAAGTAAGAGTCCATGTTTCGCACCCATATAATATAACTGGTAGAATAATAGTTTTATATATTTTCAGTTTAACATTTTTTGAAAGAAGTTGGGGCATCAAGAGTCTCTGTAATGCATAATAGCACGCATTTCCAGAATTGAGCCTATGTTTAATTTCTTTGTGCATCGCATTCCTATTTGTGTTTATTGTTCCTAGGTTTTGAATTCAGTCACTTCCTCAAAATTTCCCTCATTTTTCATTCATTAGCTGTCCATTTCCATTATATAATGAATTTCTACGTGTGACCATATATTTAGTTTTATTGATAGTAGTTTTTTAAATTTTGGTTGTTTTAAAAAAAACATTAAGAAACAAACTTTATGATTGACATTCTTCACCTCATTTACAAATATCCAAAGTTATATATTTTTTATACCTGAAAAGGTAAATCTCCTTCTGGATTTAGATGAATTCTGTTTAAATGGAAATATTTCTGTCTTTTTACAACAAATATTACTCAGAAATGACTCACTGTTTTTTAATTGGCACAAATATAATGTGCTCATCCGAACATTATTTTTGTTACATTTTCCATTCGCTTGAATTATGCTTAATGTTCTGTGACTTTATGATATGTTTTTGTATTTATCAAGATAGTTGAACGCTATTCATCTGTTCTTCTTGCTCGTTATTAGTAAACTTGCACAAATTAATGTCACCTAAGTATATATCACGTTGAGATATTCTGGTCAAACAAAAAAGTGAACTTGGCATCCTCGTATTTCTGAAGGTTGCGGAGACTACATAAAACATAATAAATACAGTATGTGAATAACACCAAGAAATGTTTTTAGTTTGAATTGTTTGTAAGTATGTTAACGTTTATCATAGGACACGATGTTTACAACTGTACCTCAAATAACTAACACACACTGGCGTTATCGAAGCCGAAGGTTCCTAGTCGTGCGGAGATAAACTCTCCATACATCCCAAACCTAATGTTTTCCAATCATTTCTTGTATAATTCACATTTCTCAAACCATTACCAATGTTATTATCCCATCTCATTCTTTGATCAACATATTGAGTGTTTTCCCTCTGGTTTTTCTACAAGAAGATAACATGCCCTTCTTTTATTCCCGATTTGTGCTATATAAAATAAAATAAGTTAAAATATACCTTCTTAGGTAAAATCCGTCGTCCTCAACTTATAAAATATGCAATTTTTATGCCTGTAGGACTTTTAGAACATCCGTTCCATCTTCAGCAGGTCACTCTTCGCTACAACATCCAGTATGATGGTTGATGCTGCTGGTCGTAATGTGGCTCTGTCGTGACTCACACATTAGGACCAGCAGCATCAACCATCATACTGGATGTTGTAGCGAAGAGTGACCTGCTGAAGATGGAACTGATGTTCTGAAAGGCCTACAGGCATAAAGATTACTTTTTTGTAAGTTGAGGACGACGGATTTTACCTAAGAAGGTATATTTTAACTTATTTTATTTTATGACTCTCCACCTCAACCGTTTTAACAGTGAATTTTATTAGTATTGTGCTATATATATATATATATATATATATATATATATATATATATATATATATGGTATGATAAGAAAAATAAAAGCCTGGACGGGATTCAAACCCGGATCTCAGAGATCCGGGTTTGAATCCCGTCCAGGCATTTATTTTTCTTATCATACCATATTAAGCTTGCATTGCTCAATGTTAAAGATTTTATTATATATATATATATATATATATATATATATATATATATATATTATTAGAACAAAAACTTATGTCGATGGAAATGGATTTCTTGAGGAGAGCAGCAAGATGTTCAAAATTAGACAAAATAAGAAATACAGTCATAAGAGAAAAAATGAATATTGGTTATTCAATAGTAGATTATATACGGTATAAGCAATTAAATGGTATGGGCACATACGACGAATGCGAGAAGAAAGATTACCCAGCAAAAACATTGGAATTGTGTCCACCCGGAAGAAGGAGGAGAGGAAGACCTCGAAACTCGTGGATGCAGGAAATAAGAACTGGAATGAGAGCAAGAGGACCGGAGGACATGGACTGCATGGAGAAAGACGAGTGGAGAAGAAAAATAAAACTTTAGGCACAGAAAGATGTGTAAACATTAAAATTCTATATATAAATAAATAATAATAATAATAATAATAATAATTATTATTATTATTATTATTATTATTATTATTATTATTATTATTATTATTATTATTATCATCATCATTATTTAGCTTGTACTTTTCATTTCAACAGCATATTGCATTGTCTTATTAGAATTAGAATCATCCCATTTCGGGCAAGGGACTCCTGCGACTGCAGATTGTCTTACGTTATATCACCGGGTTAGCCAATCCCTTGGGACTATCACTTCAACTTTTTTGTGGATTGCTTCCATATTTGTCTGTCTTGTGCTATTCTAGTCCACAATGTTCCTAGCTGACACTTGAACACTTCACTCCAATGTTTTTTTTTCTCTGCCAACTTTCCTTTTCCCTAGTCTGGGTTCCCACATAGTCACTGCATAAGTCCACTTTTTAGGATCCATTCGGAGCACATTACCCCCCCCCATTTCCATTTCAACCCCATTGCTGATGTTACTACGTCTTTCAGCCTCGTTATCTTGCGGATGTCCTCGTTCCTGAAGCGGTCCCTTCTTGTGATGTTTAATAGCTTCTGCTCCATTTTTCTCTGGCAAATCTCTAGCATGGGTGTTCCTTTTTTTTGTTAATGACCATGTCTGCTAACCGTAAGTTAATACAGGTAGTACACACATGTCCATGACTGTTTTTTTTTTTTTTTCATTTTTAGACTGATGTCTTTTTCTAGTAATATTAACTTTAGAGCCCAGAATGTTTTCCATAATTGTGTAATTATCCTTTCTATTTCGAATGATACGGCTTGGCCTAAGTAAACATATTCATTGATGTAGTCGATTTTGTGATTTTCGATCTGAATTGTCTTTTTTGTATCGTTAGTCATTATCTTCGTTTTTGACACATTTATTTGAAGTCCTGATTGTTTACTGTATTTGCAGAGCTCTCTTAGCATGTATTATTAATTCAACTCTAGATAATTCATAATTGTTAATATTTTTATAATTTATCCATGGTGAAGTGGAAAAGAAGACCTTACGGTCTTAACTCCCTCAGCTAAAATAACTCACTGCTAATTATGATTGTGGAATGTGTGGAGTAACATGGCGTCCTTACAATTCCATACACTAAACTAGAATTATAGATTTGTATATGTGGAAGGAATAGTTGATGTTTGTACCATGTCTCGAATGGTATAGTGGTCTTGCACACTCGTACGGTATACGAGAGGTCCACGGTTCGATTCCTCGTTCAGACATTAATTTTTCTTTTCACAATATCATTATAATTTTTATAATATGATCCATTATTGCAACTGTGTTAAAATAACAGTATTGGAAAATGTTAAATTACACTAAAATGCATATTATACAAATTTATTTTTCTCATTAATATGTTTTGAATCGAGGACTTTCCCTTGATTCACAAGTTCAAAACAATCTCTCTGAACACGATAATGAGGATGACAATTGTCTTTAGTTTTTATTGATCATGACTGCACTTTAATGTCTTATTTATGTTTGTTATATATATATAGTGTATCTAATGAACAATTGAATGTGTGCATTAGCATTCCTTATACCCTGCTATAGACTAGTGCAACTAACATGATGTGAGTATAGGCAGTACATTAAAAGAAAATCCCATTTTGAACGCTTCAATTGAATCTCAGCAGAGTCGTGTAAAGTTAATATATGTTTATGAATCATTCGTTTCGTATCCGTTTACTCGTTAGCGTGCTTGCCCTTTCTTTTACACCGTACGCGATTAGTATGCAGGTAGCGTAGTCAAAACTTAGTGATCAATGGGTTTACAACAGCCGGCATTTCTATACTTTCCTTTTTTTAACCTAGGCCGGTCAATCCACTTTTCATTGTAGACAAACTGCCTTGTTGAATGCTTCTAGTTCCACTGTTCCATTATAGTAATAGTATAACTGCGAACTGTATCGTGTTGTGACGTTCCTTAAGGAGAATTCATATCTCTTTTACCCATCACCATCATGAACTTATTTGGGTTTAGGCCGTTTGAGATCTCAAGATGTGGTTGGTCAGCCCATTTTAATTGTTGTTGTTACGAATACATGGATTATTTTACATAGATATTTAATTATTTCCTAGATTATTTTAATTATTCCAAATAAAAACAATTGTTGAAAAATAAAGCATTAGACATATTATATTTCAGGACAGAATTTTGATTATGGCAGGAACAAAGATTGCAAGGTTAACTGTAAAATGTCTGCATTTAGACTATAGGAATGTGTAGTACAGTTAGTGTAGCTGTAGTTCAGAAGCTTAGTATATAACCTTTGCAAAATAGGGGACTCGTGTCTGTCTGTTGAAGCAGTATCTGATGGGTAAGTCTACATACCATTTTTCTTAATAAAATTTAGGACAGTTAGAAATGTAATCAAATAATTTAAATATTTTAATACTATTTTTCCAAGTGTAAGAGTTATTAGATAATTATTCAAATGTAAATTAGGGTAGATTTATAAACCCCCATCTCCCTCTCTGAAAACTCAAGAAAGTTCGAATGCAGGTTTTCTTAATATAAGCTTAGATTAGTTATTTAGGGTTAGAATAATTAGGGTTATTTTATTCATTATAGTCACAGAAATAAAATAATTTAAATCAAGGATCCATTTATTCATGTTCAAAAACACGTATGCATTTATAACTAATACATCCACATACTAACGCTCGGCTAGAACATCATGCTACCAAAAATCCAAATCCCGAAGGTCCTTTTAGCCCTAAGAAAACCAACAGTTCGTAATAGTTGTCTATCTCGACCTCCTTTAAGTTGTTACTGCATTTAACACAATTTATGACTGGTCATGAAAAATGTGTAAGTTATTTAGAAGATTTAATATTAACCTAGACAGTGATCATAATTGTAAATGTCAAGAATCAATACAATCTGTAAAACATGTTTTATTTGATTGTTCTATATTCGAAAGGCCCTCCATGGTATCTTTACCTTGTCGTGGTGGAGTGGCTTGCGTGCTTAAATGATCCTGAGAGCTATGCCGGCGGTAGCATTGCTGCCGATAGGGTTACCCATGCCGGACTGGTCGAAGGTGATAAGCCAGACGAAAAAAGTACCTTGGGCGAAAGAGTGACGATCTTTCACCGTAAAAATACAACCGTCAAGAAATGCGGACATGGGTTCATCTGGGGTAAAATTTTCCGGAGGTCAAATAGTCCCCCATTCGGTTCTCCGGGCGGGGACTACTTCAGGGAACCCATGCCAAAGGCTCAAACACAGGGACATGTTCCTAGGAACATGGAATGTTAGGACTTTATACAATAGCGGGGCACTAGAGATATTAACGCGGGAACTAGATAAATCGCCCTTGGATATAGTCGCTTTACAGGAAGTTAGGTGGCCAGGAGAAGGTAGTCAGGAATCAGGAACCTTTGCATTATACTATGGGGGTGCAGAAAGACCTGCATTTGGAACGGGTTTTTTAGTCAGAAGGAGGATCCTATCCGCTATCCGAGATATTAAGTTTGTTAGTGATAGGATATCATACATAATTCTAAAGGGTAAACGACATGATTTTATAATTGTAAATGTACATGCCCCCACAGAAGATAAAGATGACAAGATCAAGGATGAGTTCTATGAAGAATTAGAATGCTTATTTGATAGCCTTTCACGATATCATATGAAAATTGTCTTAGGAGATTTTAATGCAAAAGTGGGGCGGGAAGATATATTCAAACCAACAATAGGCAAATTCAGTATTCATGAAGATAGTAACGACAACGGGGTTAGAATAGTCACTTTTGCCACATCAAAGAATCTCATTGTTAAAGAGCACAACATTTCAGCATAAGGATATTCATAAATACACCTGGACGTCCCCAGATGGAAAAACTCGGAACCAGATAGATCATGTATTAGTGGATAAACGCTGGCACAGTAGCATCATTGATGTTAGATCAGTTAGAGGGACAGACTGCAATTCGGATCATCATCTGGTCAGAGTGAAAATCAGACAACGGCTATCGCTTATGAGAGGAACGAATGCTAAAGATGATTCTGTAAAATATGAATTAAAAAACTTGAGAAATGATGAAATGCGGCAAGAATACCAAATCAAAATTGCTAATAGATTTGAAGTACTGGAATCTTCAGATGACAATGTGGCAAACGAAGAAGAACCTGATATAAATAAAGAATGGGAGGCTATAAGAGATACTATTAAATTGTCAGCATCAGAAAGCATTGGTTGTTTAAAAAAGAGGCAAAACAAGAAATGGTTTGATGAGGAATGTGCCGACATTGTAAAGAAAAGAAAACTAGCAAAAATTAAATGGTTACACGAGCCAAATGAGGTAAATTTAGAGCAATTGGGTAGTATTAGACGGGAAACCACTAAGTTACTAAAGAGTAAAAAGAGGGAATATTTGAGAGAGAAGATTAATGATCTTGAAATGAATGCAAAAAATAGGAACATTAGAGAATTATATCAGGGAATTAGTATAGAGAAGAAAGGGTTTCAGGCTAGAACAAACATAATTCGAAATGAAAATGGGGATATGATTGCAGATTCTAGGAGTATATTAAATAGATGGAAAAGTTACTTTAATCAGCTATTAAATGTACATACAGAACAGGACATTGAGGAGGATAAGTTACAGACAGCAGAAATGCTAGTCGCAGAGCCAAGTGCATTAGAGGTTGAAATGGCGATTGAAAAATTGAAGATGTATAAAGCATCAGGTTCAGATGAGATCCCAGCAGAACTCATAAAATCAGGAGGAGAAAAATTGATAGACAAAATACGCTGGTTGCTTAGTATGATTTGGGAAAAAGAAGCTCTTCCAGATGAATGGAAGGAATCAATTATCGTACCAATTTATAAGAAAGGAGATAAAACTGATTGCAACAACTACAGGGGCATCTCATTACTTTCAACTTCATACAAAATTCTTACAAATATATTAGTAAGCAGACTTACTCCCTACATTGATGACATTCTAGGAGATCATCAATGTGCATTTAGAAGAAACAGGTCTACAACAGATCAGATTTTTAGTATAAGACAGATTTTAGAAAAGAAATGGGAATATAATGGCACTGTACATCAACTATATGTAGACTTCAAAAAAGCATATGATTCAATTAAGAGGGAGAAGTTATATAGTATCCTGCTGGAGTTCGGAATTCCTAAAAAGTTAGTTAGACTTATACGAATGTGTCTAAATGGCTCAAATAGTAGGGTGCGTGTAGGCAAACAGTTTTCAGACACTTTTGAAATCCAGAATGGGTTGAAGCAAGGAGATGCACTATCTCCTCTACTATTTAATTTTGTACTAGAGCATGCCATTAAATCTTTAGAGAATGAGGAAGGCTTACAACTGAATGGTATTAATAAGCTGTTAGTTTATGCTGATGATGTAGTACTATTGGCCGATAGCGAGGAGATACTAAAGGCCAACACGCACACACTATTGAGTAACACTAAGAAATTAGGACTGGAAGTAAATATCAGTAAAACTAAATATATGGTCACAGGTAGAAATTCAGTATATAATGGAAATGGACAGCTAATGACAAATGAGGGAAATTTTGAGGAAGTGGCTGAATTCAAATACCTAGGAACAATAATCACAAATAGGAATGAGACGCACAAAGAAATTAAACATAGGCTCAATTCTGGAAATGCATGCTATTATGCATTGCAGAGACTTTTGATGTCCCAACTCCTTTCAAAAAACGTTAAGCTGAAAATATATAAAACTATTATTCTACCAGTTATATTATATGGGTGCGAAACATGGACTCTTACTTTAAGGGAGGAAAGGAGATTACGAGTATTTGAGAATAAAGTTCTTAGGAAAATTTTTGGACCAAAGAGAGATGAACAGACAGGTGAATGGAGAAGACTACATAACAATGAACTACATGGTCTTTATAGGAAGCCAGATATAATAAGAACAGTTAAGTCTCGTAGACTGCGATGGGCAGGACATGTTGCACGTATGGGGAATGAAAGACGTGCATGGAAGCTTCTTGTAGGAAAGCCAGAAGGAAAACGCCCAGTTGGTAGACCAAGAATGAGGTGGGAGAACAACATTAACTATGATTTGAGGGAAGTAGATTATACAGGGAATGATTGGAAAGCATTATCTCAGGATAGGGATGTATGGAGAGCTTATGTCCGCGCGGCCATGAACCTACGGGTTCGATAGTGCCAGTGAGTAAGTAAGTAAGTAAGTAAGTAAGTATATTCGAAAGACAACGGTTCTGGTTAAACTTGCTGTTAAATGATGATGAGGCTTCTGTCTCAATGTATGAAGTGATTTTTAAGAACCAAAATTATTATAAACATTTTACGAAATTCATAACAAACATTCATAACAGTATGTAGTATTTTCTAAGATGTTTTATATTATTCATAACTGTCATTGAAAACCATAAGATGATATTTCTGTTTTTACGATGTATAGTATAATATTGTTATAATAAGCTACAATCTTAACATGCGCTTGTGGCGAAATAGGGTTTCAAAATATTTGGAGATTCAATGATAGAAGTTGTTAGTGCAATGCTAATTTAGTTAAGCGAGATGGGTCAATTCTTTGGACATATATTGTCTCCCTGGCTTAACTTGACAAGAAATTTGCAGAAAGAGACAGCTGTACTTACCTCTCTCACTCGCTCCAGTGTTGCCGGTATTTCTTCACCAGATGTTAATAGGGTAAGGGGGAAGAGGGAAAATCCCATGAATGAATTCGAAACTGATAACAGGGTGGATTCTTTCTTTTGTAACTGGGCGAAAGCGATCAAGGATCTACTCTTATATCTCCATCTTTCTCTTTGCCAAGTTAATCAGATATATAATAACCATTTGCTTTGCATGTCTTCAACTATATTTTCAACTTTTAATTTATCGCGTACATCTATGTTTCTTTGCTTGAACATTTTTCAAACCTAAGAGTGAACTTAAAAATCCCATCCGTGCGCTTGCAATTTTGATTTCATTTTAGAATTTAGAATCCAATTTTCAGTCCTGATTTGCAGTTACATTGTGTAATCACAATCTAGTTGCGGTTGACGTTTACTAAAATTTGTTTTTATGACTCAGTTTATAGCATTTTTTCATGCTATGCTTGCAGTTTTACTAGGGAATTATAGGTGTGGTTGCTTCCCGTTGCTTTCCACACTGGGGATGATAATTATAAGGATGATTATGATGGCCAGATTATGTTTGGGGACATTTTGGGCCTCAAAGCTACCTGACATTTGTATTACAGGTGAGGAAAAAAACCCGGAAAAAACCTCATCCAGGATGATTGTCCCGACCGGGAATCGAACCCGGGCCCGCTGCGTGACGAGGCAGCGCGCTACCTCGAGACCACAACGCAGCGGTGGACATATCAGATATTAGGTGACTCAAAAATTGTTCTTCAGTAGCATAACAGAATTTTAATTTAGCGTTCGTCTTCAAACTCGGTAGTCTTTAAGTAAATTTCTCGCACGTTCCAGAGTATCTAGTCGTCCTCAACTAACTAACGCACTGGCACTGTCGAACCCGGAGTTTCATGGTTGCACGGACAGCTCTCCATACCTCCCCATTCTGAACTAATGGTTTCCAATAATTCCCTGTATAATTTATCTCTCTCAAATAATTGTTGATGATAGTCTCCCATATCGTTCTTGGTTTGCCTACTGGACTCTTTTCCCACTGGTTTTTCTACAAATTCCATGTATAAGTTACTTCTCTAAAATTATGGTTAATGTTCTTCTCCCACCTTATTCTTGGTCTGCTTACTGTACTCTTTCCCATTGGTTTTCCTACAAGAAATGTCCGTGCCCCTCTTAAATTCCCCATACATGCCACATGGCCTGCCCATCGCAGTCTATGAGACTTAACTATATCTATTACATCTGATTTCCCACAAAGATCATGCAACTCACTGTTAAATAGTCTTCTCCATTCATCTGCCTATTTTTCTCTCTATGATCCAAAAAAAAATTCTAAGAAAATCACTCTTGGATACTTTAATTTTTTCACCTCTTTTAAAGTAAGAGACCATGTTTCGTAGTAATGTAACTAAGAATAATCGTTTATATATTTTTAGTTCAACATTTTTGAGAAAAGTTGGGATAAAAAGTCTCTGTATTGTCTAATAGCATTCTATTTCGGAGTTCATTCTATGTTTAATCCCAAACCATAGTTTTAATTTGGTTGGCATTTCTGTCTGTCGCCCTTCATCAGCGTTTGTTGAACTACTACTACTTGTGAGAATTTTATGGTAAAATCAATATTTTGAACGAAATTTAAATTTCAAAAGAAGCCGGTAATGGAAGATTGCGAAACGAAAATGTCTCAATTGACATTAACACCGATACCTTCGTGGAATAATTAACCTTGCCGAAAGATGGTTGAAGATCGCAAAATCTCGCGGTCTCTACTTTCAAGAATAAATTGATTTCTTATCATAAATAAGATCAAATAAAATTCTGTTAAAAATACATTATTTATGAGACAGTGTATACATATGAAGCTAAAAAAAAAGTTCATTTCAGACCACCTTCTTCTCTTAAGAATGCAGACAAAAAATTTAAAGATCAGACATTTTTCTTAATCATTAGCATGTATAGGTTTTTGAAATGTTGTATTTATATCATTGTTTATATATTTTATTTATTACTAGCTAATACCCGGCGTGCTGTGCTACACCTAAAAACATTGTGTTTTTATTTTTAGTTGAATAATAAAAATAATTTTCATGACGTTTTGTTGAGCTGTTTAAATAAATGAATTCCCTCTCGCAGTCACATTCCTGGGGGTTCTCCTTTAAATTTCAATGCTTTGCAGTGCGTACAAACTCGGTCCATTTTTCAGATTTGAACGAATTTACATGAGGTGTTTTCTAAATTCAAACCGTACACTTGCAAAAATTGCCCTCGCGCTTTATTGATAGTCGTAATAGTCACGCTTATACAGTTACCTGTTGTCTAATAATTAATTTTTCTCTATTTATTTAATTTTATACTATGTCATTAATCTTTTCCTCGTTTTTTATATATATTGTACATATTATATGTTTAATTCGTTAAATTTAGAGTAAATCAAAATACATTATAAATATTAATTGTATTGTATTCATAACTTGTAATCGTTTATATATATATATATATATATATATATATATATATATATTGTAATTTAGATTTAAGACTATTTTTTTTGTTTGTATTTTTTTTAACCTGGTTGAGTGGTAGACAAGGCCTTAAGGCCTTAACTCTGCCAGGTATTATTATTATTATTATTATTATTATTATTATTATTATTATTATTATTATTATTATTATTATTATTGGGAATTGAAGTCGTATTCGTATGCAACGTTGGGCCAAAATTTAATTTTACTATAAAAACACGTGCGTATTCGAATACAACGTTGAGCTAAAATTTAATTTTACTATAAAAACACGCGCGTATTTGAATGCAATGTTGTGCTAAAATTTCAAGTCAATCGACCCACTACTTTCCGAGTTTTTGGTAAACAGATGAGGACAGAGACAAAACTAAGATTACATAACATCACATCAAAAGCTGCTCTAAAATACGGAAGTGAAATTTGGATTTTAAATAAAAGAAACTCTCATAAACTTCAAGTAAGCCAAATGCGCTTCTTACGATCATTGTTAGGAGTTAACAGTCTGGATCACCAAAGGAACACTATTATCAGAGGAAAACTTGGAGTAACAAGTTCAAATGAAGATATACAAAGATACCAACAAGAATGGAAAATCATCTGAGGAGAATGGCAAGAAATAGACTTCCAAAATTGGCATTTCAATATACCCCAACTGGACATAGGGACCAAGGAAGACCAACACATCGGTGGAAAGATCAAGACCATCTTCGCTAGGTTTACCGTACAGGCCACATGGCCTAAAACGAATTTGTTCATGATGATTATGATGATGATGATAGAAACAAATTTGAACTAGGGATTTTCTCATTTAATTTTGTGTTAATTAGTACTAATATATGTATTAATTTAAAGACAGTAATGTGGACATTCTCTCACACTATCATTGCCAGAGATCGATTGTGAATATTGTAATTTACACGACCGAGAAGACACATTGCTCATTAAAGTGCCTAACATGGTGTTCTGGAAATGTTACTGGTTGTAATATTATGAGATAAAACCATGTTGAAGTACTAATCCTTAACCTGAGGAAAGAAGAATAGCAGTGTCTTGGTGGTATATCAGATTAAGAGACTTGATTCTGAAATGCATAAACTACACCCACATTCTGAAACTCTCTGGTCTCATCTTGCACAAATGACTGTGTAAGTATCAGAAGGAATATAAATGAAAGCTAATTAAGACCAGAAGTGAAGAATTAAAAAAATCTCTAATTAAAATATATTTACATTGCTTGAATATTGGATAGAATCCAGAAATAAATGAACGAAATTAAAGGGAGATTAAAGTCTTATCCCGACAATGTCAGAATGTAAAATTTTGAGACCCATTTTCTCAGAAACTGTTTGAGATACAAATGTGAATTTTTACACTGTTCAGATATATGTTTAATAAGTTTACTGAAGCACTTTTGAGTTACATTTCTTCTTCTTCTTCTTCTTCTTCTTCTTATTATTATTATTATTATTATTATTCTCCTCTTGGAAATATATATTTTTTAACTTTAATTTTTTTTAATTGTCCACCGCTGTGGTCTCGGGGTAGCGTGCTGCCTTATCACGCAGCGGGCCCGGGTTCGATCCCCGGTCGGGACAGTTTCTGGGTGAGGTTTTTACTCACCTGTAAGACAAATGTCAGGAAAACTTTAAGGCCCAAACGGTCCCCGAAATCATATGGCTATCGCAATCATCATCATTCATATTCATCTTAGGTTAAGCTTAGGATTAGGGACTCTCCTGGCGCACCATTATCATCATCATCATCATCCACCATATCATCGGGGCAACGTAACCCCGCCTTCCAGGCGCCCCAACCTCAGAAGTGGGTTACAAGTACGCCATGCCAGGAGAGAAACCAGGAATGTAGAAAGACAAACCTGGGGCGTTTGGAAAAAAAAAATTGCAAGTTTTCATTTTAAAAAACTAATAATAATTATTAGGTTTTTTAATGAAAACTTGCAAAAATTAAAAAAAAATTGAAGTTTAAAAAATATATATTTCTCAAAAGTGCTTCAGTGAACTAATTAATGTGAGAGCCCCAAAGTGTTCCATATCGACAGAATGTACATGCTAAAAATTGTCATACATTTATCTCTTATGTTAGTTTATGAGAAAACGGGTATTTTGTATGAAAATTTTAGTTTGTCGAAAAAACCAGTCCAAGTAATATAATATGTTCGTTGTGTGAAATTAGTGATGCAGCCTAACTTTTCAAAATTTATTAAAAGTACTTAAAATGTGCATATAGGCCTATGTGAATATATAACTTTTATTTTGTAACTTATGTTATTGCTAACTTCAATCTGTTTTGAACAAAATGATATAATAAACTGATAGAATTTCCAGCTTCCTGTTCATGAGGTTAAGGGTGAATTAACCCTTGGAATGCAAGATATTTCTTGAGCTATGTATGACGCCAGATGTTACTTATCTGTCGGTACAGAACTCGACAAATGTTAGCATTGCTCTTCATTCAGGAGGGTTGTTGCATGCATTTGTTATGTCGTGATGTCTGCACAGTATGTTGAGCGTGATTTATAGACCACATCCTCATGTTTAAGAAAACGAATATTAAATGCCTTACCTTGGCAAGTTCCACGTATTCAGTAGACTATACACACTGTCTCTTTCAACGTTGATTGTCCTCATAAACAGTTTCAACAATAATTATTTTCTCTAAATGAATACAAACAATATCTATCTATCTATCTATCTATCTATCTATAATGGAGTATCCCATTGTTGAGCCATAGCTCTCCTTTTTAGGGAGTTACTAGACCATATTATAATATTATAATGATATTGTGAAAGAAAAATTAATGTCTGAACCAGGAATCGAACCGTGGACCTCTAGTTCTACGTACTATTGTGCAGCCCACTACACCATTCTAGACTTGGCACAAACATTAACAATTCTGTCCACATATACAAATCTATAATTCTCGTTTCGTGCGCTGTCAGGTAGGTGTCACTACCATCGCCAATGGCCACAGTGTGTGCTGCTCACTAGTACGTAGAACTAGAGGTCCACGGTTCGATTCCTAGTTCAGACGTTAATTTTTCTTTTCACAATATCATTATAATAGTATAATATGATCCATTATTGGAACTGTGTTAAAATAACAGTATTGGAAAATGTTAAATTACTAGACCATGTTAATTTTTAATTGCCTTATTTGCTCGTAGATGTCATGGATGGCATGCGGTCAACACACCGACGCAACGAGACGTCTAACGGGCAACTAAGGTATTACTAGGACATTGATGTCGGTAAATTTTGCTTAGAGGTCTCTTTATAAAGGCTTATTGATATTTTACGAAGTATGCGAAATCAAAATATCTTCATTTGATTTAGGATACTTTATTTGAAGATTGTATTATCTGTATCTTCTATTGCATCTTATTTGATACTAACTAATTTACTAACAGCATCGAATCTGTTGGTTCATGGCCGCACGGACATAAGCTCTCCATACATCCCAATCCTGAGCTGATATCTTCCAATTATCACTGTATAATCTACTTCCCTCAAATCATGATTAATGTTATTCTCCCACTTCATTTTTGGCCTACATACTGGGCGTTTTCCCTCTGGTATTTTCATGCCCCTCTTTCATTCCCCATTCGTGCCACAAGTGCTGTCCATCGTAGTCTACGAGACCTAACTATTCATACTATATCTAGTTTCTCATAAAGATTATGCTTATCACTGATATGTAGTCTTCTCCATTCGCCTGTCTGTTCATCTCTCTTTGGTCCAAACATTTTCCAAAGAACTTTATTCTCAAATAATCGTAATTTTTTTTCCTCCCATAAAGTAAGATGCCATGTTTCGCATCCATATAACTTGGAGAAAAACAGCTTCTTATTTGGTGCTACTTTTTGTAACCTTAATATTTATAAAAAAAAAAATGTGACTTCTTTTGATTGAAAATCTAATCTAATACAATATAATATCACAACCAGAATGTGCAATTTTCATAATTCGAAGAGAAAGCAAATATAATACCTTACGAATAAAGCATTACAATTACATAATAATAGGTCATCATCATCATCATCAACAACAAGGATTAAGTCTAATTGCCTGTTCCGATCTCATTATAGGTCGAATTGGTCCTTCCATCTCTTCAATGGTCTTCCCAACATTCTTCTCCCTGTTTATAATTATAAATTCTTCTTGGTATGCGCTGTTCATTCATTCGTAATACGTGCTGAAGATAAGCATTTTGATAATATTTTATTCTTTCACAGAGATTAAATATATTAAGTTCTGTTCTTATATCTTCGTTTTTATTTTTATCGGTTCTTTAGTATCCTCCTATTGCTCTCAACATCTTCATTTCAGCAACCTCTATTAATAATAGGCCTATACCTCAATAAAGATCATAACTCCACATCGTATGGGGACACATCGTAGCGTAGTTAAGGCAATATGCTACAATCCGGAAAATGAATTCGATTCCCAGTGGCGTCAGGATTTTTAAATAGGCCTAAACCTTCTGGCGACACCATAGCCCTGAAGTTGACTCAGCCTCTAATGGAAATGAGTACCAGACGCTTGTTTTGGAGGTATCAGCGGCTATCACGGAGAGCTGAAAACCCGGTTGCCATCATATGCCGATTGTCTAGATAGGTGGAATTCTTAACCCCCTATAAATGACAAATATCAGTATAAATGACAAATATCAGGAAAACTTTAAGACCCAAACGCTCCCCGAAATCATATGGCATCATCATCATCATCATCATCCTTATTATCACCATCATCCTTCACCGGTGTGGAAAGCAACGGGAAGCTACCACACCTACAATTTCCTAGTAATGCTGCAAAGCATAGCATGGAAATGCTATGATTGCAGTGAAATACCTGCCCTCGGGCAGAATTACTATGGATGGATGGATGGAATGAGTACAATGACAAACTATGCAGAAACATAGGAATTTAATTTTTAACAATAAGTAAATTAAATTCTACTGAAATTGATTTTTGGAGCTGTTAAGCTGGAATTTCTAGAAGAGATAAAATAAGAAGAAAGATTATTCGAACTTCAATTGAGGATTTCACAAAAAAAAAAAACAATTAATATGGTATGGTCATTTAAATGGAATGACAGAAGACAGATTCCCAAGAAAAATACTGGAATGGGTGCCACTTGGAAGAAGAAGAAGTCGACGGCCAAAAATAACGTGGATTGATGGTGTTTTGAGCAGCTTGAGAGAAACAGAATTGGGCGATAGGGATTGGAATAACAGAGATGTAGAGGAGAATGACAGTATAATAATCGTTCGCAGGAACATGTTATGAGACATTGTGGAACCATTTAAATAAATGAAAAGTAAGAACTATTATTTATTTATTTATAAACAGGTTTACAATGTAATGAAACATCTTCCCGTGCCCAAAGCGTTTTCAATTCTATCTTCTTTCTCCATTCTTCTCTATCTTCCCATTCCAATTCTTCCAGACCTATCTCCCTATCTTATCGTATTATCTACATATCTCATAACTCCTTCTTCTTCTTCTTCTTCTTCAGTTACTGGTTTAGGCATTAGTTGCCTGTTCCGTCTTTACTAATCGATCTACTAAGACCATCTCTTCCGAGGACGTCCGACATCTCTTCTTCCTCTCGGAAAATAATGTAAGATTTTATTTGGTAATCTGCTTCCTTCCAATCTTACAACATGTTCTTTCCACTGATTCTTCTTGTTAAATATATTTTCTTTTATGGAGTAGATCTGCAGTTCTTCACGGATATCCTCATTTCTTATCTGGTCCATTCTAATGCATTATTTTACTCTTCTTTAAAATTTCATCTCGGCTGCTTGGATTTTACATCTTATATCTATTGATTTACATTATTATTATTATTATTATTATTATTATTATTATTATTATTATTATATTATTATTATTACGTCCATATAACCTTAATCGGGCTTCGAAGTTCTTATATCAGAGTTTTCATTCCTTGTTTTATTTAATTGACATATAAAATTATGCTGTTATTGGTTATATATTTTAAATATACATTGTATAAAGTTTGAATAATAGCATGTAAATAACAATTATAACCATATTTATATGTACTTATAGGCAATGAAATATATAAAATTATTGAATTAAACATTTGAATAGAATTTGCATCGGATGTTTGCTAAGTGAACCATCACGAAGAGACAGCAGGAAGTAACATAAACAATTTGAAGAAGTGTGTTGGACAACTACAAATATTTCAGTCTCCAAGGAACAAATATATCACGTACAGTGCGCTGTACACTGCACTGGAGATGAGTTACTACCCAGCCAACAATTTATGGTTCAGCACTGCCCAGTACAATGTCACGAACTGCAACTTGCAATTGTTCATAAAACTACATTCATTTAATTCTACTGTGTTTATATTACTCAACAAAGTAACTCAAACTAATCGTAAATTTTATGTTTCATTACTGTTAAATTCGTTTTTATGGGCTAGTAAAATTTAAAAGGAAAGTATTGTATATACTAATACGTTTATGGTTATTAAGTCTAGGTGATTGAGATTGACAGGTCATATAGGTCGAACAGTTCATCATCATCATCATTAACTTCACGGATTAGGTCTTTGCCTGTTCCGATCTTACATCTGTTTAGCCCAGCGCTTTCTTGGTCTTCCTATCGATCTTCATCCTCCAGGATTATATATCAGTGCCATCTTTGGTATCCAATCTTTTGTCATTCTTTGCAGATGTTCTATTCAATTGTTCCTGTGTTCTGTTTGTTGAAAAAGTGGTTGTACTTTTAGTTCCTCTCTAATATTCTCATTTCTAATATGTTCTTCTCTTGTACGACCTTTCATAGCCCGTAGGAATCTCATTACCGCTGCCTGAATTTTACTTTTTTCTTTTTCCTTTAGTAACCAGGCCTCACTTTCATACATCGCTACTGGTAGTGCCATCGTTGAGGACAGTTTAGAGTACAAATGCTTTCATATATTTTTTTTGGCAGACTTTTAGGGAAAAGATCATTAGGAAGCCTTAGGCATAGGTTGGATGATAATATTTGAATGATCTTAAAGAACTGTAGTCTGAGGTATGAATTGAAATATTAGTGTATATATATATCACGACAATGCGTTCTGGATTATGGACAGAAATCTAGTAAATAAACCGTGGATCCCGAATCTTAAAAGTGTTATGCTCGTAAAAGAACCTCGAAGTTAAGTTAGTGCCTCTGTACAAAATTTAACCCACCTCCATCAGTAAAGTAATACATTAGTATTTTATGTCTATTTAGTTTAACATATTATAGTCTTGGACAAATTAATTTTTGTAAAGAAAAATTAACCCTTGTATCATCACGGTTGTATCGGGTCTTTAAATAGCGTAACGGACAGCACACTGACGCATAGAGCCAAAGATTTGGACATTCGATTCCCGATTCAAGCATTATTATTCTTTATAAATAATATATTAATTGCATACTAGATGTCTCATTGAGGCGGTGTGCTGACCACATGCCACTCACTGACGTCTGTAGGGAAATAACCATAACTAAATTAGGTAGATCACGAAACTCCCAATGAGGTAGCACCCATGTCTCCAAGTGGAGTCTATGGGGTACATACATACTTATTATACTATTAAACATCCACGGCTATTTTAATATCTGTTCTAGCAGTTCACTTTTAAAAGTTTTAAAATTTTGTACGTTAGTGCGTGCTGTTCAATATCGTGGCAATAAGCTAAACGATATATTATAGTCTCTCTGGTTTAACTTTACGAGAAATTTGTAGATTGAGACAACTGTACTCACCTCTCTCACTCGCACCACTGTTGTCGGTGTTTCTTCACCAGATGTTAATAGTGGCAAGGGGGGGAGAGGAAAACTGACAACAGGGTGGGTTCTTTCTTTTTTATATATAAATGGATTGCGCACAAATGTGCGAAGATGATAACACAACAATCACCAACACTTTAACTTTGTCTTGCGTAATCACAAATTGTTTTTCTTCTTTGTGTACATTTTTCGATGTGATATCTTTCGCATTTACGTTCACATACGTCGCATATGCATGACATCTTCGGGCCATGGAATGTTTTATCTTTACACATTAGGTGGTGGAATCCATGTACGCTTAGTCTTGTGATGACGTGTCTTATCTGTAAATTTGCTTCTGTCCAGTTCCTATCTATCATCGCTCCGGTGCTGAAGAATTCCGGCCATACTTCCTCCCTTTTCCTGCGTAGACTTTGTAGAGCATGTTCATAGGGTTCCGTGGTTGGTAGTAGGTATGTTGTTTTCAGGTCCTCGATAAGGAAAGTCTCCCTTGCCAGTAGGTACACTAGACGGCGTCTTGTCGTTCTTGATACTCCTATTGCTCTTTTTATGTAAGTTTTATCTTTACACATTAGGTGGTGGAATCCATGTACGCTTAGTCTTGTGATGACGTGTTTTATCTGGAAATTTGCTTCTGTCCAGTTCCTGTCTATCATCGCTCCTGGGTTCTTTCTTTTGTATCCGGACTAAAAGTGGTCAACGTTCTACCCTCTCTCTCTCTCTCTCTCTCTCTCTGCCAAGTTAAGCCAGCTATAAAATAGTGAATCCTGTGGTTTTGAAGTTCTCGGGTAGAAGCCAGGTCGATGACTTTTCCAGGGCGTAAAAATCCCAAGTATGGCTTCTTTTGGAAGCGAAGTGAAGCTGTGAATCCTATATCGCTGGTTTATGGCACGTAAAGGAACCTCGAGCCTGATATAAGAAGCCTGAGCAAAATTTGTCACCCCTTTCACGCTTGAATTTAAATTGCAACGCTAGCGATCTTAATTGTTCAAATCAACATCAAATAAAACAGTGACTGATATACTATTAAATCCCTCTCTCACACGCACTTCAAGTCTGACAATATGCATTTCTGTCATAGAATCGATTTACCTTCCTCAGTATGATTCCCAATTTTTTTTTTATTTACATGTAACATTAGTTTGTCTTGGTGAGTGGAATAGAAGGCCACACGGCATTAACTCCACCAGGCTAAATAAATTAATAATTAAATCAAGTAAACAAATAAGGAAATAGGCATGGTTGTAGCTAACCAGATATTGATTTACCCACTTAAACACTATATTAATGCAATAAATATACATAGACCGATGTATTAAATGTATTTGGTCGCGGAATTTAATTATCTTTAGCTCTTTTTTACTCGTAAATATGAAAAAAAGGGGGGGGGCTATTTCTTATCATGGCCTTTGTTAACACAGCTCTGTCGATAACAACAGGTTTCAACTACACAGCTCTGTCGATAACTAAGATTTATGTCCGTATTTTATCCTCTCTGTTTATTAATTTTAGACGTTAGAGTAATTAAATTACAGTAAGTTACTTTTTAGATATTCTACTAACTTGCTTTGCATTTAAATTGTGTTTAATTGTGTAAATAACTACCTCTTCATTTTAGTTATTCTATGAAAATTCAAAATGGCTGTTTGCCCCTTTTATATCAGAATTTTACCCTCTCTATTTATTACATTTACAGGTTAGAGTAATTAAATTAATTTACGTACATATTAAATTCTACAAACATTCGTTGCGTTTAAATTGTGTTTAACTGCGTAAACAACTACGTCTTTGTTATAGTTAATATAATTAATTTAAATTCCATGGCGCGACAGGCCTAGAAGGCCCTTAGCCTACCATCCGGCTGCTACCCTCACACCCACATGTGTCAGTGACAGAGGTAGATGATCATCCAACCAATGTAGGGGTGACACGTGGTCATCATGTCGACTCCCCCAGCCTTTATAGCTGGTTTTCTCAACCTGGAACCGCTGCTTATTGTAGCTACCCAAATGCCTCACGATGCTGGGTGGGCACCGGTACCATACTGGCCGAAATACCATGAGAAAATTTCTTCCCCCATGGAAACTCGAACCATCACAAATCCGTAGCTCTGCGCCAAAGCCTCCTTCACTCTATAGAAATTAAAAATGGCCGACGGTTACAACGTAAGTAAATACTTTTACTTCTTAATTTAATATTGCGTTAAAATACCTTCACAATAAATATTTCCCGTGAATAAATAATATTAATATCAATTTCTACTAACATTACATGCACTAAAATTGTATTCAATTGCGTAAGTAAATTTCTGATATTATAGGCCTACAATCCACCAGGAAGTAAACTCTTCAAACACGGAATTTCAATCAAAAAATGTGATGTTGCAAAATTATAAAGCAATATTTTAAAATTTATCTTCAAAGCTTTTACGGGGATAATTAAATTGATCTCTAAATAATTCAACCTTTCAGGCCTATATGTAATAGCAACACATATGTTTACCTAACGTTGTTTGATGTGTAAATGAAATTAAATGAGTTATTGAGATGCTTTAGTTGTTTTCCTTATTTACATTAGGGTTCGTTGTGTCCTGCGATGTAAAATAAATTCGCGTGGGATTGAAAGTGAAGTAGGAGTGACTTCCATTAAGGAAAACACTTCCACATTTAGCAAATTCATTTACGTATAAAGAGTCACTTTATTCATGCTCTTTTAAATGTGTAAAACCTCGATAACCTTAACATCTCAAGGCAAATAATTTGATTTACTTTAATTTCGATTTTCTTTGCTTGTATTTTGATTTCCTCTTTACTTATCTATTTAATATATATATTAAACATCTTGCAGACTGATCTTTTTAAAATTTGTAACGTGTTATATTTCGTTATTTATTTTTATCTACTGATATCATGATAATGTCAATAATAATAATAATAATAATAATAATAATAATAATAATAATAATAATATAATAATAATAATAATAAAATTGTTGTTATGAAATAAAATAATATGGGTCAGAAATCTTCAAGATCAACTATATAAATATGTATACCGTATATATCTTTGACCACATACATAATTTTCTGAAACCAATTTTTGGAGGCACAATTTTGGGAAAATAAGATGATAAAGGGGAGAAACCAGGAAGGAGGTTTTGAAAGAAATAGCAAAAATTATACGATACCAGAAATGTTAGAAAATTAAATTGGTACAGTAGCTGAAAGAAGAGAAAAATGGTTTCGCTGACAAGGCATTGTCTTTATAATAATAAATTATTATTATTATTATTATTTATTTATTTATTCGATTTAGTTTGTCTTTTGGAGACTGATTAAAAAAATTTATTTTAATCCCTGTTTGGTTCGTCTTTCCCGCTAAATGGCCGTGGTCCGGTTTTCTTGAAACTCAACGTTTCGTCCATTGCTCCGGTAAATCTCATCAGGAGATACTGCGTGATTTCTGTGAACTCCTCAACTGTCTGCAGCCGACCATTGAGGAGTTCACAGAGAGCACGCAATATCTCCTGATGAGGTCCACCGCAGCAGTGGACGAATCGTTGAGTTTCAAGAAAACCAGACCACGGCCATTAAGCCCGGAAGACGAACCAAACAGCGATCAAGACGTCGCGCCGGACGGGAAAGCCTACAATTATACAATTTTCTTTTAATTATTATATAATAATACTAGCTAATACCCGGCGTGCGCTGCTACGCCTAAATAAATGAAAATTAACGGGCTTTTATGTTTAGTTGAATAAGCACAAGGAAAAATACTTCTTCTTCTACTTCTTCACTTCCTGGTTTAGGCAAGAGTTGCCTGTTCCGTCTTCACTAATAGATCTAAGACCATCTCTTCCGAGGACGTCCGACATCTCTTCTTCCTCTTGGAAAATAATGGAAGATTTTATTTGGTAATCTACTTTCTTTGGTTAAATCCGTCCGAGTTTCCATTGTGAAGAATACGAGTAATATGTTTTCCTCTGATCGCGGTACCAACGCTATGGTAGAGTAGACCATTGGTGGGGCTGCCACCTCGAAGCTTTAGGTCCAGCTCCTGGATGTACTAACCCCATCTAGAGGGTTGCCACTTCCGCCAACCTATTAAAAATTAGTTGTCGTTGTGGACTCTACTCTTGTTTCCCCGAGCATGGGTCTCTTATCATCCCAGAGAAAGGACCCCGTCTTCCCATCAGTTCTCCGATCCAAATCGCCGAAGGGATTCTACACCACAAACTTGATTTGGGTTACTCGGATTAGCAGGTCCATCTCGAGCAGGTTGGGAAAGGAGTTGATATGCACAGGCTGTGTGTTTGCAATGGAAACTATATTGCGCATGCATACCCTTGGACCCGGAAAAGTACTTATAAATTTATATTTTTTAGATACCCCGTGCTGATTACCCGGTGTTGCCCGGGAATCTACTTATCTCGATCTTCTTGACATAAATGAGCTGAAATGCGAAAATTAATGTGTTTTATGTTTAGTTGAGTAAGTAATGGAAAAGTTTATATCGTTATTATTTTTAGATATCCCGTGCTGTTTACCGGTGTTATCCGGGAATCTACTCATCCCGATCTTCTTGGCACAAATGAGCTGAAACACAAAAATTAATGTACTTCTTACGATTAGTTGAATAAGTGAAATGAAACATAGTTATAAATGTATATCGTAATTATTTTAAGATTCCCGGTGCTGATTGCCTGGTGTTACCCGGGAATCTACTTATCTCGATTTTCTTGGCATAAAAATGAGTTAAAAGACAAAATTCGTTATTGTGAGTTATCCGTAAAAGAATACTCACGATATGCTGCTATGCTTGCACAGGAATCTACGTAGGCCTACTTGTCTCGATCTTCTTGGCATCAATGAAAGACAAAAACGGTTATTGTGAGTTATCCGTAAGAGATAAACATATACTGTTGCGTACTTTTTTGTAGAGCTTTTTGAGATATTCAATTCTGTGTACATTAATTTTGTGTGTTTATTAAGGTTTAGGCAGCGTAAGCCATTTAAGCGTACAGAGAGGTACTTTTTTCACGTTTTCCACTACAAAGGGCGATTTTTAAGGGTGTAGGAGTTAAGTATCACAACTCTCTTATAGCCTATGTTCATCCCGGGTATCTCCTTAACATTTTTCAAAAAGCCCCATCACAATCGGATGAACGGTATGGCAGAGCACGCTTGCCCGGGAATCTACTTATTCCGATCTCCTTGGAATCAATGAAAGACAAAAATGGTTATTGTGAGTTTCCGTAAAAGATAAACATACGCCCCTATGCTTCGCGGACTTTTTTGTACAGTTTCTTAAGATATTCAATTCTGTGTACATTAATTTTGTGTATTTGTTATGATTTAGGCAGCGTAAGCCATTTAAGCATCGAAAGAGCTATTTTTTTCACGTTTTCGACTACATAGGGCGATTTTAAAGGGTGTAGGAGTTGAGTACCACAACTCTCTTATAGCCTATGTTCATCCCGGGAATCTCCTGTACATTTTACAAAAAGCCCACGGATCAACGGTATGGCCGCGCATAAAGTACGAACAAACATGCAAACAAATATTTTTATATATAAGATTGCCAGACTGCCTTCTGTTTGAGTCATTACCACATCCTAGTTGTGCTAATATATATATTGGACGTAATTAGAAGAATTCAGAGAGTCTTTTTAAAATACTGTGATAACAAAAACTGCGGAAAATTGTTGAATTCTGATACCTGCTTGACGTCATAAAATTTAAAAAAAAATACTTATTTTACGTGTCGATGTATCTAATGGACTATCACGTTTCCATTAGTAGATCAATATGTTTCAAGTAATGTATACACATATTTTGTAATGGACATGATGTGTATAGCTACCATACCTAACTTGGCAGTCACACCATACAATGCTATTAAAGCACCCATCATCATGTTTTAAATTCGCATGCCAACCATTGCTTCAAAAATACTACAATTTATTGAAATCCGTTATAAGTAATAATTACATTTCGTGTTTGTTCCAGAAATGTTCAGATTCTACGATTTTGAAGATCATCTTTCATTGTCCTTGGCTTTTTCATGACATACTGTAGTAATAGATTTATATTCATAAAGTTTTACATTATATGACAATATTTGTCTCGTCAGATTCGTGTCTTTAAAGACATAGATTCATCTTTTTTTCACAAAACAAAGCCAGTTGGTTTCCAAACAGTGTTTAATGCTACTTATAGTTTTTGTTTGGCTTATTTCATTTTATTTTATGTTGATTGCATCTTTAAATCATTTTACAGTAAAGCATGTCTATGAAGGAACATGGCGGTTCCTTAAATATATTTCCGTTTTGGCAGTTTTCCTTCTTACAAAGGGTTCCCAAATAACAAGCTTGAATTTTCTCACGCATTGTAAGGGTTTTTACATGCACGCTTTAAAGACATAACGTATTGACTGAAATACAGACAAAATAGTGTATGTAAGCTCAGTTTGCACGGCAATACAAAACAACTTTATTAGACAAAAGCGAAAAGGAACTCGACTACAGGAAGACTGAAGAGTTTCCCAACTCCCTTGCAGGTAACTTAAACAGGCAAGGAAAAGCGAGGGATTCCCCGCTGTCTCACATAAGCAAGGGTATCCCCGCAATATAATGACAACACAAGAAGGTAAAACGATATAATGCAGAAAGCGTCATATGCAGAATATTCACGTGTGGTCATTAATACTGTAATTAGAACGTGCTTAAGAATAAATTTCCGTCATACTGAGGTAAAAATTAACTATTGGTACTTTAAAACCATTTTTTCATTTCCGCGTTATGAAGGTTTCCGGCTTATATAGGACGATTTTACATATAAAATCGTATCTATCCAGAGATGTTTTTTCCGTCTCTACAGGTTTCCATCTTATAAAGGTTCCGGCTAAGACAGGTTTTACTGTACCGTATTGTGAAAACATCCTTCAAAGAGACAGCGATCGTGTTTTTAAATTTTATTTTATTAACTTCATACACCACTAACCAACCAATTAACTAACTCATTGGCTACATCGAACCCGTAGTTTCATTACCGCGCGGACTTGAGCTCTCCATACATCCTTATCCATGTTTTCCAATCATCCCCTGTACTTGTATATTCTACTTCCTTCAAATCGTGATAAATGTTATTTTCCCACCTCATTCTTTTGGTCTACCAATTGAGAATTTTACCACTGGTTTCTCTACAGGAAGCTTTCATGCACCTCTTTCATTCCCTATACTTGCCACATGTCCTGCACATCGCTGTCTACGAGACCTAACTGTTTTATTATATCTGGTTTTCCACGCAGACCATGTAACTCAGTGTTATGTAGTTTCCATTCAACTGTCTGTTAATCTCCCTTTGATACAAACATTTTCCTAAGAACTTTATTCTCAAATACTCGTAATCTTCTTTCCTCCCTTAAAGTAAGAGAGAGTTCATGTTTCGCATCTATATAATATAACTGGGAGAATAGCAGTTTTGTATATTTTCAGTTTAACGTTTTTTAAAAGGAGTTGGGATGACAAGAGTCCCTGTAATGCATAATAACACGCATTTCCAGAAATGAGCCTATGTTTAATTTCTTTGTACATATCATTCCTATTTGTAATTATTGTTCCTAGGTATTTGGATTTAGCCACTTCTTCAAAATTTCCCTCATTTGTCATTAGCTGTCCATTTCCATTATATAATATATGTCAAAGTTTGTAGATAAAATAAGGAGGAGGTACTTGGATATAAACCAACAAGATATTTTCGCCGAATGTACGGTAAAATGCTCACTGTTTTTACAAAGAGACCTAAAACATGTTTGGGGAAAAGAATCTTATATACTCAACCTAAGATTTAAAGAGAGATCCGGGCTTGCTTGGTTTAGGCTAGGAACATGGACATTTTTAAAAATCAGCGACGATCGCGAAATGCGAATATGTCTAATGTGCGGGTGCTTTGAAGACGAGATACATATATTAGGAAAATGTAACGATTTAGAATATTGGAGGCGTCAGTTATTATCGGAACGATTTCTAAATTCAAATCGTGAAAGATTGGCATGCTACGAGTTAATGATAAATCCAGAAAATTGGGGAAACTTGGGTAAATTTCTGGACAAAACGCAGAAAATAAGAACAACACTCATTCATGAATAAATACATTTTATCAAAACGCAATACCATTAATTCTTAATAATTCTACATAATCAATGCATAATGTTATGTATTATTATGTAATTGTAATATTATTGTTTCCTCTTTGTTTTTTTTTCTTTATACTATTACCAAATATTACTTTATTGTAACGGACTGTCAACAGCACGTACGGCTTACTGCCCGTGCTACCCATATTTGTAAATAGCATTGTATATATCTTACTAGTAGTCCAATAAAGTCCTTACTTACTTACTTACTTACTCACTGGCACTATCGAACCCGTAGGTTCATGGCCGCGCGGACATAAGCTCTCCATACATCACTATCCTGAGCTAATGCTTTCCAATCATTCCCTGTATAATCTACTTCCCTCAAATCATAGTTAATGTTGTTCTCCCACCTCATTATTGGTCTACCAACTGGGCGTTTTCCCTCTGGCTTTCCTACAAGAAGCTTCCATGCACGTCTTCCATTCCCCATACGTGCAACATGTCCTGCCCATCGCAGTCTACGAGACTTAACTGTTCTTATTATATCTGGGTTCCTATAAAGACCATGTAGTTCATTGTTATGTAGTCTTCTCCATTCACCTGTCTGTTCATCTCTCTTTGGTCCAAAAATTTTCCTAAGAACTTTATTCTCAAATACTTGTAATCTCCTTTCCTCCCTTAAAGTAAGAGTCCATGTTTCGCACCCATATAATATAACTGGTAGAATAATAGTTTTATATATTTTCAGCTTAACGTTTTTTGAAAGTAGTTGGGACATCAAAAGTCTGCAATGCATAATAGCATGCATTTCCAAAATTGCCAATAAAGTCCTACTACTATTAATGTACTGCTCGGGACCCAGCTCCGTGTGTCTGAAAGGAATTTGCTGACTCAGCTGTTAGTATATGAGAAGCATAGAAGTGTACCTCCTCCCACTCCCCACACTTCTCCCCACAAACACACATAGCTTGGTCTCGAGCTGTATGTCCATGTCTGAACATATATAAACTTTTATTGATGTTTACTTCCAGTCCCAGTATTTTAGTATTACTCAATAGAGTGTGCGTGTTGGCCTTTAGTATCTCCTCGCTATCGCTCAATAATACTACATCATCAGCAAATTCATACACCACATTAAAACTAATTCTGATAGCAATTTGTATTATTCGTGATTGCATATCATCCGTGCTGAAGAAAGGTAATAAGTACAGTTTCGATGATAGGATATTGTCTTTAGAAAATTATGATGATGTGATTGGAATATCTGTCAATATTTAAACAGCGTAAAACCTTACATAAAAATTGTAATAAATTACGAATGGAATTAAAGAGAAATAAGAAATGAGTAGGTTGAGGAAGGAATTACTTTGTTAGTTAATAGCGACAGCAACAAGCTTCTGAGAACTTCCTGCTAGTCTATTATTTAAATTATTGGCATAGCTAACTTTTCCTTTCGTTCATTAAAGTTGCATGAGATTGAGCTGATATAAAAGTAGTAACATTGACTGCTGATGTAATTAAGAAGTTTTAGAATGCTCTGTGGGGTTTGTTTCCACATAATGTATTCATCCCTGACATTAAAGTTGCGTAACCAGCATTTTATTCATTGAAATTCAGTCTCGGACGTGTACTTGGCTTGTGTACATGAGCTTATTACGTTGTCTCATTACAAAACAAGGAGGTCTACTTAACTGCTAAGTAAAATAAATGTTTTCTACATCAAATACACGATGTTATACTTTACTGGGAATTGAATTATCTGACTAAACTGAAAATATACGTCAATGCATAATATACCTCTCTACTACAAGAAATCGGTGGAGCTGATGATTACGATAATTACAAAAATGCATACACACACGCATATATATATATATATATATATATATATAATATATAGGCCTATATATAGAAAAAATATATATTAATGCTTGAACCGGGATTTCAACCCGGGACCTCTAACTCGATACGTTAGCGCGATTCCGACTTTGCTATCCAGGCATTCCAGTGCAAACATTAATTTCCTTTCCTTGTATGCAATCCTCTGTCATAAGAGGCAGCGGGACATCGCTCGCAGTGCCACCTTACGGCTTCTATAACAAGAAAGCATTTTTAATGAGAATATATTAATTTATACCGGTAACTTTTTTTTTATTTCAATGTTGTAATTACATTTTGACATTTAACAATTAAAGCTAGTTCTGACAAAATAAAAAGAAAAAATAAACGCCTGAACCGAGATTTAAACCCGGGACCTCTAACTCCCTCCCTCCCCCCCTCTCTCTCTCTCCCTTTCTCTCTCTCTCTCTCTCTCTCTCTCTCTCTCTCTCTCTCTCTCTCTCTCTCTCTCTCTCTCTATATATATATATATATATATATATATACATTTTGCATTACATTTAAATTTTAGAAATGAGTTTTCTCGTCTGTTCAGTTACTTGGGAAGCTCCTCTATGGCTTTGTGTTCTTGTGTGGTCCGAAATGTTCATGTGATCCAGAGTTACAAAGCCACTCTTGATAGGTGGTGTTCCTATAAGGCGCAGGAAACGAGAAATTGTAGCCCTACTAAGATTGAGAGAGATAATTATAGACAGGCCCTTAGTATTTTATATAACGGTGCTCTTTTACAATTTAGAATATTACCTTCCCTGTTTAAATAGGGCATGAAAGATGCGACATGTTATGGTCAGAAGTCTCTTATTTCAGTTTTTTTTTTTTTTTTACATGGGACAAAATCTATGGATATACTTCCGTTCCGAAGGAAACCATTCACTGGATTTTTTATAGCTAACTAGATTCAAGGCCGCGATGGCACATGCTTTTCATATATTCTTGTCATTGTATTTTACAAACATTCCTTGCATAATTATCCTTCCTCAAATCACGATTAAGCTTTACAGTACCGGGTAATATATATTATTTTTAATTCTCTGCCACAAGCAAGCTAGTCAACTATAATACATATTTAAAAATTAGAATTATAAAATTGGTACCTGAGATCTCAGTCGTCCTCTTACTTACTTACTCACTGGCACTATCGAACCCTTAGGTTTCTGACCGCGAGGACATAAGCTATCCACACATCCCTATCCTGAGCTAATGCTTTCCAATGATTCCCTTTATAATCCACTTCCCTCAAATCATAGTTAATACTATTTTCCCCTCTCATTCTTGGTCTACCAACTGGGCGTTTTCCCTCTTGTTTTCCTACAAGTAGTTTCTATGCACGCCTTTCATTCCCTATTCGTGCCACATGTCCTGTCCATCGTTGTCTATGATACTTAACTGTTATTATTATATCTGGCTTTTTAAAAAGACCATGTAGTTCACTGTTATTTAGTCTTCTCCATTCACCTGTCTCTTCATCTCTCTTTGGTCCAAAAATTTTCCTAAGAACTTTATTCTCAAATACTCGTAATCTCCTTTCCTCCCTTAAAGTAAGAGTCCATGTTTCGCAACCATATAATATTACTGGTAGAATACTTACTTACTTACTTACTCACTGGCACTATCGAACCCGTAGGTTCATGGCCGCGCGGACATAAGCTCTCCATACATCCCTATCCTGAGCTAATGCTTTCCAATCATTCCCTGTATAATCTACTTCCCTCAAATCATAGTTAATGTTGTTTTCCCACCTCATTCTTGGTCTACCACTGGGCGCTTTCCCTCTGGCTTTCCTACAAGAAGTTTCCATGCACGTCTTTCATTCCCCATACGTGCAACATGTCCTGCCCATCGCAGTCTACGAGACTTAACTGTTATTATTATATCTGGCTTCCTATAAAGACCATGTAGTTCATTGTTATGTAGTCTTATTACTGGTAGAATAATAGTTTTATATATTTTCAGTTTGACGTTTTTTGAAAGGAGTTGAGATGTCAAGAATCGCTGCCATGGATAACAGCACGCATTTCCAGAATTGAGCTTATGCTTAATTTCTTTGTGCATCTCATTCCTATTTGTATCAGTCACCCTCTAGTAGAAGAAATAATGAAACGATTCTAGAGGTCTTTCGGAAACAAATGTTCCAACATCTGCTTATGAAATGGCACCATTTCATACGTAGAAGATATACATTTTATAATTTTCATTATTACATACTGATCTCAATGGTGTTTCTTATTGAAATTTAGTAGTATTGATAATCATTATTGTTCTTCACCTTGTATTCTCTTTAGAAAATAGATCATCACCATCCTTCAGGGATTAGGATTTTCCCTGTTCCAATCTCACATCTGTTTAGTTCAGCGCTTTCTTGGTCTTCCCACCGATCTTCGTCCTACAGGATTATACATCAGTGCCATCTTTGGTAACCTGTCCGCTGTCATTCTTTGAAGATGTTCTATCCAATTGTTCCTGTGTTCTTCTATTTGTTGAAGAAGTGGTTGTACTTTTAGGGTCGTATGCAAATACATTAGTCTCTACTCAAATTACTTCCAATCACTGGTGAGCTGAGATCGAATTAACGGCCGCCTTACCGGTCATGCATGAATGTTGACGTTTTCGTAATATTGGCAACGAATTACAAGAATTCTCAGCGATAAAACCACTTCCGTTATTTTCGTCTGCTATAGAAGAATGCATTTTTGCTTGCATCCCGCAAATAATACCGTATACAAACACGTCTGCAACGCGCAATATTACGCCGATTCTCCTGTTCTTCCAGTTGAATTCTTTGGTAGACTCTATCAAATTCCTCTTCTCCGCGTATACCGAAAACATGATCGAAGTCTTCAAGGTCCGACATCTTGGATAAGTTTCAAACTACATCGGTTACCATCGGTTCCCTTCGGGATTTTCACATAAGTTTATATCTTGAGCTACGATCTTAAGGTACCTTGTCAGGTAGCTTACAATTATTACCGCGTGAATAGATTTCTGAGTAAGAAAAATGTGTTTGGATAAAACTTTATCAGCAGAGAACGCCTTTTACTGTCTAATGCGTTCAAACATTCGACCCTTAGTTCCTCTCCAATATTCTCATTTCTAATATGTTCTTCTCTTGTACAACCTTTCACAGCCTGTAGGAATCTCATTTCCGCTTCCTCAATTTTACTTTTTTTCTTTTTCCTTCTGGACCCAGACAGCAATTCTTATGTCTTTGTCGTCCAGCCTGCTTGTGGGAGATTAGTTAAAAATAATGTTAATTAACAGAGATACTGCTGTACTTTCAACTTATTCTTGGCTTACCTATTGGACACTTTCCCTCTGGTTTTCTTACCTCATTCGTAGCCTACAGTACCTATTGATCACTTGATCACTTTCATTACACATTCCTGCCACATACCTGGTCATCAAGTCCGCGAGACTTAATTGATTATCATCATCATCATCTGCCTTTCAATTATTAGGCCCAGTGGCCCGTTACGTTTTCCCGCTATCTCCGAAAAGGTCGACCCACAGATCTTCTGCCTCGAGGAATGTAGTGAAGAATTTGTTTTGGTATTCTGTTACGATCCATGCGCTGAATATGGGCTAGCCAATTGTTTCTATATTCTTGGAGGTATTCAGATATATGTACGATGTTTAACTCTCTGGCTGTTGTTGAATTTCTTTGGTATATAAATTAAAACTCCATGGCGCCACAGGCCTTGAAGGCCCTTGGTCTACAAACCAGATGCTTGGCTTCACATCCACATGTGTTAATAACATAAGTAGACGATCATCGAGCCAATGTAAGGGTGACATGTGGTCAGCATGTCGGGTTCCCCAGCCATTATAACAGGTTTTCTGAACCAGGAGCCGGTACTATAACTACCCAAATTCATCATGATGCTGGACGAGCACCGTCCCAATGTCAGATACTATAGATAGATAGATGGAAAGCTCTGCGGCCATCACTTAAGTTTTGGCGGTGAGCGATCCATTTTGGTCCTCCTTAATAGGTAGAACCCAGGTTTCCTGTAAAATACGTTAGCCCCTGTTTAAATTTTGAATTCAAATTTGAAGTTAATTAGCAGAATGAAGTCGGAAGCTAACAGGGCCTGTTCTATTTGTGCTTGAGGAACGTGTTGTGGTGTATTATTGGATCTTTTAATTCGTCTGTATTGTGTTGGCGTTCCTCGTGCTCTTGTGGCGTGTGTGCGATGTTGTTTTGTGTAGTGTTGTTTCTGCCCCTGTTTCTAATGAATTTCATCACTGTCTTCCTGATTGGGCACTGATTTGAAGTTGCTGTGTGCGCCCCTGTACAGTTTGCACAGCGTGGTGCGCAATCCGGAGGCAGTCTGCAATCTGTGTCTGGGTGTGAATCAACACAGATCCTGCAGCGTGGCGAGGCCATACATGATTCCCTGTAATGTTGGAATTTTAGGCAATTTTTACATTGCACTGCAGGGTCCCTATTCCTGTATGGTTCTGCGAGGATTGAGTAATATCACAGACTTCTTAGGTTATATATTTACTTATTTGCAGCGTTATCCGGAAGCTCCACTGAAAATAGGGGGGAAGGAGCTCCGGTTGGGGATTTCATATTTCTACATTCTGTAATTTCGAAGCCTTTTACTCGAAGTGCTTCCTCGATTGTCTCTGGGTGGGTGTTACTTGGGACGCCACAGATTACGAGGCTGAGGATCTTGCGTCTCGTTTCGATTATGTGAAAGGAAACCTGAGATTCTTTTAAGTATTTAAGTAGCTTCACATAATCCCTTCTAGTTGATGTTTTAACCTGTGTACCCTGATTGGTCAGTACACAGTGTAGAGCTAGGGGAGAATACCTTGTTGTGAAGGTGTCATTTAGTCTTGTCATGTCCCCTTGGTAAGTATTGTGAATTATGACAGGAGGCATTTGTTGTGTTGGTCTTGTCATAAACAAGTTTGCGGAGGAAACAGAAGAACTAGTAGCAGAGTTTGTGTTTCTTCTTTCCCTCCTTGCTTGTGTATTTGGCGTTGTGTACCGTCCCAATACTGGCTAAAATTTCACGGAATGTTTTTTCTCCCATGGAGACTCGAACCAGCACAATTCCCGTAGCTCTGCGCCAAGGTAGGCCTATATTGCCTTAGCCACTCGGCTACGGCGTGGGACAATTATTTTTATACCCTTAGAAAAATCTATCGATTTCGACTGGGTTTGAATAGGTGAACCTAGGAATCAAAGGCGAGTGTGGTAACTACTAGTCCACTAAGACAGGCAGAATGAGTCGCCCATGACTCAATTCATTCAGCGAGCCGCCACTGTCTAAAAGAAAAGGCACAGTTTTACTTCCTTCTGCTGGCAACACAGTGTATCACCACAGAAACATGTTGCATAAACTACACGGGTTATTTATTTTTATGCGTGTGTATCTTACTTTAACGACATGTAGCTGTACCTGTGTTAGAATAAGGACTTCTAGAATAAATCTCATTGCACCGTTTTAATACTCTGTAGAAATATTATTTACATTTCAAGGAAAATTACAAACAATATTATCTAATTTATTATAACTCTGGGAACCTGAAAATCAGTATTAAAATCATCATTAGAATCGTTAGGTTAAGGAAGGGAGTGAAGATCAAAAATGTCAAATTGCTTTTTGTGCACGAAGTATCTTCGCATGGGTAGTAAGAAAGAAACAAAATATACCCTCTATAAGAAGATTATACCACATTGAATTCACCATACGGCAATATATATTTTTTAACACCGTTGAACATACTGATGAATGGAGAAAACTACATAACAGTGAACTACAGGATCTTTATAGGAAGCCAGATATAATAAGAACAGTTAAGTCTCGTAGACTGCGATGGGCATGAGATGTGGCACGAATGGGGAATGAAAGATATGCATGGGAGTTTCTTGTAGGAAAGCCATAGGGAAAACGCCCAGTTGGTAGACCAAGAATGAGGTGGGGGAATAACATTAAATATGATAAGGAAGTAGATTATGCAGGGATTGATTGAAAAATGTTAGCTCAGAATAGGGATGTATGGAGAGCTTATATCCGCGCGGCCATGAACCTACGAGTTATATAGTGACAGTAAGTTAGTTAGTTAGTTAAAATTTAACACTACCCGAGCAAATGGGCTGAAATCTTGGGACCCGAGGTTCTACTCTTTCAAGAGAGGACCCGATGATTTGATCCATAACTGGAATACAAGCTATTCCAGAATTATCTTTGTATTTTTGTATCTTTGACCTGAGGTAACCCAGCATCTTGAGAAATGTTGGTAGTTACAATTAGCGGCCCCAGTTTGATAAAACCAGCTATAACGGCAGGGTATTTCTGCTACTAGTATCGAATCCAATTTGCCTACACATATCACCCCATACACTGGCTGAATTATATTTTATCTCTTCAGTTTGAGAAAACCAACTATAAGGGCAGGGGAATCCGATATATTTAAACATATCTCTACACTGGCTGAATTATATTCTACCTATTTGATTAACATATGTAAATGTGAGGGCCAGCATCCGGCTATTAGTCCAAGGTCTTTCTAGGGTTGTCGGATCATAGAGTTTATATACATATATAATAAAATTGCACGAAATTAAATCCATTGAGACATTAATAATCCATCACTGTGATTTAGGCTTAACATCGTTGCCTCAGAGGCAGCGGACCCTTGAGTTCGATACCCGCTCAGGCAAGTTTTCTATTTGAGTTTTTTTTCGGATTTTTTTCCTCACTTTAAGACAAATATCGGGAAACTACAAAACCTAAATTATCATTTAATACTATCATTCCTTCATAATCACTAATCGTATTATATTTGTTTGATAAGAATGTATGTGTGAATGGTGTGTCTTAAATATTCGTGTTATTTCGGAGGTGACCCTATTATTGAACTGATCACTCATCTAAGGAGACTCTCCATGTATGGTGAAAGAAGTATGTGATCCAGATTTTAAACTCATCTCCTGACAGTATTTTCCATGTAAGACGCGGGACACGTAAAATTAGGCCTACCTAAGAAAGAAGTGTTTAAAACTAAGGAAAATAAATAAAGAAGAAGGAAAAATAACATTGGTAAGGAAATTGATCTAACCGTTAATCGAACACGGATCTTACTGCTGGTGATTGTATTCAATTTGCGGAAGATTGTTGAACAAATTAACAAAGTGAAATAAGTTATTTATTTTCCTAGTAATTAAACGTTTTAATTAAATGTTTCATAGACTTTGCATGTTCTCGTACTTATTGCTTTTGGTATTTGTATGGAGATACATTCACTATATTCATTGAAATTCTGCCTAGATCGCTCTAGAATTAATGTTCTTGCGTTGTGAAACAAGCTTATTGCGTTGTCTCATTGCAAAACAAGGTGGTTTGCAATTGTTCACAGACTAAATAAACACTTCCGACATCAAAACGTTATGTTCTGTTGAATGCTATTAATTTTATGTGGTTGTTACAAATCTCCTATTCTATGGAGAATTGATGAAATTATAATTAATGAACTTTATGGACGTTTCATAAACCTCAGATATTTAAAATGCTAACCTCAAAACAGAAAATAATATAATTGTGAATACAGTTCTCTATTTTGTAAACTTTTTTTTCTCAACATTTTCACCTCATCTTTTGTTTTATAGAGCTTACGCCCATATTGCGGAAGCAACGGAAAGCTGCTGAAAAATGTTATAATAATAGTAATAGTAATAATAATAATAATAATAATAATAATAATAATTATATAATAATTATTATTATTATTATTATATAATTATATAATATTATATAATTAATAATAATAATAATAATAATAATAATAATAATTATTATTATTATTATTATTATTATTATTATTATTATTATTATTATTATTATTATTATTATTATTATTATTATTATTATTATTATTATTATTATTATTATTATTATTGCCCACCGCTGTGGTCTCGAGGTAGCGTGCTGCCTTGTCACGCAGCGGGCCCGGGTTCGATCCCCGGTCGGTGCAGTTTTTCTGGGTGAGGTTTTTATCGGGGTTTTCCTCGCTTGTATTTCAAATGTCAGGTAAACTTTAAGGCCCAAACGGCCCCCGAAATCATATGGTCATCATCATCATCATCCTTATCATTATCATTATCGCCATCATCATCATCATCCTTCACCGTGTGGAAAGCAATGAGAAGCTACCTTACCTACAATTCCCTAGTAAAGCTGCAAAGCATAGCATGAAAATGCTATGATTGCAGTGAAAGATCTGCCCTCGGGCAGAATTACTATGGATGGATTATTATTATTATTATTATTATTATTATTATTATTATTATTGTTAAAAATACATCCTTAGAACTATGTATGTACGATGGGGGACATGCCGTAGCTTAATTGGTTAAGGCAATACGCTACAAGCTGGAAAGTCAGGGGTTCGAGTCCCGAGGGTCAGGATTTTTAAACTGTCCCAAACATTCTGGCGGCACTATGTTTTGGAGTCGAATCAGGCTCTAACGGAAATGAGTATCAGATTCTAGGGGTAAAGGCAGCGACACTCAGGACTGACAACCCTTGTCTATAAAGGTGGGAGTCTTAACCTTCTACTACCCCAAAGGCCTCTCGAGGCCTCTAGTGGGATCATTGTACCTATGTAGGCCTATGTCTGATTCCCATACGTCGCTCATGGAAACGGCTGCTCCCCTAGCGATAGTTTCTTGAACAAGCTAATTTGAATTATAGTTTAGTTCTGGGTTCTTTGGCCGCATTTGAGGGGTCTATATTGTATGGTTCTGGAAGAGGGGAGGGTGAGTTGAAAACAATAGTTACTAGACGTTGAATGTTTTATATGCTATATCTGTGTTAGTGAAAACTTATATTTTCTCATACGTTTGGAGTGTTCATTATATAATAGTGTTTTTATAACAATTTATTTTATTATTATCATTAATAATAATAATATCAATGGATGGACAGAGAGGAATGGCGTTTGGTTTCCGGAAGACGGCGGCAGCTGCCATGATACCGGATTAATAATATTAATAATAATAATAATAATAATAATAATAATAATAATAATAATAATAATAACAGTTAAATATTGTAGACTGCGATGGGCAGGACATGTGGCACGAATGTAGAATGAAAGACGTGCATGGAAGCTTCTTGTAGAAAAACCAGAGGGAAAACGCCCAGTTGCTAGACCAAGAATGAGGTGGGAGAATAACATTAACTATGATTTGAAGGAAGTAGATTGTACACGGAATGATTGGAAAACATTAGTTCAGGATAGGGATGTAAGGAGAGCTTTTGTCCCCACGGCCATGAACCTACGAGTTCGATAGTGCCAGTGAGTTAGTTAGTTTAGTTAGTTATCATTAATAAGAATTTTTTTTTTGCATGGCTACTACCTCCCTCTCCCACTCCTGCCACGCGCTTTAGGATTCACCAAGACGGCTACAGTTTTCAGAACTGGACTATACGCTTATTTCCCTGCATATTTCAGTGATTGGCGTGTGGTCAACACATCGACTTAATGAAACATCTAGTAGGTGACTTCGATTTATTTGGATGTGAAAGATATGTTTAATTTTTTTGAGAGGCAAAAATTTAGCTTTGATGCTCTTTTACATGCCCGAAAATCTTTAGACTCCGGACCCGTGCTTGAAGTCCCATCCAGAGGACCCGTGGCTTGAAGTCCCACCCAGAGGACCCGTGGCTTGAAAAAAGTCCCACCCAGAGGACCCCGTGGCTTGAGCCCACCTCCCACCCAGAGGACCCGTTGGCTTGAAGTCCCACCCAGAGGACCCGTGGCTTGAATTCCCACCCAGAGGACCCGTGGCTTGAAGTCCCACCCAGAGGACCCGTGGCTTGAAGTCCCACCCAGAGGACCCGTGGCTTGAAGTCCCACCCAGAGGACCCGTGGCTTGAAGTCCCACCCAGAGGACCTGTTCCTTGAATTTGTTCATCCTTTCGATCCCGGCCGAATGTTTGAAAACATTCAAAATAGTTTGTTTCTCTCCGCTTTTCAGTTGGTTTCCTTTCCGATGTTTTAGAAATACTAAATAGAAGGTGCATAAAATGAAAACACTTGTCAATTTACAAACAAACAGTCGCCAGCGCCGTAGCCGAGCGGTTACGGTAGGAAGCCTTGGCGCAGAGCTACGGGACTTGCGCTGGTTCGAGTCTCCATGGGGGAAGAAATTTTCTCATGGTATTTCGGCCAGTATGGGACCGGTGCCCACCCAGCATCGTGAGGCAATTGGGTAGCTACAATAAGTAGCGGCTCCAGGTTGAGGAACCAGCTATAACGGCTGGGGGACTCGACATGCTAACAACATGTCACCCCTTCACTGGCTGTTGATCATCTACCTCTGTGATTGACACATGTGGATGTGAAGGGCCAGCAGCCGGCTGGTAAAAGGGCAACCGCTGAAAAGTGGAAAGACCCTCAATCGGAATCGGCATTACAACGTATTCTGGATTGAGCATGCATATAAATAAAAAAAAGCTTATTTAATTAACACACTGACACTATCGAACCCGTAGGTTCATGGCCGCGCTGACATAAGCTCTCATGTCCTGAGCTATTGACTTCCAATTATCTCCTTTATAATCCCTTTGGTAAGAGTCCCTGAAGTAGTCCCCGCCCGGAGGACCGAATGGAGGTCTCAGTAGAACCAATATCAGTTGTATTTTTACGGTGAAAAATTGTCACTCTTTGACTAAGGTACTTTTTTCGTCTGCTTTTTGCCTTCGACCTGTCCGGCATGCGTAACTCTTTCGGCAGGAATGTTACCGCCGGTATAGCTCTCGGAGTAATTTAAACTCGCAAGTCACTCCACCACAGGATGAACAATGCTTATTTAATCCATTAAAATACTGATAACTATACAGGGAATCCATTTTAAGCGGAAACCTTTTTTTACAGCATTCCAGCGGCTCTCACTTTGCCCGCTAATGTGCTTGCATCGCCGGGGAGCGTGTTCCGCTACTACCGGCAAATGAAGAGAGTTAGAAGCTACAAAATACAAATAACTAATTTAGATTATTATAAAAATAGGCCTACACATAGAGGCTTATTACTCAGCAAACTTTTGTTTATTACTCACCTGCACAAACCTTTGTTTATAAGGTCGAAATTTCAGCAGTCTGATCGCGGCAGAACGATGCGAGGTTTCCTCTTAAAATGGATTCCCTGTATTATAATATTCTCCCATATAACTTATAGACATGCACTATATAATATATATTTTTATTATTTTTATTTTATGAGATTCCTCAGACCAATAGAAGGATATCAAAGAACAGACAAAAAACATAACACAGAAATAAGACAACAAGTAAAAGTAGAGGAATTAAACTCAACAATAGAGAAATACAGAACAAACTGGAAAGAACACTTGGCAAGGATGACTGAGAATAGAATACCAAAAGCAGCATACAACTATTCACCACGAGGAAGAAGAAGTTTGGGAAGACCAAGGAAAAGATGGAAAGAGCAGTAATTTGGAGCCGGAACAGGCAGTAAACCGTGAAGAAGAAGAAGGAGGAGATTATTTTTATTTTAAGTGTTAGATCTGTCAGTAGTAATTCTGCCCGAGGGCAGGTCTTTTACTGGAATCATAGCATTTTCATTCTATGCTTTGCAGCTTTACTAGGGCATTGTAGGTGTTATATAGCAAACTACATTTTTATTTCAAGTGTTTCAGAGCGAACTACATTTTCTCACGCGCTTTAAGTTGAAATCGTTATTTTATTAATGAAAATGCAGTCATACATTTGGTTTTTTTTGGTATTATAATTGGAGTTTAGCTCGGAATTGGTATAGTCGAGATTTCATGAGAAAATGTCTTCCTCCATGGGACTCGAACCAACACGAGTACCAAGGCATCATACCGTAAACCGCTCGACTAAGGTGCGGGACACTGTTAAAGAGGAGCGTTAAATAAAACAGTAACGTACTTATTTCTAATGGATGTCCTCATAAATGTTTGCAGTAAGTAGTTTGTACAGTTTTTGAAGGTGGTCATTTGAAATGAATGAGATGGTATAGCGGTATCAGTGTTGAAAACGTGCAAATTTACGAATATATAATTTAATAAAGTTTATTGTTTAAGTTGCCTACTGAATTACAGTTATGACAATGGCATGGTATCTCCAAACACTTAATAAAATTAATGTAGTCCATATGGCAGTAGCCATTGTTCTGACAAATGCCATCGCAGTCAATAACATATTATTTGTGACTATGACATATAGTATAATATACATTTATAGTCAGTCTTAGGCATCCGGTTTAAGCGGGGGAGTATGCCATATGGCCCTAACTCATGCCTTTGCTTTTTAACTTCGTTAATTTGTGAAACTTTACGATGAATAACGAGAAATCAAGATAAAATATTTACTAACAAGTTGAGGTTACCAAACGAGATGACTGTCGGCATCGTTTGATATTCGTATTCAGGAGTTAGAGAATACAAGGCGGAATGTGTTTCGTGGTTTCTCTCAATCATCTGGATTTCTAATTTCATCATCAATAATGTCTGTCTTCATCATCATCAGCAGCAGCAGCATCAAGGATTGGACCTTAAAGTATGTTCCGATGTCGTGGTAGAATTGTGTTTCTCTTTTATTGGGTCTTCCTACATTTCTTCGTCCTAGTGGTTTATAATGAAGTATCTGTTTCGGGGTTCTCTTTTTATCCATTCTATTGATATGGTCGATCCATTCTTCTCTGCATTGTGCAATTCTATCTAATAGTTTGAATATATTTAGTTATTTTCGTCATCATCATCATCATCACTCCAAGGATTAGGCAATTGCCCGTTCCGACTTCATATTGCATCAGCCCAACGTCTTCTAGGTCTTCCAACATCACGCCTTCCTCTTGCTTGATAATTTCTGGCTAACAATGGATACTCTCCTTGCTCATTCCATCCATGTGATCAATCCATTTCTGTCTGTAATTCGTGACTTTATCCAACAAAGGCTGTACTTTCAATTCTTCTCTTATATCCTCATTTCTTATTCTATCAAGTCTTGTACATCCTTTTACTTGTCTTAGGAACCGCATCTCTGCCGTCTGTATTCTATCCTTCTGTCTTTTCACTGGAGCCCAAGTTTCACATCCATACAATATTGTGGGAACCGCCATAACATTATACATTTTTATCTTGGTTTCTTTTCTAATTTTATTTTTGAATGTTCTCTGTATTGTTCCACACACCGTCTGAAATTTATTTATTTTGGAGTCAATATCTCTTTCCACATTGTAGCCAACATCACAGCCCAAATATTTGAAACTAGACACCTGTTCTATACTTTGATTTTCTAAAATAATTTTGGTTCTCACTGGATCTCTTCCTCTAGTTATTTTCGTATATATTGTTATTTTCGTATATATTGTTTTGATCTCTTATTATTTAACCAACCACACTCCTCAAAAGCCTCATTTCTGAAGTTTATGTTATTCGTTCCTGGTTTTTTATGATCCAGTGTTCCGATCCATATGGTAGTGTTGGAACCGCCATTGTTTTATAGAATTTAAAAAAGTTTCTTGTTTCTAGATCATTTTAGACTTCGTTTTATTGTGCCACACATGTAATTAAATGTATTTATTTTATTTGCAATGTCTTCACTTTTCCTATACGACACATTGTATCCCAGGTAATTAGAATTGCTCACCTGTTCTATTGTGTTATTCTCTTATTATAGGATTTCTTGTTAGTGACTCATGCCTCCGAAAAGCTACTTTTTGTTTTGTTTTTTAGAGTAGATATTTTCAAGTTGAATAATGTTTGTAATTCATTAAATTAATATTAGAGTAAAAAATTAAAGTATTAAAATTTATATCTGATATATCAGTCGTCCTTAACAAATTAAAATTAATTAAAATAGGGAAGGCTTTTCAGATACCTACCCAGCTGCTGAGGATGGAACAAGATGTTATGAAAGGCCTTCACTATTTTAATACTTTTTAATTTGTTGAGGACGACTAATATTTCAAGTACAAAATTTTATATTTTATATTTTTACATAACCTCAATGTTGGCAGTACCGGTACTGCTCTATGGTTCAGAAGCCTGGATACATAAAAAACAAGACCTAAGTAGGATAACGGCGGCAGAAATGAAATTTTTGAGATCTGTTAAAGGGTGCACTAAGGAAGACAGAATCAAGAACACAGAAATAAGACAGGAACTTGAAATATTTGCAATAACTGATAAAATGGATACATATAGACAAAAATGGAAGCAACACATAGACAGAATGAATGAAGACAGATATCCAAAACAAATAACAAAATACAAACCTAAAGGCACCCGAGATGTGGGCAGACCTAGAAAGAGATGGGCTGAAGTCGGAACGGGTCAACAGACCTAATCCATGAATGAAGATGATGATGATGACATAACCTCAACGGTGGTTCAGAATTAATTTGAAAAGTATTAATGTTGGAGTGCCTAACGGCCTCGTAGGATCCAAACAGAATTTTTTTAAATTAACTTCACAGATGTTTACACCAATTTTCTGAATTCACTATATTTCAAAATTTCACAAACACATAGCTACCTTTTCTTGTACAGTAAACGTTACGCAGATTTATTCCATAAACGATGAAATATGTGTTCAATTATAATTAGACATTATATTAGCATGAAATCAATGCATGTTATCAGGCAACAGATTACATATAAAACATGTTAAATATATCTGCCATATACATATTGTTCATATATACATACATGTATAGTGTTCTGCCCAATAGCAGGTCTACCGCTGCAAACTGAGCATTCTCCACTCACTCCTTAACTCGGCTTTCCTTTTTGTATCCGCATACAAACCATTTATTTTAATATTATCTATCATCTTATGTCTTTTTCTGCATCTAACTTTCTTTCCGTTGACCATTCCTTCTAGGACATCCGTCAGTAGGAGTTTCTTCTTAGTCGGTGGCCAGTCCAATTTATTTTCCTCTTCTTTATGAGTTCCAGCATTGTTCTTCCTTCACCCACTCTGTCTAGCAGTAAAGTGATCCCACAACAGGCCTCAGGAGGCCCTTGGGGTAGTAGGAGGTTAAGGCTCCCACTTTTTCTAGACAATCGGCACTTTGATGTCAGCCGGGTTGTCAGCCCTGCGTGACGGCCGCCTTTACCCCAGAACAAGCGTCTGGTACTAATTTCCGTTAGAGGCTGAGTCGACCCCAGGGCCATAGTGCCGCCAGAGGGTTTGGGTCAGTTTAAAAATCCTGACCCCAACGGGACTTGAACCCTCGACCCTCCGGTTTGTAGCTCAGTGCCTTAACCACTACGCTACGGCGTGCCCCACTCTGTCTAGCACATCTATTTTTTTTATTTGATCTGTCCATTTTATACGTTCCATCATTCTCCACATCCACATCTCAAAAATGTTCCAGTCGCTTTTCCTCATTCCGTCGTGATGTCCAAATATCTGCACCATACAATGCTACACTCCTCACAAAGCACTTCACTAGCCTCTTCCGTAATTATTTTGCCAAAGGTTCCTCATAAAGTATTTTATTCTACAAAATATAATTATACTTTATTTATAGACACTCTATATAAGGTTAAAATAATAACTCTGTATAAGGTTAAAATAATAAAACAAGAACCCGCGATCTCAGTCGTTCTCAACTAAACAATGTTTATTTTAAAATGCCTTGTAGACCTTTCGGAACATGTCCCATCATCAACTGGTTAAAACTGTAACTACGAGGTATCCCAGATACCTGTTTAGTATTTTAACCTAATACAGGATATTGACCTAAGTTAAGGCAAGAAGGGGAAGAAGAAGAAGAAGAATATTTTAATTCTTACATGTTAAAATTTGGCCAGAATGTTCTACAGTAATGAAAATTAAAAAATATAGAGGGGGATATTACTGAGTGCATTGATTGGAAGTGTCATATCCCTTTTATTTCCTGTCGAGCGACCGTTATCCCGGGAAGTGGACTCCGGTTCCGTTAGGACTTGTGTCGTGGGCCGAACTGGTTTCTGCGTAAAATGCTATCTACTGTATATACCAATAGTTTACCGATACACTCCGTCATGCCTTGGTAATAGATGATATTATTACATTCGCAACTGAGAACCACTTTCCATTTCTGGTCATGTTTCTCTGTTGGGAACTTTTTTTTTTTATTTTTCTTCTCTACACAAGCCGTCTCACTCTAGTAGATTCGCTTTAAGAGTGCAGCCACGTCTCAGTGAAATGGACTTCGAAACAAAACAACAAATTATTTGGTACAGGTTTCTTTGCAAAATTCCCTACTGTATGTACTAAAATTCACATAAATATATATACCCTGTAGCATTTCCCAAGCAATGTGTCTTTGACCTCCGGGGAGTATTTTGCTGGCTTACGCCACATATCTCTACACTGAAACCATTTATCTTCTGATTTCATTTAGCTCTTTTTTTTTAAATTCCTGATGAACGTCTGACAGTAGAAATAAACGAGAACGGAGAATTCTTTGGAGGGTTTACTAGAACTGTTTATTTTTAAGATGTACGTTTACGTGCATCCATTTTAATGTACTAAAAAGACAAGATAATGATTTTTAGAATTACCAGTGCCAACTAGAATAGAAAACATTAAAAACTATCGAATTATTATTATTATTATTATTATTATTATTATTATTATTATTATTATTATTATTATTCTGTTATTCTCTCAGTTATGTTATATGGATATGAAATATGGACTCTTATTTTAAGGGAGGAGAAAATATTATGAGTATTTGAGAATAAAGTTCTTAGAAACATTTCTGGATCCCGCGCCGTAGCCGACCGGTTAAGGTAGGGAGCCTTGGCGCAGAGCTACGGGACTTGCGCTGGTTCGAGTCTCCATGGGGGAAGACATTTTCTCATGGTATTTCGGCCAGTATGGGACCGGTGCCCACCCAGCATCGTGAGGCAATTGGGTAGCTACAATAAGTAGCGGCTCCAGGTTGAGGAACCAGCTATAACGGCTGGGGGACTCGACATGCTAACCACATGTCACCCCTACACTGGCTGTTGATCATCTACCACTGTGATTGACACATGTGGATGTGAAGGGCCAGCAGCCGGCTGGTAAAAGGGCAACCGCTGAAAAGACCCTCAATCGGAGAAACATTTTTGGACCATGAGAGACGAACATACAGGCAAATGGAGAAGACTACAATGTATATAACGAGTTATATGATTTTTATTGTTATTAGCTAATACCCGGGTGCGCTGCTACGCCTAAATAAATTAAATATTTAGGGTTAATTAATTATATAGTATACACTGCTATGAACCAGACATGCCGATTGCTAGAGTAAATTCTTAATTTCAGATTTAAGGTAAACCCTTACTTCTAACGGTCGGATTTCGCTGATTTTTTTTTTTGATAATACATACCTCGGTTTATTTGAATACGATATTCCGAGTTTTGTTGTGAAACATCGAAAATTGCGAGCGCTAGAGCGACTTTTAAATATTCGTTTCAAGTGAACTCTTACACCTAATGATTTTAGAACATTAATAGATAACGGCCAAATACTCGTCGCATCTGAAAACCTGTATATACAAATTTTCACGAAGATCGGTTGAACGGTTTAGTAGTCTATAAAGGACAAACAGACATATATACATTCGTTTATATTATATATATGATAAGAAAAATAAATGCCTGGACGGGATTTGAAACCGGACCTCTGGATTGGTACCCCAGCGTGCTATCCATTACACCACCAGGCAAATCCAACACAAACCTTTATCATTCTTATATATTATATTCTCCATTATTACTAGATGTAGCGAGAACTCGGTCTTCACTGCCATATAACAAGTAAGCATATTAAAGATGATATTTTTACTTTATAGCAGGGACGCTTTTATATATATATATATATATATATATATATATATATATATATATATATATATTAATTTTTATTATTATTATTATTATTATTATTATTATTATTATTATTATTATTATTATTTGAGGGATATGCTTTGAGTCGGCACAGGCTTACAGCCTAACCTTGAAGTCGAAGAATAAGACAGATAGACAGATTATATAAATAACAGTTGAATTGATTGGCAAAATATGTTCGTGGCCTTATGTATGTGGCTAGCAGAAATACCCTTACACACGTTCTTGGTGTGTGTGTGTGTGTGTGTGTATGTATTTATAGTTCAGCTGTATAAATTGTAAGTAAATTAGATCTTAAAATGTATTATACTAATTTCAATAATATGAGCTAATTAAAAAAAATCTCTTGTTCACTTTACACCTAAACTGACTTTTTATATGTCTGTATTATTATTATTATTATTATTATTATTATTATTATTATTATTATTATTATTATTATTATTATTATTATTGCGGTGGATTAGTGGTTATACTCCTTGCCTCTGGTCCCGAGGGTCGCGGGTTCAAACCCGGCCGGGGTCGATGGATTTTTAGGATGGAAAAAATCCAAGGAGCAAGTACTCCGTGAGGGACTTTAAGCCGTGGGTCCCGAGTCTGAGGATTTTCAAGCTCGTAAAAGATCCTTGAGCCTGAATAAAAAGTCCTCTAAGCAAAATTTACGGAATTTTCCCGTCTTAGTACTACCTTGGTCTCCTAGATGTCAGTATGAGACGGAACGCTGACCACGGGCCACTCCAATGACATCTATACGAAAACAAGTGTAACTAAATTAGTGTGGTTCAATTTCTTCACTGTAGGGAGAGAGTGCCTAAATCTCGTTGAGGAAAACAAGGGCTTACAAGAATATTATTATTATTCTTATTATTTTTTTTTAGCGGCAGCTGCCATGATACGGGATGATGGTGATGATGATTATTATTTTTATTTTTATTGTTGTTACTTTACTCTATGGCTTCAACAATTCTTTTAAAATCACTACAAACTTCAGTTAAAATTGGCGGCACCGATATCGAGTCTCTGTCACTCCATATCGGTTTCGTGGTAAACGAAACGGAACTTATGCGGTTTCTTCCGTTTTTCTCTTCCACAAATTTCATTCCACCATTTCTCCATATTAATCTCATCCATTTTTCTTTTCGTTTCCCCCTGTGACGGTGCGTCAGGCGTGATTAGACCGGCACCCTTGTCTTTCACAGACCTCTATAAATCATCTCAATCCTCGACCGGACCCTGAGTTGGACACGAGTTGAGGATATTTTACTATGATCAAACTGACTTTTGTTTACCGCAAAATACATATTTAAATTACTTCGCAGAAATGTATAGAAATTACAATATCATCATCATCATCATCATCATCCAGGGATTAAGCCTGTTGGATAGTTCCGGGTTTCATGAAAGATAGAATGTTAATTAAAATTGTTCAGACCATCTTCTGTGTGAGCGTCCAACATTTCTCCTTCCGTGCGGTTTATAATTTAGCAATCATTTTGGAAATCTTTCTTCTGCATTCTATCAATATGTTCTTTCCAGGCATTTCTATATTTAATTATTTGGTCTGTGAGTTTCAAAATATTTAGTTCCTTTCTTATATCTTCATTCCTTTTCTTGTCCAGCAGAGTAAATCCTGCTATATTTCTTAAAAATCTCATCTCAGCTGCTTCCAATACAATATATATTTTGAAAAGAAACTTCTTAAATATCGATACACTGGTCTACAATGACTTTACTACTGAACAAAAACAAGTGCATTTAACCAAATTCTAGTGTGCTGATTACAGATCTGAAGTCTGTTTTTCTCTAGCACGCCTTATTACAATTACATTTTGATTTTCTACATTTTTTGTAGTTAAATACGTTTCCTTAATTTCATTATTGGTTAATTCCTTAATTTCATTATAGGCTATATATATTGTTAAATTATATTAATTTAAATAAATTTATAAGAATGTATAAGCTTACAATTAAGAGTAAGCACTAAAACATTTATTAAAGGAGCTTAGGGTCTTTGCTTTTCCAGTTATGTTGGAATGTATTTGACCGCTGTAGAAACCAGCAGGAATAACCCATCATACTCGGGCCATATTGACCCTGGTATCTGGATTCCATGGTTGATATGTCCTGATGGAACCTCTTACCATGTTCATCACTCACAGCCTCGAGATCAGTAGGAAAAAAAAGTAAAAAAAAAACAATGTGAAACATAAGACGCTTGTTGACGCAGAGAAGATATTTCTTCCACCCCTTCATATTAAACTGGGCCTCACGAAGATCTTTGTGCGGGCACTGAATCATGATGGTGAAGATTTTAAGTATCTGGAAGAGAATTTGGGACAATGAAGTGTGATGCAAGATTGAAGGCAGGAATTTTCATTGGACCAGAGATCCGACAGTTGATGTGTGACACGACGTTAAGGACAAAACTAAATGCTCTTGAACTCGAAGCTTGGGATTAATTTGTACTTGTAGCAACAAGGTTTCTAGGAAATTATCGAGCTGAAAACTATGCTGGGCTAGTGCATAACATGTTTACAGCATTTCAGAATATGGGTTGTCGCATGTCTTTAAAAATGCACTTTTTACCTTCTATTCTTGACTTTTTTCCTACGAATCTCGGGGCTGTGAGTGATGAACATGGTGAGAGGTTCCATCAGGACATATCATCGATTGAAACCAGGTACCAGGGCCAATATGGCCAGAGTATGATGGGTGATTTCTGCTGGTTTCTACAGCGATCAACTACATTCCAATATAAGCGGAAAAGCAAAGACCCTAAGCACTTCTAATAGATGTTTTAGTCCTTATTACTAATTGTAATTCATGATAAAAAGGTTGAAAAACACATATGATCATGGGGTCTCACAGTACATTTACAAAAAACAGAATATCTGGCAATAAATAGCAATGAAAGAGAATATTTAATATTGGAAGAAGGATTCCAAATAAAACAAGTGAAACAAACTAAATATTTGGGAATAATTATGGATAACATTGAAGGTATAGGCAAAGAGAACATAAAACATATAATTTAATTGAGTAGCAAAATAATATCATCGTTAAATTCCATATGGTGGGACAAGCATATTTGGAAAGACACAAAATAAAAATATATTGGTAAAACATTGGTGGAATCTGTTGCAATGTATGGACGTGAGGTATGGACAATCAATAGGTACTACAAGAATAGACTAATAGCTCTAGAAATGGATTATTTACGCAGAAGTGCCAGAAAGTCTAAATTAGAACATGTCACAAATAAGGAAATTAGAAACATAATGGAAGCAGAAGAAAGCATAATTGAAAGAATTGAGGAGAAGGAATTAAAGTGGATAGGACATGTTTTAAGAATGGAAGATGAGCGATGGCCGAAGCAACTATATGAATGACATCCGAATAGAAAGAAGAAAAGAGGGAGACCGAAGTTAACATGGAACGAAAACATGAATAGAGTAATGCAAGCTAGAGGGCTAGGCATCGAAGATGCCCAAGATCGTAGGCTTTGGAGGTTTGGCACGGGAAGACGGCAACAGCTGTAAAAACCCGAAGATAGATAGATAGATAGAAGTTTATGTTATAAACTTATTTAAAGTAATATAATTTAACAACATACCGGTATATAAGATAAACTCAATTGATTCCACTGACTTTACAATAAATTACTATAACTAATTAACTATATAACGTGCTAGGATAAATCTGAGTACAGATTTGGAATCAGCGCATCGCTTTCAGTATAGAATAGCCAAAATTTCGTCAGTAGCAGACAAAAAGTATTTTTTTGTAGACCATTGATAGACCATTGAAACTCCCATTAAGCAAAGACAATTATATCCAAGAACTACATTAAGTATATGGCAAAAACCAATGGCTATAATGAAGAATTCATAGATAAGCTCGTAAAAAAACAAAAAAGGAAGAACAACATAACCAACATAACTAAACTAGAAAAAGAATCTGACAACAACAAGAAAACATGGATAACACTTACATACACAGGAAAAGAAACGACAAAATTAGCCAATGCACTAAAGAAAGCCGATAAAAACGTAAAAATAGCATACAGAACCAATAACAAATTAAACAACATAATAAACAATAACATTGAAGAAAATAACATTTTCAACAGCAAAGGAGTTTATAAACTGACATGTAAGGACTGCAACAAATTTTATATAGGAAGGACAAACAGGAGTTTTAACATCAGATTCAAAGAACATTTTCGAGACTTCATTCACGCAGAAGGGAAATCAAGCTATGCAAAACACGTTATCCATTAAGGGCATCGCATGTTAAATATTGAAAACACCCTAACAGTAATGCACAGAGAAAATAATCCAGCGAAGATAAACGTACTCGAAGAGATGGAAATCATGAAAGCAGCTCACAACGACAGCCTGATAAACGAAAACGAACCCAATACATGCGACCCCCTCTACCAGATCTTCAGTGAAACACCAGTTTTGAATCCTGCCGATGATGGGACAAGTCCCGAAAGCGCTACAGTTAAATGATTAATTAAGTTGAGGAGACGGACCTTTCAGGTGAATATTCTATAATTTTATATTAACATTAATAATTGCTTGAAAATTACGAAAGTAATACTGAAATTAATTTACTACGGTAAATTCTTCGCATCCAATAGTCAATACTGCCAAAGTGGATTTTTTCCTCAGTGCTTGAAAATTTGAAGTATGTTCTTTACTTCTAAGTATAGACTTAAAAAAAAACATGAATGATTTTCACAAGTTCTTTTTTTTTTTACTTAATGTTTTGTACCGTATTTTGTAAACAAAAGCACTAAAACCTCTACAAATGATGGCTGTATTATGGTTTTATATGTATTATCTTTTTATTTTAAATATCTAATTAAATTACAGATTTTCAAAAGCTCATAATTTACATAAAAATATAATTCTGACGTGTAATTGAAAGAAAAGTGGTAGGAATATATATGGTATTCTGCTGAAATATATTTTCAAAGAAATTGTTTGTTAACGGAAGTATGTCTCTTAACGAATTAACTGCTATATAAAAAAGGAGAGAAAATCAAAAGCATAACGACAAAGTCCACATCACTAATTAATCTCATACCATGTGCTATTTTCTTCTCTGAAGCACGAAGGGTATTTTATGCGTGGTGAATCATCATTTTACCATCTTACGACCAATTACTACTCAAAAACAACACAAAGCGGCATTAAAAACTCCTTAAAATAAACAAGTTAGAAAATGCATTGAGTAGGTACTTGTTAGTTGTTTACAGTTCATTATGAACTCGTGCTTTGGGCATTGGGCGTGAAGCTACATTTAATGGGGCCAATTTTACATTTAAAATAATATATCTTGTTAACCTTTCTGTCATATTTACATTCTTGCTTTCTTACGATCCTTTGAATTGCGGTACATTTTTCAACAATTTTAAGAACTGAATTGATTTTTTTTCTTATTACTGTACCATTGGTTTCAACAGTTCCGATCATTTTATATGGGAACTATTCGCACACTCTTATTAGAATAACTCACACAAGACATTCGGATCAGAATTATTCACACAAAGAAAATCCAACAAATTAATTAATTATCGTACAATATACAACAAAAGTACCGTGCGTCCCACATAAGACTGGGCTTGGCAAATAACAGTGCGCTGTTGTATTTATGACTCACTCACTGTGTAGCCACGTATAGTCAGTGAGAGCGGTTTGCTAGTCGAGTGAAGACGTGTTTGCTTGTGTGGCTAGTTGCACCGTTGAAATGCAAAAAAAAAAAAATGAATACGCTTGTTTTTGTACGCCACATACGTCAAAATAGAGCCCTGTAGAGATGTGTATAATCGATTTCGCGACAGATATCTCGGGGTAACATAATAATATAATATAATACCCGATATATATATATATATATATATATATATATATATATATATATATGTTATAATTAAATCTTTAACATTGAGCAATGCAAGCTTAATATGGTATGATAAGAAAAATAAATGCCTGGACGGGATTCGAACCCGGATCTCTGAGTCTGTACCTCAGTGTGATATCCATTACACTACCAGGCGAATCCAATTCAAACACTTATTTTTCTTATATATGTATTATACTCTCCATTATTACTAGATGTCGCGAGAACACTGTCTTCACTGCCATCTAGTAGCTGACTATATCAAGTAAGCAAATTAAAGAGAATATTTATTTTACTTTATAGCAGTGATGCTTTATCGATGTTATAATTAAATCTTTAACATTGAGCAATGCAAGCTTAATATGGTATGATAAGAAAATAAATGCCTGGACGGGATTCGAACCCGGATCTCTGAGTCTGTACCTCAGTGTGATATCCATTACACTACCAGGCGAATCCAATTCAAACACTTATTTTTCTTATATATGTATTATACTCTCCATTATTACTAGATGTCGCGAGAACACTGTCTTCACTGCCATCTAGTAGCTGACTATATCAAGTAAGCAAATTAAAGAGAATATTTATTTACTTTATAGCAGTGATGCTTTATCGATGTTATAATTAAATCTTTAACATTGAGCAATGCAAGCTTAATATGGTATGATAAGAAAAATAAATGCCTGGACGGGATTCGAACCCGGATCTCTGAGTCTGTACCTCAGTGTGATATCCATTACACTACCAGGCGAATCCAATTCAAACACTTATTTTTCTTATATATGTATTATACTCTCCATTATTACTAGATGTCGCGAGAACACTGTCTTCACTGCCATCTAGTAGCTGACTATATCAAGTAAGCAAATTAAAGAGAATATTTATTTTACTTTATAGCAGTGATGCTTTATCGATGTTATAATTAAATCTTTAACATTGAGCAATGCAAGCTTAATATGGTATGATAAGAAAAATAAATGCCTGGACGGGATTCGAACCCGGATCTCTGAGTCTGTACCTCAGTGTGATATCCATTACACTACCAGGCGAATCCAATTCAAACACTTATTTTTCTTATATATGTATTATACTCTCCATTATTACTAGATGTCGCGAGAACACTGTCTTCACTGCCATCTAGTAGCTGACTATATCAAGTAAGCAAATTAAAGAGAATATTTATTTTACTTTATAGCAGTGATGCTTTATCGATGTTATAATTAATCTTTAACATTGAGCAATGCAAGCTAATATGGTATGATAAGAAAAATAAATGCCTGGACGGGATTCGAACCCGGATCTCTGAGTCTGTACCTCAGTGTGATATCCATTACACTACCAGGCGAATCCAATTCAAACACTTATTTTTCTTATATATGTATTATACTCTCCATTATTACTAGATGTCGCGAGAACACTGTCTTCACTGCCATCTAGTAGCTGACTATATCAAGTAAGCAAATTAAAGAGAATATTTATTTTACTTTATAGCAGTGATGCTTTATCGATGTTATAATTAAATCTTTAACATTGAGCAATGCAAGCTTAATATGGTATGATAAGAAAAATAAATGCCTGGACGGGATTCGAACCCGGATCTCTGAGTCTGTACCTCAGTGTGATATCCATTACACTACCAGGCGAATCCAATTCAAACACTTATTTTTCTTATATATGTATTATACTCTCCATTATTACTAGATGTCGCGAGAACACTGTCTTCACTGCCATCTAGTAGCTGACTATATCAAGTAAGCAAATTAAAGAGAATATTATTTTTACTTTATAGCAGTGATGCTTTATCGATGTTATAATTAAATCTTTAACATTGAGCAATGCAAGCTTAATATGGTATGATAAGAAAAATAAATGCCTGGACGGGATTCGAACCCGGATCTCTGAGTCTGTACCTCAGTGTGATATCCATTACACTACCAGGCGAATCCAATTCAAACACTTATTTTTCTTATATATGTATTATACTCTCCATTATTACTAGATGTCGCGAGAACACTGTCTTCACTGCCATCTAGTAGCTGACTATATCAAGTAAGCAAATTAAAGAGAATATTTATTTTACTTTATAGCAGTGATGCTTTATCGATGTTATAATTAAATCTTTAACATTGAGCAATGCAAGCTTAATATGGTATGATAAGAAAAATAAATGCCTGGACGGGATTCGAACCCGGATCTCTGAGTCTGTACCTCAGTGTGATATCCATTACACTACCAGGCGAATCCAATTCAAACACTTATTTTTCTTATATATGTATTATACTCTCCATTATTACTAGATGTCGCGAGAACACTGTCTTCACTGCCATCTAGTAGCTGACTATATCAAGTAAGCAAATTAAAGAGAATATTTATTTTACTTTATAGCAGTGATGCTTTATCGATGTTATAATTAAATCTTTAACATTGAGCAATGCAAGCTTAATATGGTATGATAAGAAAAATAAATGCCTGGACGGGATTCGAACCCGGATCTCTGAGTCTGTACCTCAGTGTGATATCCATTACACTACCAGGCGAATCCAATTCAAACACTTTTTTTTTTTTTTTTTTTTTTTTTTAAGTGTTTGAATTGGATTCGCCTGGTAGTGTAATGGATATCACACTGAGGTACAGACTCAGAGATCCGGGTTCGAATCCCGTCCAGGCATTTATTTTTCTTATCATACCATATTAAGCTTGCATTGCTCAATGTTAAAGATTTAATTATAACATCGATAAAGCATCACTGCTATAAAGTAAAATAAATATTCTCTTTAATTTGCTTACTTGATATAGTCAGCTACTAGATGGCAGTGAAGACAGTGTTCTCGCGACATCTAGTAATAATGGAGAGTATAATACATATATAAGAAAAATAAGTGTTTGAATTGGATTCGCCTGGTAGTGTAATGGATATCACACTGAGGTACAGACTCAGAGATCCGGGTTCGAATCCCGTCCAGGCATTTATTTTTCTTATCATACCATATTAAGCTTGCATTGCTCAATGTTAAAGATTTAATTATAACATCGATAAAGCATCACTGCTATAAAGTAAAATAAATATTCTCTTTAATTTGCTTACTTGATATAGTCAGCTACTAGATGGCAGTGAAGACAGTGTTCTCGCGACATCTAGTAATAATGGAGAGTATAATACATATATAAGAAAAATAAGTGTTTGAATTGGATTCGCCTGGTAGTGTAATGGATATCACACTGAGGTACAGACTCAGAGATCCGGGTTCGAATCCCGTCCAGGCATTTATTTTTCTTATCATACCATATTAAGCTTGCATTGCTCAATGTTAAAGATTTAATTATAACATCGATAAAGCATCACTGCTATAAAGTAAAATAAATATTCTCTTTAATTTGCTTACTTGATATAGTCAGCTACTAGATGGCAGTGAAGACAGTGTTCTCGCGACATCTAGTAATAATGGAGAGTATAATACATATATAAGAAAAATAAGTGTTTGAATTGGATTCGCCTGGTAGTGTAATGGATATCACACTGAGGTACAGACTCAGAGATCCGGGTTCGAATCCCGTCCAGGCATTTATTTTTCTTATCATACCATATTAAGCTTGCATTGCTCAATGTTAAAGATTTAATTATAACATCGATAAAGCATCACTGCTATAAAGTAAAATAAATATTCTCTTTAATTTGCTTACTTGATATAGTCAGCTACTAGATGGCAGTGAAGACAGTGTTCTCGCGACATCTAGTAATAATGGAGAGTATAATACATATATAAGAAAAATAAGTGTTTGAATTGGATTCGCCTGGTAGTGTAATGGATATCACACTGAGGTACAGACTCAGAGATCCGGGTTCGAATCCCGTCCAGGCATTTATTTTTCTTATCATACCATATATATATATATATATATATATATATACGCGGGTGCGTGCATGATATCTGCCAGGCTCAGTCTTATGTGGGACGCACCGGTAATAGTGTTAGGTATCACATAGCGACATTTGATTTGAGCGTTCCAGCATCCCATCCGATTGTGAAATATTATGTAGTAGAATTATATTTTTCGCAGCCTTTTGCGGAAAATACCTATACCTAGCAAAATTGTTTTAGACGATTAAATTTTAGAACGATTAAACGAATTTAATTATTTGGGTTTCTATTCTATCCCATACTGTTCTGCCCTAGAGCAGTTCCTTCACTGCAATCATAGCATTTTCATGCTATTCTTCCAGCTTTACTAGGAAATTGTGGGTGCGGTAGCTTCCTATTGCTTTCCACACCAGGTTTGACAATGATGACCAGGGACCATTTGGACCTCAAAGTTTCCTGACATTTGTCTTACAGGTGAGGAAAAACCCGACCGGGGATATATATATATAGGCCTATATATATTTATTTATATTTATTTATTTATTTATTTATTTATTTATTTATTTATTTATTTATGGTACATCTCTTAAAACTGTATACAATATTTTTTTTTGACAGGACAAACAGTTAGCTAGAAAAATAGAATAGGAGCTGGTATAGATTGACAAAATGTATATTATTCCATATCATTTTTATTCAATGCCTCGGATTGTCATTTTGACATTTCTGGTGTTCTCTTCAGGCATTTGAGTAATTGTAACCCCTTCTGAGGTTGGGGCGCTTGGAAGGTGGGGTTACGCTGCCCCGATGTTATGATGGATGATGATGGTGATAGTGGCGCTCCAGATGAGTCCTTATCCTAAGCTTAATCTAAGGCGAATATGAATTATGTTGATTCTGATGGCCATATGAAGTTCGGGGACTATTCGGGCATTAAAGTTTCCTGACATTTGTCTTACAAGTGAGGAAATATTCCGAAAAAAACCCCACCCAGCAAACTTATCCCGACCGAGACTCGAACTCGGACCTGCTGCATGATAAGACAGCGCCTTACCTCGAGACCACGGCAAAACAGTGATTTATAAAAGAAAAAATTAAACCAGAACCATGATTTTTAATTGTTTTTATAGTTGTCAGGGAAACGAATCAAATTAGATAGATAGATAAATGGAATCTATTGCCTTTTTTTTTTTTTCAGAAGAAAGAAAATACATATGCATTTACATTACGCACGGGCCTGCTTGGCCGTACGTGCATTATTTTTCCATGAATAAAAAATAAAACTAATCATAATATAAACAAATACCTACAAATACACCTGTATCAAAAAACAATAACAGGCTACATATATGTAAAATCTATGTCTACACTACATCACAATAATACATATCTACACTCATCCATGAAAAGACCATGTGTATAAATAAATTTAAAAAATCTCATTCTGTACATTAATATTAAAAAAATGCTAGAAAACAAATTAGAATTAAAAAAAATGCTAGAAAACAAATTAGAAAAAAAACACACACACATACACCACACACACCCCCACACATATACAAACCGCACGCTCATACCTCCCTCCCCCCGATCCCTACAGACATCAAATACACTATCAGACTATAAGAAACTGGAGTCATTGTTTATATTTTGTTTCTGCAGTCCCCTAATGTTTTGCTGAAGCGGAAAAGGCGAGTTTTTAATTTTTAGTTCTCATTTATTTTTGTATTTACATTTTCTCGCAATGTTTTCAAAAACTGTCTTATTTCGTGATTACCAGGGCAAGGATTTTTGTGGACTAAAAGTGAAAATTGCAACTTAATGTAATGACAACTATGACTTCTGTCATCTGCCCTGATTCCATATACAAACAGCTCAATAATATAATATATAACGTATTATACTGTTTGTATTGCACTGCTACAAATGTGGTCTACATAAATATTCTAGCCGTAGTGAGAACATAAGCGATACTCTGCTATATATCGTATATTTCATGATAACATAAATAATTATATCTGCTATATCTTCAAATGTCAGAAAATGTATATTTTTTGGATAGCATTGTAGATTTGTATGGTTACTTTGTATGCATTTTATTATAATTTATATAACTCTCCTAAATCATTTAAATTATCGTATTATATTTTTCTTACTTTCAAATTATTATTATTATTATTATTATTATTATTATTATTATTATTATTATTATTATTATTATTATTATGTCCACCGCTGTGGTCTCGAGGTAGCGTGCTGCCTTGTCATGCAGCGGGCCCGGGTTCGATCCCCGGTCGGGACAGTTTTTCTGGGTGAGGTTTTTATCGGGGTTTTTCCTCACCTGTAAGACAAATGTCAGGAAAACATATGAACATCGCAATCATCATCATTCATATTCATCGTAGATTAAGCTTAGGATTAGGGGCTCTCCTGGCGCATCACTATCATCATCCACACACATCATATCATCGGGACAACGTAACCCCGCCTTCCAGGCGCTCCAACCTCAGAAGTGGGTTAAAAGTACGCCATGCCAGGAGAGAACACCAGGAATGTCGAAAGACAACCTGGGGCATTTGCAAAAAAAATATTATTGTTATTATTATTATTATTATTATTATTATTATTATTATTATTATTATTATTATTATTATTATTATTATTGTTGTTTTAAATTTAGTATTGTCAGCATTTAATTTTAATTTTTTTTTCTTTCAGGTGAGTAATAATGATATCAACTCTAACTACACAGCATTTTCACTGATCCTTTGAAAAACATCAACTTGATAGTAAGTTATTTAAATTGGTATGAATTTTAGTTCATTTCAGTATTCACAAGGTTTTTGTGTTTGCTTGAATCCATTGACCCAAAAAATAATAATTTCTGAATTGTATTCCTAACATGTTACTATCGCTTAGAAAAGTTATACTTAAATATGTAAATGTATAATATTGGAAACTATGTTGGTGGGGAAAAAAGTATATTTTAGTACTCTCTTCTCAGTGCTTATGACCCGAAACTCAAAAGTCGCTAATTTGAATAATGTTAAGTTCTATGGATTTTTTCGGGAAATACATTTTAGGACGTGGGCTTCTTTAGTCGGTTTGTTATAAACAGTTTAATCCATGTAACAAATATGTAAGACAAGTTAAGGAGCAGTTGAATTTTATAATACTTATATCTAGATAACTTATCGGATACAGACTTTCGCCTTCTAACTACGCATGTTTTATGGTAACAGTTCATTTTCAAATAATAAAAATAATATTTTTCTTTACTTATTAAATAAGCATAATTTTAAGCGCTTACTATAAAATAAATTATGTTTTTGCGCTATAGTGCGTTTTGTCGTACTTACAGCAATGGCGACCGTGATTGAAAGTTCAACTTCCTAGATTTAGGGGTTGCCAACCTAAATAACTATATTGTAATAAAATAAATATAGGCCTAGTGTAATATTACATATTATAAAACGCGTGTGGGAAGTAAAACCACTGCCCTCTATGTATACTACATACAATGTATATACAAAAAATATCCAAAAGATAGTGTTAATAGGCGTATACATTTTATATGAAACAAATCACTGCATTTTAAATGAACTGAACTTTATTTGAAACAATGTAAAACAATAAATACGTATTTGCGGTCATGTTATCAATAATTGTTGTCAAGGCCTCCTGTTGTTTCAACTAATAAACATTGCCCACACTGTTAACGTTAGTCAATTGTTTATAATGAACGCAAATATTTTCAACAAATATGTTATTATTTTTCTATTATTTATTATTTTGAAAACACCATCGCGCAAAAAAAAATGTACAACGCACGTTTGTGAAGTGTTTTACAGAATCTCGGAAATTAAAAACCTCGCTATCGCTCGATTTTTAAACATTTTCCCCGATTCTGTAAAAACCACTTCCCGACCTCGCATCGCAATTTACTATTTTTTCACTTACAAATATTAAAAACATATTTTTTTACAAAATCGTCTTTATTATAATTTAGCACTAAAAAACTCGGGAATTATATTTGATGCCATGAAAAATGCCGGAAAATAGACGGGAATTTCACATTTGTAATTTGCTGGGCAAAACAAAAATATTAACATAGCTGTAATCTCCGAAACCAAGAAGAAATTATTGTTAGGCTATTATTATTATTATTATTATTATTATTATTATTATTATTATTATTATTATTATTATTATTATTATTATTATTATTATTATTATATTGTTGACATGCAAGTTATTGTTAAGTATGTATTGTGATCATTAACCCATTCGCCTCAAAAGACGAGGTAATCTCGCCGGCATTTAAATGGCCTTCAACTCAGAAGACGAGGTACACTCGTTTAACTCTACTGTTATATATTTTGCAATCTTTTGTACATCTCTTGTTAGGGTAATCTTTTGTTAACATTTATGAATAGTAAAGTAATGTGTTTTGGTCTTCGTCATTATTGTGATCTCGAGAGTCGTTATCTTTTGTTTGTTTTTAATATCTGAAAGTAGACAAGATAATTTACACTAACTTAAATCTGGTTCCTTGTGAAATGCAATCAGCATTTAAACCTGAATCGAATGGGTTATTAAAATATGAGGCCCGAGTTAACTGATGTTACAATGCTCGCCTTTAGTTCCGAGGATCGCGCGGGTTGAAACCAGATTGGGGTATATGGCAGGGTATCACGTGCCAGAAATTTACAGCCTGTAAAAAATTAGCTTTTGAGTAAAATGCGTCGTCCATGTCACGCCCTGATTTGATTTACTGCACTTATAACCTGTTAAAGACAGTCCTTAAATAAAAAGAAATGTAAACAGTAAGAATAAGTTAAACTATAAATAAGGCATAACATTAAAAATCTTTATATAAACCAGTGTGTGTTTGCATGCCGAACTTTTAAATATATATTTGCTTAGCAAACGGGGATTCTATACACATTTATTTGTCTGACGAACATAATGTTGATTGAGTGGAGAGTATTGAGAATTCATATGGAAATATACATGTTGAAATATCTATTCTGAATGCATTATGGCTTTGCCCATATGACTGTATACAAAGGTATCTTTATTTCATGAAATAACGGTAGTACTATATACCGTACTTGAAGTTTGTCTTACGTTAGTAAATAAATGTCGGCAAGAGATATTTAATAGAGCTCTGACCAATGGTAAACATTGTGCCAACAATGTATGTAGGAGATACTATCAATGGAATTTGCATATTGCTTTGAATGCAGCCTCTGTACGATCTAGAAGGCCTTCTTGACCATTACTATCCGTTGGATGAATTCAGGTAACAAGTGTACGCTTGATAAGATTGATGGGCAAACAATGTCACTGGGTGTACATGTTATAGCTAACATTTCTATTTAAATGTTTTGTCCACGAATAGATCTTCGTTTCATAGAGGTCATGAGGTAAGAAATTATTTTTGTCTTTAGTTGGATATATTGCCAGACGTGGTTGCAATTAGAATGCATTGTCATCGGCTGTACAATGTGCAATAATATGCTAAGTGCGTCCCTTTTGCCAATGGGATGATTTTCCCATTAAATCCGAAAATTGAAGCTATTCAATTTATACTGATCGAAAGATTTTTGAAAAAAAATGCAGAAATCTTAACGACACTTTATAGACATAAAATGACACACACACACACACACACACACATATAGGTATATATATCATCCACCCAGGTATTAGGCCGTGTGGCCTGTTATGGTCTCAAAGAGGAATTTTCCATCCAGCGTTTTTTGGACGTATCCGACGCTTGGTTTGAAACTTGAAAGCAAATGCAAATTTTTCGTCCAACTGGTTGGTGGCCGAGAGGAATATTATTGTGGGGTTCCCACTAATGTAGCATTTCCTCTACATTAAGGTGATGTGGTTATACCGCCAGTAGTCGGTCCTCAGAGCCTCATTTGTAATAGCAGGTTGCACCACGAGCAGGTTGAGGATGAGATTTGGATTGAAGAAGTGATGAAATGCACGTCACTATCCCTTGCAACCCGTATACATATATACAGGTTGTTGCAAAAAAAAAACCGACAACGGAGGTGAAGTAGTAGACCTACATTGAGATATGTTGATCATTTCAAATAAGGTACCAATGCCCGGAAATGATGCGTTTTCACACTATGGGTACCTAACTTCTCAAGAGTTCCGTTAGTTGGATTTCAAGACTCTATACTTGCAATACTGTCACAGTCACATCAATTTTCAAATGATCCACCTCCATCTCATTGCAGAGCGTATATCGGCGGTGTAGTGACGCACAGGTTCAAATACACGTGGCCTCGTTTGAATTATTTCTGTAGCAGCGTGGATTCTGGCTATAAGATCCATACGTGACTCTACTGGAGTCTGATAAACAGACTGTTTCATGTCGCCCTACAAAAAGTAGTAGAGAGGGTTAAGATCAGGTGATCTCGGAGGCCATCGGACTGGTCTCCCTCTGCCAATCCATCAATCTGGATACGTGGTATCCTAATGCCTCCTCACATTGGCAACGAAGGGAGATAGAGCTCCGTCATGTTGCAGACACATTCCGTTGCGAAGCCACGTACCTGTGACGTGTTGTCAAGTAATGAGTCTTCAAATCCTTCGAACTAACACTGATCTTGATACATAATTAATAGTCATAATGTGAAAAGGAATAATTTCCGGACATTGGTTCTTTATTAAAAAAAATACCTAGATATCTCAATATACTACCTCACCTCCGTTGTCGGTTTTTTGCAACACCCTATAATTATATATATATATATATATATATATATATATATATATATATATATATATATATATATATATTAACTATCATCTACCTCATACGTCTCATCCATGGAGAAATTTCAAACTTCATCGAATCAGTTCACGTGCTTTAAATAAAGTAGGCCTATAGGAATAATTTTAGATCAATGGATTTTTGTAATATAGGCCTCATTACAGCTTTGATGAGCTTTAAATTGCTACTTATGCTATTTATTATATTCAATCGTCCTCAGCTGTGGTCTAGGTGTTGCGTTGATGCCTCGAACGCGGCGGGCCCGAGTTCGATGTCGGGTTTCCTGTTTTATTTATTTATTTTCCTCTCTTCTGTAAGACAAATGTCAGAAAACTTTCAAGTCTCAAATGGTCCCCGAACACCACCTGGTAATCATAATCATTGCTATTATATTCGCCATGTTTAGTGTGAATTTATGAGTGAGTGATGTGTTTGGTCCTGGAATGAGCTCATCATTCATTCGCGGAGGTCTTCCATATCATTGTGTGATCAAAAATGTTTGTGTATAATTCAAAGTTTAAAATTCCTCTCGGGTGACGTGAGACACGTGAAAGTGCTTCTAAACTACGATGATGAAAAAGAAATTAATCATATCGTCACCTTACTTCTATAACCTCGTAAGTCTAATTTAACAAAATTTTCATTAAAGCGTAAAAACATTCTATAACATTGGTAGTAAAAGATTCCGGGCTGCATTCCACTATTCTATAACATTGCTTATTATTTTGTATCTATGCTTTTAATGTCGTATTTTGAATGTTTACATTAAAAATAAGACATTAAAATGTTATTTATTTACAAATTTTCAATGTTTACACATCTTTCTGGTCCTAAAGTCTTATTTTACTTCTCCACTCGTCCCTATCCATCCACTCCATGCCCTCCAGTCCTCTAGTTCTCATTCCATTTCTTATTTCTTAACATAATTATAAAATTATAAGCAATGTCAAAAATGTTTTTAATGTTCTCTTAAAACATTTGTTAAATTAGACTGACGAGGTTTTAGAAGTTAGGTGACTATATGTGGCTTATATAATCACTAGAAAAGTTTGTTAAGTATGTGAAAAAATTAGACCTAATGATTTTTATGCTATATCTTTTATTTGTGTCTAGTGTTTTTTTTTAAAGTTGAAAACAATAATATGTGTTCCAATGCCACCCACTCCAATTTTCGTGCTTCGTGTTCGGAGTTAGGTACATATATTATTTTAATGCGGCATGTTTTCAAATTTTTGCTCACCACTTTGATATCCACCATTCTTTCTAGCCCCTAGATTCGATATTTTATGTTTATTATTTCCAACAACAACTTACATAAGGCTATTAGGACCGAGTAATGGTTTGCTGCAATGAGTTGTGACGTCACTTCTTCCTTCACTAACAGAACATGTTTACTTGTTCCCTTTCGTTACTTCTACTCTTCTTTTTTGGATTTTTTCAAGTAATATTTTATTCATCATCATCATCAACAACAAGTATTAAGCCCAATGGCCTGTTCCGATCTCATTATAGGTCGAATTGGTCCTTCCATCTCTTCAATGGTCTTCCCAACATTCTTCTCCCTTTTGGTTTATAATATTTTATTTATTTAGTATTTATATTTAATGTTTTCACATCTCCTGACAGCCTATTACCAATAAATACAATAAGTCACATAACATCTAATATATAAACATTAATGTTTGTTTGTTTGTTTGTTTGTTCGTATTTTATTCGCAGCCAAACCGTTCATCCGATTATGATGGGACTTTTTTGAAAAATGTTCAGGAGATTCCCGGGATGAACATAGGCTATAAGCGAGTTGTGATACTCAACTCCTGCATCCTTAAAAATCACCTTTTACAGTGGAAAACGTGAAAAAAGTAGCTCTTTGGACGCTTAAATGGCCTACGCTGCCTAAACCATAACAAATACACAAAATTAATGTACACTGAATTGAATATCTCAAAAAAAAAAAAAACTCTACAAAAATGTCCGCGATAGCATATGTCCATCTCTTACGGAAAACTCGCATAACTATTTTTGTCTTTCATTGATACCAAGAAGATCGGGACAAGTACGTAGATTCCTGTGCAAGCATACCAGCACATGACGGGATAACTCACATTAACGAATTTTGTCTTTTAGCTCATTTATGGCAAGAAGATCGGGATAAGTAAATTCCCGGGCAACACCGGGTAATCAGCCAGGGAAATCTTAAAGTAATTACGATGTACATTTATAATTATTTTTCCTTCTACTTATTCAACTAAACATAAAATCACATTATTTTCATTTATTTAGGCGTAGCAGCGCACGCCGGGTATTAGCTAGTAACTAATACAAATACATTAATTATATATGGCACGAATCTCTGTAAACCAATCCGTTAGGTCTATCCATTAATCTTCTCTTATGCCTGCTGTTCATTGCTTCCCAGATACACTTCATCCATGTTATCCTCCGTAATCATCCTCTTTTTTTTTTTTCTTCATCGTCTTGATGGGATCCATTCGTAACCAATTTGGTAACCTCTCTTCAAGTAATATTTAAATTAAAAAGTTTATCAACAATTGCAATCTTACTAAGGGAATCAGGAAGAGATGACGTTTCTGAAATAAAAAAAAAACATGCACCAGATGCGAAAACTAAAAGTCATTGTTAAGGAAAAAGCGGAACTTCTATCTGTTCTCAAAACGGACATTCCTCCGGTAATGCTTGGTAAATATAATGAAATGCCCACTAAGTCTGGGCAAGGAAAAAAACCGTTTGCCATTTATTAATAGTTAGAAACCCGGTGCTAGTGACGAAGCGAAAAATGCATAGCGGTATATTCAGACTGCCAATAACGCAACACTTCGTTCAGTGGACTGGAGTAAAATTTCCTTCTGTTGATATGTAGAAGGTGCAATTCTAATTTGTTCGTGTCTGCAGATAAATAATGACATACGATTAATTTCAGGTTTTGTTTCATCATCGTGAATAGCAATAGAAGTTGTGAGTGTAGTAATAAAGTTAGCAATCAGTTTTTATGAGGTGATGATGCGAATCGAAAACATCTACTGGAATTGAGAGAAGACAGCTCCAGGGATTTCATTTATTTCAAATTATATTTTTACATTGATTTAAATTCTTCAACATTCATTCATCTTCTCCCTTCGCTTCATCATTTTCCCTCAAGCAAAAGACAGAATACAAACACACATGTAGTCATCCTAACCTGAACTCTTTTCGTACACAATACAGTTACACATCATTCTATGCAACGCTTCTTAAATTAACTGTTAAGGTCATTACACATTAGCTGGAAATGTACACAAGAAAATTTCCAAGCAAAACTCGTCCACTTTGATGGCCTTTTCATGCCAGTATTTGTATTGCATTTAACCTATAATAGACATTTTGATCTTAAAGGTTGGAGAGACACACTATATATTTTCTCCGTTACATGAATTATTTATTTAAATAAGATTTTTAATATATATATATATATATATATATATATATTTATTTATTTATTTATTTATTGGGGTGGTCCTCATTTTAGACTTTTCGTATTTCATTTCGCACATCCTCTACTTCTTTTTCCTGTGGTTTTAAGAAGTAATTTGAAGTACATTTTATTGAAATTTAAGTTGAGGAATCCGTGCCGTAGATCATGTGCATCATTTTGTTATGTAATGGTAATGACTAATGATTTATGATGTTAGGAATTAATTGTTTAAAAAAATCTGTATTTGAAGATATTTATTGATCTGTTTCTCTTGTTTAAGACAATAGACATCATGAAAAATACTCTTTCTGTGTTTTTTTTATGTTTATAAATTTAGGTTCAGTGCGGCGCGGGTTAATGTTAATTTATTATAATGAAATTAGATACACTATCAAATTGAGCCAAAAGGGGGAAAAATAGAGGGTGTGCATTGAAATCAGACACTTTAATTTCACGCCCCTATATAAAGACCATCCTAATATATATATATATATATATATATTCATCCATCAACAGTAATTCTGCCCGATGGCAGGTCTTTCATAGCATTTTCATGCTATGCTTTGCAGCTTTACTAGGGATTTATAGGTATGGTAGCTTCCCGTTGCTTTCCACATCGGTGAAGGATGATGATGATAATGATATGAATGATGATGATGGTCGGATGATTTTCGGGGACCGTTGGGCCCTAAACTTCCTGACATTTGTCTTACAGGTGAGGAAAAACTCCGAAAAAACCTCACCCAGGAACCTGTCCTGACCGGGAATCGAAGCCGGGCCCGCTGCGTGACAAGGCAGCACGATTCCTCGAGACCACAGCGGTGTACTACACACACACACACACACACATAATTGTCATATTTACATCATATAAATTGTCATATTTACATCATAGGACATCAGATATGAATTAATATGCAGTTTGATGTGTTTCATTTTTTCTCCACTAGAGAGCATTCTTACAATATTGCGTTCCTTTGGCAATAAATAGTATGATCTGGTTGCAGTGATAAATAAAAGAAGCAGATGAAGCGTACCTATCGTTTCTCATTTGTTTTCAAGCATCGCCGTTTACATTAAATATATAAATATTTTAAAATAACTATAGTTAAATAATGATTTGTGAGTAAACAGCTTAATTTTATTCGTTAAATAGTCCTAACAAATGCCACTCTTGATTTCCAAATTCTCTAGATAAATTCATTCCTCACTTCGTGAGTCGTGAATTTATCGATAATTTCGAAATCACTCGTGGCATTACTTATGAAAATTCATCAAAATGTGATCTGATTATAATTTCGTTTGTCATTTCATTTCCCTTTGAGCCAAAAATGTATATTTGACTTGGTAAGGTTGTTAACACTGGTGCCGGAAGAGTTTCGCTATTAAAAAGCAATCTTTAATGCAGTAATTTAAACTAAATTCATCCAGATCGTGCAATGATGTACATTTACAAATATACCAAGTGTAGAACATGCATCTGTCTGCGTTTACATGTGCTTCCGTAATTACAATTATGTTAATACATCTCTAGCTGTGAATTTCACTTAGTCATCCCAAGTCTCAAGAAAAAAATAAGTGTTATGTACATGACACCTCTCCGGTTCAATGACGGCGTGAGTTGTAAACTTGACCTTCTTCAAGATTCAACAGGTGAAAGTACATACTCGTACTTGCTTTTACTCTTCAATGAATTAAATTGGCTAAAGAACTTTAATTATCACAAACTCTCTCTCCAAACGCGACAGACCTAGAAGGTCGTTGGCCTACCAGACACATGTGTTAATCACAAAGGTAGACTATCATCTAGCCAGTGTAGGGGTGACATGTGGCCAGCATGTCGGGTCCCCCAGCCGTAATAGCTGGTCTTCTCTACCTGGAGTCGCTACTTATTGTAGCTACCCAAATGCCTCACGATGCTGTGTGGGCACCGGTCCCATGCTGGCCGAAATTCTAGGAGAAAATTTCTTCCCCCATGGGGACTCGAACCAGCGCAAGTCCCGTAGCTCTGCGCCGCTGTAGGAAATTAATAGGTTATGTAAAATAGTTATAGTATTTAGTAATCAGTTGATTTGGTGTTTACTTGATGAAAATTCATTACGTTTAGCGATTATATAAAATTAAACTGTAACAGATTTATATTATTTTCATATTTATTTTAATACAAATTCGTTACAGCTGTTTCAGTTATTAGCACCTTCTTCAGACGAATACTATTAGTAGGGCCTATTCGTCTGAAGAAGGTCCAAAGTACTGAAACAGTTGTAACGAATTTGTATTAAAATAAATATGAAAATAGTATAAAACTGTAAGTTTCATTTTATTTCATCACTAAAAGTTATAGTTTTTATTTTTTTTTAAATATATTCTCAGAGAGAAAAATACGTGATACTGATAGTATTTTTTCTCCTGAATTCAAATATGATATCGGTTTTTCTCCATCACGCAAGGTTTCCGATAGACAGGGATTTATAATTTCAAACATTTTAATATTTTCTACATTCGTAACTACATAATATTCGAACATTCGGACTCACCTATTAAGGAGGACCAAAATGATTCGCTCGCCGCCAACACTTAAGTGATGGCCGCAGAGCTTTCCATCTATCTATCTCTGACTCAGCTAGGAAGTAAGAAATGACGATTTTCTGCTATATTTCGCCAGTGGAGCATCCCTCTTGATGGTCCAACAATAATCGGCCAGCATATTAGGATTGCATTTGCCTTAATATCTCTTTTCCATAGATGAAATCTCCTGAGTTAGCTTATTTGGTTTCATTTTACAATGGACAAATGGACGAAAAAACGTTTATTAAAAAATAATTATTTAAATCCATTAATTGAAATTGAAATACAAAAAAAAACTGTGGGTGATGGAGAAATTCCGAATACATATTTGAAAACACGATAAAAAACTGCATTAAGTACAACTATTGGTACTCATGAGACAAAAATCATGTTTACCAGTGTTATTAGGTAGTCTCATAAGTAGAGCGAGGATTTATATGAAGAAAATTTTACCAAAATATGAAATCAAAATAAGAAAATATGAAAAATATGAAAATTGTAACACGAAAATATTATGAAGCTATTATTTATTAACGTTATTACATATATTTTCATATACATACATTCGGTATAATATATAGGATCCAACATCATGTAAATGAGACAAGTAGACCTTATTTGTGGTTCAAAAATTCAAGATATTCACTATATTTCTTATTTTAATTAGCTTTTCATTAATTCCATGCCCGTAGAAAGATCATGCTTACGATTTGAAACAATGTTAATAAATATATCATGTCTACTGGAATATATATAGGCTATATATAAAACACAATCCAACAATCCATTAATTTATTCATTGATATTTAATTATGAATTTCAAAATCCAAGGAACAAAACATAGCAACCAAAACAAACAGACTTGCATGAAATATAGCACTAAAAATTTAGATTAGGTACAATTTGGCATGATTGCTATTCTCATTGCATAAAGATATCAAACTCCAGTAATTGTTTTTATTATTAATTTAACATTTCAAATATAATTTATCTTCCAGTAATTGTATATGTAGCAATAACCTTAAATTAGTTGTTGGTATTGATATACGTATATAAAAAAGAATTAATTATTTATTCAATTATATTTAATTATGAAATCCAAGAAACAATACATAACCAAAACAGAAAGCTTTCCATGAAATATAGGACTGACAAAATTGAGATTATGTACAGTTTGGTATGGTAGTTATTTACATTGCATAAATATACTGAGCTTCAATATATGTACATGTAACAATAACATTAAATTTAATTATAATTGAGTTGTGGTTTTTTATTTTTGGTATTTGCTGATACCTATAAAAATCGAGTTATAGGAACAATTTAATTTTGACACAAGAGATTGCAATTTATAAAATGTAGGCTAAGAAAGAATATTATTTAGTTATTTTAAATATATTTCAAATATAAAATGAGCATACCTCTTTACTACAGTAAGTGCAAAACACTATTTTACTATCCGTGGTGTAGCATTTAAATGCTGAAATCCAATCACGAACTCCAGTTTTTGGCATCTTGTTTTTCACTAGTAGCAACAAGAAGTATGTCTGTACACAAGCAAAGTGAAGAAATTGCCTAGGTAAGAGTGGGTGGTCACTAATCTACTATTGTCCTTAAACTTATCAATCTGTCATCAGTTCATCATGTTCTCGTTCCAGCGGGCCAAGTTACGGATAAACCCCATCCATCTCTTAACTCATCCTGTTGTTATTGCCGGTTAACGGTATTTGTTTTGTCCAGAAAGGAATTCTGGAGAATTTCCACTTGTCTACGATTTACAATGTCAAAAACTTACAGAGGTACAGTCACTTCAAAAAATATTTTTAACAAATTCCTAGAAGTGTTATTGGAAAAAAATATATATTTTTTTTAAATATTGAAAATATGAAGCAATATGAAATATTTGCTAAAATATGAACTTTTTGTCAAAATATTATGAAATATGAAATTTTTTTTTGGTCCCATTCAATTCTACACTTCATAAAACGTGAAGATACTTTGTCGCAATGCTCTCCGACTTATAGTTTAAAACATGAAATTTCATAAAATTCCGCGCTCTACTCATAAGTAATGTCAGTTTTTAATGTAATATTGTGTGTCTGGTGGAATTTTGAAGCTGTTATTTATTGGGCGTTTGTTACATACGGGTATGCAGTTGATGCCGATCTTTATTCTCAACAACTGTTAATGAAAATTTCAGGGTCGCTAGTTCAAATCTGACAAGATCCCACATTCCACCTACTGCCATTACCAATTTACAGCCTGAAGATGGAACATATGCTCCACAAGAGTACCAATTTACAAGCTGAAGATGGAGCATTATGCTCCGAAATTACTCCAAATAAAAGGTAAAGCGATCCCACTACAGGCCTCAGGAGGCCTTGGGATAATAGGAGGTTAAGACTCCGACTTTTTCTGGACAATCGGCACTTGATGTCAACCGGGTTGTCAGAACTGCGTGACGGCCGCCTTTACCCCAGAACAAGCGTCTGGTACTCATTTCAATTAGAGGCTGAGTCGATCCCAGGACCATAGTGCCGCCAGAGGGTTTGGGTCAGTTTAAAAATCCTGATTTCATCGGGACTCCATCCCTCGACCTTCCGGCTTGTAGCACAGTGCCTTAACCACTACGCTACGGCGTGCCCCTAATTTTTTCCATTCTAATAATCCATCGGCCCTGGCCGAACCCTACCGTCGACCCTTGGGACTAGAGGCAAGGAACATAACGGCTAAACCACCGATGCTGACATTATAGGTATGTATTTATTTAGTTTGCAGGGTTTTTATTATACTTTCTCTCTATATATTTTTTCTCTTAAAGGTTTATTTTTCTTATTTCAATATTTTATTTAGTTTTATTGTAATTTTTTATTTGTTTTATATTTTTTATCGTTTTCGTTTATTTTTATTTTATTTATTTATATTTGACATTTAGGCCTCATGCGCCTCCATGAATCGAATCTGAGTATCCAAGAGGAAGGTAGGGACTAAACTGAACACTCCATGGCGACGGACCTAAATATATTTAAATGTTTTAAACAAAACAGAATTAAAAAACTATAAAAACGAAGACGTTATATCTGTAAAATCTAATTCCTTCTGGTTACGATTGAATGTATTCTAGCACATTATAACAGTATTTATGTGTTGCTAATTTATCAATTGCTATTCAGCGAGAAACGCAAAACCGTTCATGTTTGATTCATGGTGTATGAAGTTTAATATAAGCGTAGAATTGGAGCGCCTAACCTTTTTGACTCGTGTTAGTAAAATTAGTTTCGGGCATTGGCAACCTTCTCAAAGTCGCTTCCTGGAAGTAGTAAAACATCACGTTAACAATGTGTGAGTTGAACCTTGGTCACGATGATCCATTCAGAGTACTGTAAATCTGAACTTTGTAGGTGACCGTGGCTCGTGTCGTGCTCGTTGTTCACTTTTTTCTTAAAATCAAATCAGATAAATGAAAAATACTGTTCAGTAGTTTCATTATTTCTTCTCCGTTAAGCTACGCCTTTGTTATGCTATCTTTATGATTCTAAGATATGTTCAATACTCATAGATATGTATTTTATTTAACGCGGTTCTCTAATGTCTGTGACTATTTAACTCATGCCCCAAATGGGAGTCAATGACCAATCATATTTCAATGAATTTTGATTTACAACCAATCACAGTATTTTCACCTCGATTTTATCAGTTTACTTTTATCATGTTAAAATCAAGCTCCTCCTTTTTAACATTCTGAATAGGTCAGAGCATTATTTTGTAGTGACTGACTCTTTAAAAAATACGGCTACCAGATTGTTATATAGTGCACGAATGTAAACAGATACTGCTTGCAGGATATAATAGAAAAAAATTCGTAGTAATTGATTATACCACAATAAAAATAAACTACTGTTTGCACTTTCTTAAACGTATTATTTCCAGAAAAATATAATTTACATCATAGGACATCATAAATTAATTAATAACCTATAATGTTGGTTATAAACAGTTTGTTGTGTTTCATTTTTTCTCCACTAGGGTGCATTTTTACAATATTGAGATCCTTTGGCAATTAATAGTATGATCTGGTTGCAGTGATGAACAAATGAAACATAATAAACGTTTCTCATTTGTTTTCAAAGATCGCCGTTTACATTAAATATATAAATATTTTAAAATAACTATATTTAAATAATGGTTTGTGAGTAAACAGCTTAATTTTATTCGTTAAATAGTCCTAACAATTGTCACTCATAGTTTCCAAATTCTCTAGATAAATTCACTCTTAACTTCGTGAGTCGTGAATTTATCGATAATTTGGAAATCACTCGTGGCATTACGTACTTATGATAAAGTTACAATCTAAATCTAGGCATGAAAGTCAGAAAAGTTTGTTTGAATATCTCCCATTTGAGGGATGGAATGATTTTATGTTCCTAAAATCTATTACAAGGGACAATACGTTTATAAGTAATTTTGAACCACTATTGAGGCATATAAAAGATTTATATTACCTATAACATGAAATGTAATATAGCGTATATTTATTTTATGTGATGAGGAAGGCTTACAACTGAATGGTATTAGAGATACTAAAGGCCAACACGCACACACTATTGAGTAACACTAAAAAATTAGGACTGGAAGTAAATATCAGTAAAACTAAATATATGGTCACACGTAGAAATACATTATATAATGGAAATGGACAGCTAATGACAAATGAGGGAAATTTTGAGGAATAGACTGAATTCAAATACCTAGGAACAATAATCACAAATAGGAGTGAGATGCACAAAGAAATTAAACATAGGCTCAATTCTGGAAATGCATGCTATTATGCATTGCAGAGACTTTTGATGTCCCAACTCCTTTCAAAAAAACGTTAAGCTGAAAATATATAAAACTATTATTCTACCAGTTATATTATATGGGTGCGAAACATGGACTCTTACTTTAAGGGAGGAAAGGAGATTACGAGTATTTGAGAATAAAGTTCTTAGGAAAATTTTTGGACCAAAGAGAGATGAACAGACAGGTGAATGGAGAAGACTACATAACAATGAACTACATGGTCTTTATAGGAAGCCAGATATAATAAGAACAGTTAAGTCCCGTAGACTGCGATGGGCAGGACATGTTGCGCGTATGGGGAATGAAAGACGTGCATGGAAACTTCTTGTAGGAAAGCCAGAAGGAAAACGCCCAGTTGGTAGACCAAGAATGAGGTGGGAGAACAACATTAACTATGATTTGAGGGAAGTAGATTATACAGGGAATGATTGGAAAGCATTAGCTCAGGATAGGGATGTATGGAGAGCTTATGTCCGTGCGGCCATGAACCTTCGGGTTCGATAGTGCCAGTGAGTAAGTAAGTAAGTATTTGAAATTGTATTTTTAGTTAATATTTCTATGAATTGATGAATGAGATAAAATAGGTATTAATAATGAAATTACCCAGCTGAAAATTCTGGAAATGCATGCTATTATGCATTACAGGGACACTTGTCTCTTCTCTTGGGATACAAAACTGTTATTATCCCAGTTATATTATATGGACCCGAAACGTGGGCTCTTACTTTAAGGAAGGAGATTGCTAGTATTTGAGAATAAAGTTCTTACAAACATTTTTGGACCAAAGAGAGACGAAGAGGCAGATAAACTGAGAACATTACATAACAGTGTGCTACATGATCTTTATGGGAAACCATATGCAATAATATTTGAAGAGAAAAATTATACGCTCAGACCGGGACTTGAACCCGGGACCCTTGGTTCTCTAGACCAAGAGCTCTACCAACTGAGCTACCTGAGCAAGTACCGATCTAAACGCAAATCTTTCTCTATATACATTGTAATTCCCGTCCACCAAATGCTCTGAAGCCATGCTTCTATTTTGCAAATGGCGGCTCCTTTATTAAGAAGACATATTTGGGAATTATACATTACAGCCAGTACGGCTTTTTTCATGTTTTTATTATAGATTTCGTACATCTCAATGATGGATAAATCATATTTGAAGAGAAAAATTATATAATTATAATTTTTCTCTTCAAATATGATTTATCCATCATTGAGATGTACGAAATCTATAATAAAAACATATGCAATAAGAACAGTAAAATCGAGTAGACAGTGATGTGCAGGGTATGTGACACGAATGGGGAATTAAAGAGGGGCGTGTAAGCTTCTTGTAGGGAAATCATAAGGAAAGCGCCCAGTAGGTATAAAAAGATGAGGTGGGAGAATATTATTATTATTATTATTATTATTATTAAAGTATCGGCCGCGGTGGGCTAGTGGTTATGTTCCTTGCCTCTGGTCCCGAGGGTCGCGGGTTTAAACCCGGCCGGGGTCGATGGATTTTTTAGGATTGAAAAATCCAAGGAACAAGTCCTCCGTGAGGAACTTTAAGCCGTGGGTCCCGAGTCTGAAGATTTTCAGTCTCGTAAAAGATCCTTAAGCCTGAATGAAAAGGCCTCTAAGCAAAATTTACCGAATTTTCCCGTCCTAGTACTACCTTGGTTTCCTAGATGTCAGTATGAGGCGGAACGCTGACCACGGACCACTCAAATGACATCTATACGAAAACAAGTGTAACTAAATTAGTATGGTTCAATTTCTTCCCTGTTGGGGGGGGGGAGCGCCTAAATCTCTGTTAAGGGAAACATGGGTTTACAAGATACAAGAATAATCTTATTATTATATCTATGTAATTGGGAACTATGGCTTTAGTTCACTTCCGAAGGCACCCATATTCAGGGTTTTTACGCCCTGAAAAACCCATTATTCCCGCCGGGTTTAAACTCCCAAATCTTGAAACTATATGAATGTATGGTAATACTAGTCCGCCGAAACCGTCTTGTGTCATATAATTGATTTATATTTTGTATATCTGATCAACTTTTAGAAATAACCAATTTATCTGAGCAATTATATATATTATGTTAATATAAACTTCCTTCGATTTTTCTTAAGATTAGAAGTTTGACTTTATGTTAAGTTTTATATCTTTGCAGGGATATCACATAGGATTTAATTGACTTGGAACTAACATTGAATAATGATTATGTTTTTGATAAGTACAAATCTCTTGTGATGCTTATCGGGAGATGAAATTTATCGCAACCATTAAGACATTGCTATGTGCATGTCTTCCTTAACAAAAAAGCAACAAGTGGTACTTGGGAATTTCACAGTTGGTTTCTAACATGACACGATATCAAATTAGAGTGTAACCTTCAGGAAGATTTTTTCTCAGTTGAGATATATATTTTCATACATACATATAGAATGCATAATCATTTTTACCTTTTGCCTCTAGAATGTATTAACTGTTAAATGTTCAATGCTTCCTATAAGGTGCAGTGGTTCATTTATTGAATTTTCAATAAACAATGAAAAACGAATCAGTTGAAATTGTTTAAATTTGTATCAAATTATATAAAAATATCAAGTAATAACTTACGTTGATACGAGATTTGTTTTCACTGCAATCAGACACTATGAAAGAAGCTGGCATGAGAAATTGAGTTTCGCCAATTTAAGGAGTAATATATTATGGCTGTCTTTATGTTAAGCCCTACATTTCTTAATAAATTACTAAATTTATCATAAGTAATGCCACGAGTGATTTCCAAATTATTGATAAATTCACGACTCACGAAGTGAGGAGAAAATTTATCTAGAGAATTTGAAAATCAGGAGTGACATTTTTTAGTACTATTTAACGAATAAAATTAAACTGTTTACTAAAAAATAATTATTTGAATATAGTTACCGGTGTTTTAAAATATGTATATAGTTAATGTAAACGGCGATGTTTGAAAACAATTTAGAAATGTGAGGTTATGAATATTCACTGCAACTCGATCATATTATTTATTGCCAAATAGGATCGCAATATTGTAAGAATGCACTCTAGTGGAGAAATAATGAAACACATCAAACTATTATAATCAACATTATAGGTTAATCATTTATATTTTGAATAAACAACTCAGTAAAATCACAGAACCTATTCATTATTTGCTATATTCAATGTATTTGTTGGAGAAAAATAATGGTCTAACCTGTTCAGAATATTAAAAAAGGAGGAGCTTTCTTTATCACAAAAGCAGGAGCTGATAAAGAGCGAGTTGAAACACGACTGTCATTGGTGTAAAACAGAATTCATTGAAACGTGATTGGTTATTGACTACCATTTGCGACATGAGTTAAATAGTCAGAAAAAGAACATAAGAATATTTTTAAAAAAATCTTAGTTGGAGAATATACAATATTATTAAAAAACTTAATATAGTTGAGGACGACGGCACCTGCCGAGTATATGTTTTAATATTTTACTTTGTTACTTTGTTACTATTTACCTCAACGGGATTTTAGTATGAATTTTATCAGTATTGATATAGAATACTAGTTAGAACATCGTGGATAAAAAAAAATCAAATGGAGTTACAACAATCTGGTTCTAAACAGGCGAAATATTAATAATACTAAATGCATGCAAATATATAAAGATGTAAAGACAAAATAAGTACCTTCTTTTCCTCTGTTTGTCAACCGATTTTGAGTTTTTAGTATCTATTGACGATCTGTAATGTTATCCATAAAATTAATTGGAAACAGTTTTTTTTCTTCTTACCTTCGACATAGAGTTGAAACCTTTATTTAGAAGTCTCCATTCGTCATACTTCGCGCTCCTAACGTCTTCGATCTACAATATTTGTACACTACTCAATACAGTTGTTACCATGTAGAATTCATTATATCTGTTACATATATTTTTTATAGATTATAGATAGATAGATAGATCATCGGTTGATTAATGTCTTTGGCATCGTCCGATTCCTAATAGCCAATTTTGTCTATTCCCTGACTCCAGGTTTGTTTTATGTCTTTCTGTGCCTCGTCTTCCCTCAGGTTTCCATTCCAAAACACATTTTGGTAGCCGATTCTCTTCCATTCGCTGGGCATGTTCGTACCATCTTAATTGCTGAGTTTTAATATAACCTCATATTATATTATTATAAAACAACAACAACAAAATAAACGGAAGTAACAAGAAATGTCAAGAACAAAGAAAAGAAAAAAGTGATCCATCAAATGAATATCAAAGGAAAGTAATACGAATCTTAAAGTGTCAAAGCAAAATAATACTAATACTTAAGGTGCCAGTTAATAATTTTCCGATATATATATATATATATATATATATATATATATATATATATATATTTTTGACATTTGGCAATGAAGGCAAATATGATATGAAAAGAAAAATGAATGCTTGAGTCGGGATTCGAACTCGAGTCTCTAAAGTCTGTACCTTCTGTCTGTATCTTCACACAATTGTGTGAATTGAGAATACTACATGTATAAGAAAATTGTATGCTTGTATTGGAATTCTTGAGTAGCTCAGTTGGTTAGAGCGCTAAAGGTACAGACTTTAGAGACTCGAATTCGAATCCCGACTCAAGCATTCATTTTTCTTTTCATATCATATTTGCCTTCATTGCCAAACGTCAAAAATATATTTATAATATCTATATATAAAAGCGTTACTGCTATAAAGTAAATATTCTCTTTAAAAATTTGCTTAACTGTTACGTTAGCCGCGAGATGGCAGTTGGAACAATTTCAGCTGCCTCTTGTGTGAATTGAGAATACTACATGTATAAGAAAATTGTATGCTTGTATTGGAATTCTTGAGTAGCTCAGTTGGTTAGAGCGCTAAAGGTACAGACTTTAGAGACTCGAGTTCGAATCCCGACTCAAGCATTCATTTTTCTTTTCATATCATATATATATATATATATATATATATATATATATAAAAAATATAATATAAAGTGAAATATTAAGTGCAGTGACGTGTTATTTATGGTCGAATTTCGACCACTAGGCGAACACTAGTAAATATAAAAATACAATTTAGTTAGTTAGTTATATATTTCAGATTCTTTAGCACGCCGTAGAGTAGTGGTTTAGGCACTGCGCAACAAGTCGGAAGGTCGAGGGTTCAAGTCCCGGTGGGGTCAGGATTTTTAAACTGACCAAAACCTTCTGGCGGCACTATGGCCCTGGGGTCGACTCAGCCTCTAACGGAAATGAGTACCAGACGCTTGTTCTGCGGGTAAAGACGGCCGTCACGCAGGGCTGACAACCCGGCTGACATCAAGTGCCGATTGTCTAGAAAAAGTGGGAGCCTTAACCTCCTACTACCCCAAAGGCCTCCCGAGGCCTGTCGTGGAACTACTTTACTTTACTTACTTTAAAAAAGTTTGTATTAAACTTTTTTTCGATAAATTTTTTGATGCATAGATTAGAAAGTGAATGTGTTAAATACATCCTTAGTCGTGAGATTAGATTTTAACGGAATCCAATTTGAAAAAATATAAATATAAAAATAATAATAAAAATTATAGATTGAATAAATCAATAATTCATTATAAAACACAGAGGGATTAAAAAAATTAAAGGGAAAATTACTATTAACATTGCAGTATTCTATAAGAATTAAAAAAATCATTTCCATAACTTCGAATTATAGATACTAAAATCGAAAGTCCTAGGTATTAAGACCCATTATACCGTGCTATACTTTTGTGTCCAGACCAGCTTTTCTGTCTCTTTACAGCAATTATACAATTATAAAGCTACTGTTTATAACTTTACTCCTTTATATTTTTGTTGCTATGGGATTGTGTATATTTTCCAGTTGGTAAAACTTAATTCCATTTTCAAATAAAATGTTTGCGGATTAACGCAGGTTGCGAGATTTGCTTTGTACGACATGACATTTTATAATTCCTGTTATCCTGCAGTTGAGGCAAACAAAAATGCTATTCCTAATAACAATAGCAGGATATATCGAACTAGATAAAAATAGATAATCGATGTGTATTGCAGATTGGCTTCATATCTTGTGATCAGCGTCCTGGCTCCAAAGCAAGATGCCACGGGTTCGGTTCCCGATCATGGACATGAGGATTTCATCAGGATCTGGCCGTTTCTCTCTGTTTTATGTAGGTGTCATATAAATTCGAATTTTTGAGGAATTGGCTTAGTTTATGCAATTTCTGCATGCCCAATTATTTAAAAAAATAATCTTCTCAGTTGTTTTTATTAGACTCTATGGATCCTGTTCCACACCCAGCACTCAAAGAGGAACCTGGGAACCTCGAAAATGTTATGCACAGTAGCCATTAAAATAGAGGATAAGTTAATGTTTACGCTTGCATAATTCATTATGAAGAATTTTATTAAGTAACCTAGGTTCAAGGTTTTGTGATTACGTTGCATTTTCGTTGTGAATGGACCTTTGTCACTATTTACCGTTCAACTATAGATTCGCCTACAGTGTGCAAGAGAACTTCCTACTGAACACATACTGAGGTGGGCAAAGAACTTGTAAGTGACCAACAACATTAAAAACTTGTCTTGGAGTGGACAACTATATAGGTGTGACCGAATACATTCTCAAATACTTTTTGTGCAAATTACATTTCAACCCTCAGAAGTCAAGATATCTCTAAAGTTCATTACCCATTCCATTATGCTAAAAATTATTTACACCCAGTCTGATAATAATAATAATAATGTTTATGTATTCTGGCAGGGTTAAGGCCATAAGGCCTTGTCTTCCACTCAACCAGCACTAACATACAGATAGCACGCACAGGTAGATTATGTATATAGTATACCAATTATAAGTTGGCCTATAAAAATAGTAATATAGTAAATTAAACTGGAAACCCAATTAATATATGTACATTACACGAGGTAAGTGCATAGTTGCATATTGGCCAGATACAGCCTACTCCAAAACATAGCTTGGTAAGAGGGATGTAAGAGAACAAGAAAAACGATGGCATGACCAAATTTCAACCTGAAGTGTAAGAACATTCCTTTAAGGGTAGAAAGTAATTCTAAATAACGAAATTATATATTTGGTTCTATTTATTTGACATTATTTCAATTTAATAGGCTATATTAACGAATTTATTTATTTATTTAAAAGGTTTTACAGTGTTTTACAACATCTTCATACTCCAAATTAATCTACTGTCATTCTCCTCCGCATTTCACTGTCATTTCAATCTCCGTCGTCCAATCCTTTTTCTCTCATGCTGCTCAAAACACCATCAATCTACGTTATTTTTGGCCGTCCTCTTTAAGTGAGAACTTTGATTAAAATTCTCCAGGTTCTCCATGTTGGGGATTGACGCACCCTGTTCGTTAAAAAAAATATACAGTGCTAAAAGCTATGTTAATTAAGTTTAGATTTAGCTTTAAAATATTTACATATATATATATATATATATATATATATATATATATGTATAGTTCCGGGTTCGAATCCCGTCCAGGCATTTATTTTTCTTATCATACCACATTAAGCTTGCATTGCTGAATGTTTAAACATTTAATTATAACATATATTAAACCATTCAGTTCGATTAATTATAAATAATTCTCGGAAAATCACCTTGTTTAACTTTTCTTAGAAACGGCTATACATTTTTCAGGACAATTTACTTACTATATTTTGAAGCTTAGTAAAATAATCAATAATTTTATCTGCTAGAGGGTGAGTCAATCGCGGAGTCATGTTACCGTCAGATGGTTAGGAGAGTTTCAAAATCCTAAACCCACCTGATGTGTGTGTGTATATATAAATCTTTCGGACAATGCTGTTAACTGGCTTGGATCCTATCTTCATGGTCGCCAGCAATGTGTATCCAATGCAGAACTTTCCTCATCCTGGCTATCACTGAAGGGTGGCGTTCAACAAGGTTCAGCGTTAGGACCACTTCTGTTCTCTATCTATGTTAACGATATATCCACTAGACTTACCTATTGTCGATATCACCTATACGCTGACGATTTGCAAATTTACATTCACTCCCATCCTGACGATGTACATGACACACTAGACAAATTAAATAGTGACCTAGACTCAATTTCCCAATGGTCGAAGAAACATGGACTTAATCTAAATACTGACAAGACACAGTGCATAATTATAGGACATCGGCGAATCCAAAGCATTATAAATTACGAAAATATCCCTACCATTCTCCTAAATGACAAAAATATCCCCTACAGCTCAGTAGTAAAAAATCTGGGTATCTATATGGACCAACACCTAGACTGGAAAATCCAGGTGAATAATACCTGCAAGAAAGTGTTCTCAATTCTTCACTCCCTAAATAGTTTTAAAAACTTCCTTCCTACAAAATTAAAACAAATACTTGTACAGACTCTTATAATGCCACACTTCGACTACTGCGACATATTACTGACTAATCTTACAACTGATCTATCTGACAGACTACAGCGTGCTCATAATGCGTGCATTCGATTTATATTCAATCTCCGTCGTTATGACCACGTGTCTCCTTCATTTCAGGCCTTATCATGGCTACGCCTAAATGACAGAAGAACTTTACATTCACATACCTTACTATTCCAAATTCTGCACACATATTTACCAACTTATTTAACAACACGTTTTCAACATTTATCGGCTCATCACAATTTAGGAACAAGATCACAAGACTCTTCTTTACTTTTGATACCACAACACAGGACCTGTCTGTACTCTGAATCTTACACAATATCTATGGCTAGAGCATGGAACTCACTTCCCAGTCATGTCAGGGACTGTCAATCGCTATCATTATTTTAAATCCAAATTAACTGATATCTTAAGTTCGACACAATGAAAACATTAACTACATAACAACTATATAGAGCATTCTATTAATAATCATGTAGGAAGCTACTTACTTTATTTTATATCATTTTAATTTTATTATATTCTATGTTTTTGTTAGCATTAGCTAGTATTAGATCCATCATCATTGTATTTTGTTTAGTCTGTATTTTAATATCTTAAAATTGTAATATGTACGTAATTTTTGTATAATTTTACTATTCGCTGGTTGAGTGGAAGAGAAGGCCTTATGGCCTTAACTCTGCCAGCTAAAATAAATCATTATTATTATTATTATTATTATTATTATATTATTCTACTTAAAACATTCCCTCATTTGTAGTGTAGGGTACATTTCCATATATAATGTATTCCTACATTTAACCTTATTGGTAGATACGTCTAGTAGAGAAGTGGAAATTGTTTATATCAGTGTATTACTTGTGCTTTCTGTATGTATCAATATTTTTGTTTATCAAAATCGCAGCTTGGTGCCAAATATATATAACACGATAGGAAGAAATTAAAGATGTGAAAATGATTGTAGAATTATTATATATCTCCAAAAAAAGTAGGATTGCTTCTAGAAACGTGCGTTATTTCATAATATTCAGTGTTAATATTTATTTAAAAGAATGCGTTATAAATAAAGAGAAAAACACTTGTAACTCTTACACTATTGCGCATTCTTGTTAGTGCTTGTGAAATGTCTGAACATATGAGAGGAATAGTGAAATTAATAATCTCGACGTAATGCAAAGGTATTCATAGCGTAGGAATATAGTAACAGTTATTTAAGGGAAGATTCTACTAGATAAAAATCGAGCACAACCGTCTTGTTTTTTTTCTTTAAACAACTAATAAATCTGGAATGTAAACCATTAATTTCTGTCGAATTCAAGGCAAGTCAAAAACTTCTTATGTAGGAAATAGCTTTGTTATTTTCAATTATAGGAGTTAAATAAAATAATGATGGACGTAAATTTTCTTATCTAATATATAAAAATGAATGTTTGTTTGTTGGTTGTATTTTATGCGCGACCGTTGTTCCGATTGTGGTGAAGCTTTGCAAAATGTTCAGGAGATTCCCGGGATGAACATAGGCTATAAGAGAGTTGTGATACTCAACTCCTACGTCCATAAAAATCGCCCTTTGTAGTGGAAAACGTGAAAAAAGTAGCTCTTTGGACGCTTAAATGACTTATGCTGCCTAAACTATAACAAATACACAAAATGAATGTACACAGAATTGAATATCTCAAAAAGCTCTACAAAAAAAGTCCGCGACAGCATATGTTTTTATCTCTTACGGATAACTCACAATAACCATTTTTGTCTTTCATTGATGCCAAGTGACTGAGACAAGTACGTAGATTCCTGTGCAAGCATAGCAGCACATGGCGGGTGTTCTTTTACGGATAACTCATTTAAGCCAAGAAGATCGAGATAAGTAGATTCTCTGGCAACACGGGCGTAATCAGTATGGGGAATCTTAAAATAATTACGATGTAAATCTATAATTATTTTTCATTTTACTTATTCAACTAATCATAAGAAGTACACTAATTTTTGTCTTTCAGCTCATTTATGCCAAGAAGAACGGAGTGAGCAGATTCCTGGACAACGCCGGGTAAACAGGACGGGGTATCTAAAAATAATTACTATATAGGCCTACATTTTTCTCCTTACCTATTTAACTAAACATAAAACACATTAATTTTCGTATTTCAGCTCATTTATGTCAAGAAGATCAGGATAAGTAGATTCCCGGGCAACGCCGAGTAATCAGCACGGTGTATCTAAAATATATAAATTTATAATTTTTTTCCTTTTACTTATGTAACTAAACATAAAAGCACATTGATTTTCTTTTTATTTAGGCGTAGCAGCGCACGCCGGGTATTAGCTAGTTAATCATATATTTGAATGATTGGAAGAATGAGAATGTTGTAAAGCACAATAAAATAAATAGTTAAGAATTTCATTCGGAGTTTTAAGATGTCCATCTACAATAAAAATAGTTAATCTGTTCATTTATTTTCCATTGGAAAAGGAAATGTCTTCTGCTGCAGGAATGTTTCTTTTGTGTTGTGCAGCACGCTTCTTGCACTTTAGCTGGACTAATTCCTGTTTAAATCTGATTTTAAATTGCCTGCAATTTGCACGTCGCCAATTATTTTGTCTGTTGATAGAAGTTTTTTTCAATCACGCTTATGTATAAACGTGTTAAGATGTAAAATTGCACGCCCTCTTTGTAAATGCTACTGTCCGGAGTGTTTATTATATCAGCATTTTAGTGTGAGATTGTGTTTTCTATTTAGAAGTTTCACGCCAGTCATGTTCCTGGAGTTATGATAATAACAGCTCTCCGTATAAGGGATTGTGAACGTGGAGCAAACACATGTTCTTGCACTATTTCCTGTCCACTAATTTTGTGCCTGATTTACTCCGCTGCTTCATCTTGATAAGCTGATAGCAACGTGTGCACTTCTCATTCGACATTGGCCTGTTTTAAGAGTCTTGAAAAAAAAACATTTGTCGTATATTTGAAGCCAAATTATATTCAACTACAATTTGCTTCTCGTGCTGGCTCAGGTGGTAGCATGCCTAACTAGCGGGCCCGTGTTCGATATCCGGCGGGGTCGAATATTTTAATTGTTCTTCTTTCTTCTTATTCTTTATTTGTAGAATTTTCATCCTGTTTATTTCCCAAATCACTCCTCGGGGGAAGACGTATCGGATGTGCATCGACTATCTATCCATCTCTTAGCTGTCTTCCTCTTGCTCTTCTCCCATACATTGGTCTATCTTCTTTAGCTCCTTTTTGCAAGTCTGTTGCCTTCCATTCTTTATTAATTGTTTTATGATGTATGGATCAGAACGTTGGACGATCACTAAAAGACAAGAACAAAGATTGGAAGCAGCTGAGATGAGATTTAAAAAATATATAATAGGATAGGCCTATACTCTGCTGGATAAGAATAGAAATGAAGATATAAGAAAGGAACTAAATATTTTCAAACTTACAGACCGTATAATTAAATATAGGAACGACTGGAAATGACATATTGATAGAATGCCAGAAGGAAGATTTCCAAAATTATTGCTAAGTTATAAACCGCACGGAAGGAGAAATGTTGGACGCACACACAGAAGATGGTCTGAACAATTTAAACAATTCTAGCTTTCATGAAACCGAAACGAGCCAACAGACTTAATCCCTGGATGATGATTTATTTCCCAAATCACTCCTCGGAGGAAGACGTATTACATGTGCATCCACTGTCTATCCATCTCTTTAGCTGTCTTCCTCTTTCTCTTCTCCCATCCATTGGTATATCTTCTTGAGTTCTTTGCTTCCATTATTTATTAATTGTTGAATTAATTTAATTGGTTTAATAGAAAATTTTTCAATATCGGGGCCAGGATAGTTGATGGTGTACAATTTTCAATTGCTAGATTGTGCACCAGATTTCTGCATTAAATGCAAACCTCTCCGCAGTTGAAATTTCGAGAAGACATGTATTACTGTTGATGAAGAGTATGGAGAAAGTGATGCCCGGCGCAGCCACATGGCCTACTCCTGTCGAAAAGCAACAAGGGTCGCCAAGCTTAATATCTCCATCCGACGGAAAAATCGCAGTCAACAGTACCACAATGCCTTCTCAACAAAGGCCTGTGTACTGCAGAGGAGTTTGTAATTTAATGTATGGAACTGGTGCAAAATCTATCGATTAATCATTGTAAAACTAACACTCCTCATGACACCGAGATTGAAAATTTTACAATTAATTTAAGTTAATTTTATATTAAAATTTCAAACCTTCCTGGTATCGAATCCACGCCCGTTAGTCAGGAAGTAAGCATTATATCATTTGAGTCAGCACGGCGGACCAAAACATGAATGCTAACTCTATAATTCGTTTGGTTTAACATTGCGAGAAATTTGTACAAAGAGACAGCTGTGCTCACTTCTCTCACTCGCACCAGTGCTGTCAGTTTTCATCAGATGTTAATAGGGGAAAGGTGGAAGTTGAAAACTGACAACAGGGTGGGTTCTTTCTTTTGTAAACGGTCAAGATTTACCCTTATATCTCCATCTGTCTCTTTGCCAAATTAAGCCAGATATACAATAACTAATTAACTCACTGGCACTATTGAACCCGTAGGTTAATGGCCTCGCTGACATAAGCTCTCCATGCGTCCCTATCCTGAGTCAATGTTCTTCTTCTTCTTCTTCTTCACTTCACGGGCTAGGCAAATTGCCTGTCCCGCCTCACAGTTGTTCTGTCCATCTTTTCACTGGCCTTCCTTCATTCCTTGAACCTCTTGGCTTGTAGTTGAATGCTTCTCTTGGTAATCTTGTTACATTCATTCTTTCCACATGTGTAAACTATTTCTTTCTATATTCTCTGATTTTCTCATCCAATGGATATATATTTAACTCTGTTCTTATATCTTCATTCCTTATCCGATCCAATCTTGTGCAGCCTTTTGTTCTTCTAAGGAAGTCCATTTCTGCGCTTTGTATTCTACTTTGCAATTTTTTGGTCATTACCCAAGTTTCGCTCCCATAAAGTAATGCAGGAACTGCCAATGTTTTATAATACTTCAATCTAGTATCTCTTCTTGTTTTATTCTTTAATGTTTTATGTATAGTTCCGCATATCATTTGAAATTTCGACAGTTTCATATGTACTTCTCTTTCAGTTTTTGTGTTTATAGTAAAATTACAACTCAAATAATTAAAATTTGTTACTTGATCCAGAGGTTTGTTGTCTATTATGATTTTTGATCTTATATGATCGTTTCCCCAAAATGCCATTATTTTTGTTTTTTCTTTTGATTTTGAATTCACTCCTCTGAGTCAATGTTAGTTATAGAAATTACTCCTAAGAACCATTTACTTAATATGATAACTAACTATCTCTCCGGCACTATCGAATCCGTAGGTTCATGACCGCGCAGACATAATCTCTTTATACATCTCTATCCTGTTTTCCAATCATCCGATGTATAATTTGCTTCCTCATTCTTGGTCTACTAAGTAGGTGTTTTCCCTCTGGCTTTCTTACAAGAAGCTTTCATCCCACTCTTCCATTTCCCATTCGTGTCACATGTCCTGCCCATCGCAGTCTACGAGACTCAGGTAATATGATAAACAATAAAAAAAGTGGCTGTAGCCCTCTGGTTTTAACTTCGTGATTTGGCTTCAGAGTGGTTTGGAATTTAATCCAGATATCTGGCATACAACCTTGCGGTTAAAAATTGTACACTACCATTTATCCTATCTCTATAATTGAAAACAACCCTGCCGGATATCAAATTCATATCCTTTTACCAGGAAACTGGTATATTATCAACGCAACGGACATGAGAAATATGCTAATGTCCATAGAAGTTCCTCAAATTCTTCTTCTTCTTCCTTTCCAGGATTAGGTCAATGCGACCTGTTCCGGTCTCAAGTCCATCGTTTCCTTGGCCGTCCCTAAGAACTTTTTCCATGTGGTTTGTAGGTGTTGATCTTTTTGGGTAATCTTGTATTGTCCATTCTGTCTAAATGTTCTTTCCATTGGTATTTGTGCTCTTCTAGTTTATCAACTATTGAAAATATCTCCAGTTCATTTCTTATTGATTCATTGTGTAATCTATCCATGCGTGTACATTCTATTACGGATCTTAAAAAATTCATTTCAGTGGCTTGGATGTGTCGGATATCTTTCTTGTAAGTACCCAAGATTCAGATCCATATAAAAAAAACAGGAACATCCATAATTCTCAATTTATTGTTGATGTTATTCTCCCACCTCATTCCTGGTCTATTAAGTAGGCGTTTTCCCTCTTACTTTCCTACAAGAAATTATTGAGAAAGTGATTTGTTATCATACTACTTTGGTTTTCAAAATGTTTCGTATTACGTAATCAAAGTGAATAAAAAATTCAATGTATGTGCTGAGTAGAGTCACATGTAATTTTAATTAACCCATCTTCAAGCTGTGGCAGGTTCATTATTCTCATTTAATTAATTGATAAGTTTGGTTAGAGGTAACTTTTGAAAGCGAACATTTTAATTAGATATGTTGGTTTAACATAACAGAATATTGTTATATGTAATGTGATGTTTGCATGGGCAGATGATATTCGTGGGTGTAACAGAGAAGAGCTTGAAGTGTGATGACTTTGCTGAAACTATTGTTGATACGTATAAAGAATCCTCTTCCGGGATTGGTCTGTACGTCACGTTGCAATATAAATTAAACTAAGATTTAATTAAACATTTTTTAGATAATACTTTAGGTCAATATACAGACAAGCATCCATTTAATGCAATCTGTATGGTCTATGATGCTGTATATCTTGGGCGATAATAGAAGCATTTAAATAATTTTTACAAGGTTTATATTACTGTAAAGGTTTGCTGCTAAGTTTCATTTTTATTTCTCGATAATAATAATAATAATAATAATAATAATAATAATAATAATAATAATAATAATAATAATAATAATAGTAATAGTAATAGTAAAAATAGTAATAACAATAATAGTAAAAATAACAATAGTAATAATAATAATTCTCTCCATGGCGCGACAGGCCTAGAAGGCCCTCGGCTTACCAGCCGGCTGCTGGCCTCACATCTACATGTGTTAATCACAGAGGTAGACGATCATCCTGTTAATATAGGGGTGACATATGGTCAGCATGTCGGCCGCCCCAGCCGTTATAGCTGGTTTTCTCAACCTGGAGTCGCTACTTATTGTAGCTACCCAAATTCCTCACGATGCTGGGTGGGCACCAGTCCCATACTGCCAGAAATCCCATGAGAAAATTTCTTCCCCCATGGAGACTCGAACCAGCGCAAGTCTCGTAGCTCTGTGCCAAGGCTTCTTTCATTAACCACTCGGCTACGGCGCGGGACAATAATAATAATAATAATAATAATAATAATAATAATAATAATAATAATAATAATAATAATAATAATGCAACATGCGAAACATGGACTCTTACTTTTAGGGAGGAAATAAGATTACGAGTATTTGAGAATAAAATTCTTTGGGAACATTTTGGACCAAAGAGAGATGAGCAGACAGGTGAATGGAGAAAACTGCATAACAGTGAGTTACATGTTATTTATAGGAAGCGATATATAATAAGAAGATTTAAGTCTCATAGACTGCAATGGGCAGGACATGTGGCATGAATGCAGAAAGAAAGAGGTGTGTGGAAGCTTCTAGTAGGAAAACCAGAAGAAAAAGCCCAATTGGTAGACCAAGAATGAGGTGAGAGAATGATATTAACCATGATTTGAGGGAAGTAGATTATGCAGAGGATGATTGGAAAACATTAGCTCAGGATAGGGATGTAAGGAGAGCTTATGTCCGCGCGGACGTGAACGTTTGATAGTGCCAGTGAATTAATTAATTAATTTATTAATACTTCTCAATCCAATTTTTTAATTCAATGCCCCAGTTTGTCATTTCGACATTTCTGGTGTTCTCTCCTGGCATTGGCGTAATTGTAACTCACTTCTGTACTTGGGGCGCCTGGAAGGCAGAGTTACGTTACCCCGATGATATGATGGGTGATAAATTATAATCAAGGCCCAGGAGAGTTCTTATCCTAAACTTATCCTAAATTCCAGACCACGGGCAACCACAGGAATAATTCCCTTTAAGAAAAAAATCCTATGTTTTGACCGGAAATCGAACCCGGGACCTCATGAACAGTAGTTAGAAACGCTGACCACTAGCCCATGAGGTCAACTTATGCAATTTACAACACCATTTGTGTTGGTTGTTCTATAGCGTAGCCTCCACGTTGAGAAAACAAGCTATAACGTCTAGGAAACCTGACATTCTGGTCGTTCATATTTTGTGATCAACATCATGTAGATGTGAGACCAGCAGCCAGGTGGTTCCCAATGATGTTCTAGGAGTTGTCGCGTCATGGAGATAATTTGTTTGTTCTGTACTCTTACCATTATGTAGTTATTTAAGTTTTGTGTTTGCTTTAGCTTCTAATTAAGGCCTAATTTAAAGTCAGATTATTGAACTTTGGTTTTCCCAAATTGGACATTACCTCTAGTGACCGTAGTGCACGCCACTGAATAAGAGGAAGTGTTTGGAAAGCTTCACTTGAATTTTGCACACGTGCTTCCTGTCGACTATTTGATACAAAGAAGTGGTAACTAATTGTTCGTCCTTAAAAAAAATCCACTTAGCATTCCAAACTGGAGTGCATCATTCTAACCGTTCAATTATGTGTCCCTGTTCACATAAATATGTTTGTATTTGTGTTACAGACGTCCAAACTAACCATTTGTGTTCTGTTTTAATGCACGGTAGAAATTATTCATTTTAATGAACTTATCCTTACTGGTCCCGCTCCTTAACGCACAGGTTTAAGGTACCGTGCCTTGGTGCAGAGCTATGGAACTTTCTCTGGTTTGAGTCCCCATCGGGGAAGAAATTATTTCAGGTACAGGTTTCTAGGAATTTCGGCCAGTGAAGAACCGGTGACCATTCAGCATAATGAGGAACTAGGATAGCTATAATAAGTAGCGGTTGCAGGTTAAGAAAACCAGCTGTAATGGATAAGAGACCCGACATGCTGACAACATGTCATCGATAGTAATTCTGCCCGAAGGCAGGTCCTTCACTGCAATCATAGCATTTTCATGCCATGCTTGCAGCTTTACTAGGTAATTGTAGGTGTGGTAGCTTCCCGTTGCTTTCGATACCGGTGAAGGATGATGATGGTGATGATGAAGATGATGATGGCCGAATGATTTCGGGGATCGTTTGGGCCTTAATGTTTTCCTGACATTTGACTTACAGATGAAAAACCCCGATAAAAACTTCACCCACAAAATCTGCCCCGACCGGGGATCGAACCCGGGCCCGCTGCGTGACAAGGCAGCACGCCACCTCGAGACCACAGCGGTGGACATGTCACCCCTAAGCTGGCTATATGACCATTCACCTCTTTTATTAATACATGTGGAAATGGGCCATCAGCCGTCTGGTAGGACAAGATCCTTTTAGGTCCATCGCACCATGAAGTGAAGTAGGCATATCGTTACTGACTTGCGTTAGCTGATGATTCATTTCACACACACACACACACACACAAACCTGATGACGTAATAATATAAATAAATGTACCTTATAGATAAAACAGAGGGCGATTACGACTTCAGTTACCTAATGACACGTGTTTGTCTTCATCTTCTATATCATGGGATTAGGCCATAGACCTGTTTCCAACATCTAGAGACCGTATCCTTCCATCTAGTTATGGGGCGTCCAATATTTCATCTTGTCATTCGACGGTGAGCAATGAAAACCTCGTAACTCCATCAGTCATTGAAAACCACATAATTCCAGTAGCCAGCACAGAAATATGTGATGCATAACCTGTTGAGAACACGGACTTCAAATTTATTAATAACTTGTAATTTGTAGTAAAATATGTGGGAGCTATTGTTGTATCAATTTTCATAATTATTTAAAACAGTTTTTTTATTTCTCCTGTAAAATTTACCAAAATTGAGTTACGAGGTTTTCATTGCCCACCATCGCTTTCTTTCTATATGTTGTAGCCAGTTAGATCTTGAATTTTGAATTTTATCCATAACACTGTAGATGTTTAATTCGGTTCTTATTTCTTCATGTCACGTGTTTGTATATGAGAAGAATGTATGGAACAACTATATAAAGTATTTGGTACACAGATAATAAAATCCTATTGGTTAATTCAGCTGTTGTTATATATTGATTATGTATTATTAGGCAATGATCAGGACATAGCAAAGTCAACGCACATATTCTATTAAATAACATTTAGAAACTAATATCAATTAAACTAAATACATATGGTAACACGTAGGAATACAATGCTAATTTGGAATGGTCACTTCACAACGAATGAAGGAAAGTTGATGAATTGATGGAATCCAGGTACCCAGGAACAATAATTACAAACAGGGATGATAAACAGAAAGAAATTAACATAGAATCAGCTGTGGAATCGAATACTATTATGCTTTACAGGGGCTCTTGTCATTCCAAATTCTAAAAAAAAAGTCAAATTACGATATAAAATGATGATTCTCTCAGTTATGCTGTAAGGATCTGAAATAGCACCGCTTACTTTAAAAGAAGAGAAAATATTACGAATATTTGAGAATAAAGTGCATAGCGAAATTTTTACACCAAAGAGAAACGGACAGACAGGCGAATGGAGAAAACTGCGTAACAGTCAGCTACATGATTTTTATGGGATACCTGATGTAACAAGAACAGTTATATCTTATAGATTGCGATGGGCAGGGCATATGACACATATTAGAAATGAAATATGGGTATATAAACTTCTTGTTAGGGAGTTCTACCATAGGGTAGAACAAGAATGAATTGGGAGATTAATGATTTGAGAGAGAAGAATTATACAGGATTTATATATCTATCTATCTATCTATCTATCTAGTAATTCTGCCCGAGGGCAGATCTTTCACTGCAATCGTAACATTTTCATGCTGTGTTTTGCAGCTTTACTAGGGAATTGTAGGTGTGATAGCTTCCCGTTGCTTTCCACACCGGTGAAGGATGATGATGATGATGATGATGCCTGATGATTATCGGGGACCGTTGGTCCCTAGGCTTCCTGAGATTTGTCTTACAGTTGAGGAAAAAACCGAAAAAGCCTCACCCAAGAGCCTGTCCCTGACCGGGATTCGAACCCGGGCCCGCTGCGTGACAAGGCAGCACGCTACCTCGAGTCCACAGCGGATACTTATACAAGATATGATTAGAAAATATGATTTCAAGACAGAGATGTATGAAGCGCATATGCCTGCGCGGCCAGGGAGTTGGTTAGAAAAAACAATACAATAAGAAACTCAAACAAAAATAATACAAATAAAATCAATAAAAGCATATGGATTGAACTGGATTGGACACATAACAGGTTGAAGGACGACAGATTGGTTAAAAAATACATATAAATGGAAGCTTCCAATAGGTGCACGAAAAAAAAAGTAGACCAATAGTACAAATTGGAGGGCAATGTGCAAACAGATTTAATACATGTGAAAATTAAAAATTGGGAGACTATATTCAAGACAGGAAGAAATGAAAAGCAATATTTAAAAATGCCGTAAAATTTGTTGTAACACCTGCAGAAAAAAGAAGAGGAAGAAGATAAAGAAGAAAGTCACGTGTCTCGTATTATTTACTTGTTAGATTTCACGTTACTTGACACTTGTCTGTTTGTCCTGCTTGCCGTAAAGTGGGAGATTTGAAATTGAGAACAACACTTGTACAGTGTTTGTCGCATTGAGACTTTATCTTACTAATAGGCCTATCTATAATTTTCATTATCAGTCGTTTGAACAATATCATACAGGAATGAATGACATTAAACATGTCCAATTTTTTTTTTATTTATAGGGTTAGTCTTTAAAGAAGAAGGTTCATTGCAAATAAAAATAGAAAAAAATAATAATCTGGTGATGGACCGGAGAGTAATTCATCATCATCATATCACATTCACGAATTTAGACCATTTGTTGACCTGTTTCGGCCTCAAGAGAAACACCACCCAAAAGTCTTTTGAGTGGACGTCCTGGTATTTTTCTTCTTCCTGCAGGTTAATATCTTAATAATAATAATAATATTAATAATAATAATAATAATATATTAATAATAATAATAATAGTAATAGTAATAATAATAGCTTTATTTTACCTGGCAGAGTTAAGGCCTTGTCTGCCACTCAACATTTGTTTGGATTTCTTTTAACCGTATTTCTTTGCAGTGGGTCATCATATTTGAATTCCTTCTGGATTTCCGATAGAAATGTTGAGACTTGCAAGTAAAGTTGAGGTTCCTTAGGACGGGTTACTGGCCCGACGCTGAGTATTCCATTGGTAGGGCTGCTACCTTTTAGTCTCTGGACAGACATTAGGATACCGCATTTACTCAGTACCCGATGGAGCGGTTATACCGCCGTGACTCGGTACTCAGAGCCTCGTTTGTGAAAACGGGTTGTACCACTAGAAGGTGAGATTGAGAATTGGGTAGGAGAGGTTGTATACACGTCACTACCCCTTACAACCCACGGAGAGTAATTGGCATACAGAACTCAGTATTATGAAGTAAAAACATGTTTTACAGAACAAAGAAAATTATTTATAAAGCCATTGTGGAGAGTATTATGTTATATGGATCAGAGATAAGGACTATTAAAAGGTGCCAAGCTTACAAATTATTAGCAACGGAGATGGATTATTGAAGAAAATCATCGCGCAAGTCCAGATTAGAAGAAACTAAAAATGTTGAAATTAGGGACATTATGAAAGTTGAAATAAATTTAATACAGACAATAGAAGAGAGACTTTAAGATGGTATGGACATCTGAAGAGGATGACATCCGATAGAATCCTAAGATGATATTGAAGTGGAAAATAGGCGGGAAAAGAAGAAAGGGAAGACCTAAAGAAGGTTGTTTGGATGGTGTGAGAAGAATATGAGTGAACTGGGACTTAGAGTTGAGGATGTTCAGGTCCGCTACAGCTGGAGAAGGCGAATTTCTTGAGGGTAACGGAAAACCATTGTATTGTGGATTATTTTCGAAATAAAATAAAAATTATCAGTTGAAAATGTATTTTTTAAGATTCGTAAAAGGATGTACACGCTTGGATAGATTACATAAAGAATCAATAAGAAATGAACTGGAGATATTTTAAATATCCGACAAACTAGAAGAGCACAAATACCGATGCGATGGAAAGTACATTTATACAGAATGGACAATATTAAAAAAGTAAAGTAAAGTAATCCCACTACAGGCCTCAGGAGGCCCTTGGGGTAGTAGGAGGTTAAGGCTCCCGCTATTTCTGGAAAATCGGCACTTGATGTCAGCCGGGTTGTCAGCCCTGCGTGACGGCCGCCTTTACCCCCAGAACAAGCGTCTGGTACTAATTTCCGTTAGAGGCTGAGTCGACCCCAGGACCATAGTGCCGCCAGAAGGTTTGGGTCAGTTTAAAAATCCTGACCCACCGGGACTTGAACCCTCGATCTTTCGGCTTGTAACTCAGTGCCTTAACCACTACGCTACGGCGTGCCCCAATGGACAATATTAAAGTATAAAATTATGAAATATTTACCTAAATGGTCCGTCTCCTCAACTTTATTTTTTATCTGTAGCGCTTTCGGGATTAGTCTCATCATCAGCAGGATGATGAGGAGACGGGCCATTTAGTTAAACATTTCCTAAATAATTTTTAATAATACCTCAACGGAACATATCATGAATCTTATAAAAGTTGAAAATGGACAATACAAGATTATCCAAAATGATCAACACCTACAAACCGCGTGGAAAAATATCTTTGGGTCGGCCAAGGAAACGATGGACTTGATACCGGAACAGGTCCCATTGACCTAATCCTGGAAAGGAAGAAGACGTTATAATATTTGACAGTTTTGGTAAATGTTTGTTGAAATCAGGAGATACTGACCTAATTACAGATAATGACCTCAAATGAATATTAATTTTCTGAACATCTATCGCATGCCTTCTGCCCTACCTCGTTATTATTTCACCTTCCAATTGACTGATGACAATAATGTACCGTATTGTTTGTAATAAGTTACATACATTTTTTGAAAACGGGTAACAATAGACCATTGTAAAATGAAATGTTGTACTAGGGAACACAATACCGACTTAAAGCATGGAATCTGTGCTACTATTCTGTTCATTGTCTCTTGTCTTCTTCGGCTTTTATCAAAGATATAAAGATTAAAATTTATAACACGATAATTTTGCCTGTGGTACTCTATGGGTGTGAACATAATATCATACATTAGAGTAAGAAAACAAGGTAAAATTACTCGAAAATAAGTTTATAAGGCGAATTTTCACCCCTTAAAGGACAAGAATAGAGGAGGCTTCATAATGTGATTTATAATTCTTCTTCTTCTTCACTTCACGGGCTAGGCAAATTGCCTGTTCCGCCTCACAGTTGTTCTGTCCATCTTTTCACTGGCCTTCCTACATTACTTGAACCTCTTGGCTTGTAGTTGAATGCTGCTCTTGGTAATCTTGATATGTTCATTCTTTCCACGTGTGTAAACCATTTCTCTCTATATCCTCTGATTTTCTCATCCAATGGATATATATTTAACTCTGTTCTTATATCTTCATTCCTTATCCGATCCAATCTTGTGCAGCCTTTTGTTCTTCTAAGGAAGTTCATTTCTGTGCTTTGTATTCTACTTTGCAGTTTTTTGGTCATTACCCAAGTTTCGCTCCCATAAAGTAATGCAGGAAACTCATCTCTCTCACAGTGATTTATAATTTTGACGTAATACTGTCAAGGATAAAGGCCCATTCACATACAAACATTAATGTCCGTACATGCGACGTAAACACGAAGCTTGCAATCAGCTTATTTAATTGAGTGTTCACAATAATTTTCATTACCAATAACACGAAAATTATCGCAGACCAAGAAGCTTCCTAATCCCAAGCTTTCATGTTCCCGTTACCGGGGTTCAAGTTGGGGGAATATATCATTGCACAGCGAGACAAAAAAAGAGAAATGGAGTCATTTCATGAGAAATTGATTTTTTACAAGATAATCGTTCCCTTTATGATATACTTACAATAAGTTCCGTACTACTGTAATCGACAGATTTTTCTATAAGGATCAATATTTGTCTCCTCAAACGGTTCATGTAATTCACAATATTGTATCGGACTTCCATTCATTTTGTCCATATATAAGAAATCCATGGCGCGACAGGCATAGAAGGCATTTTCTTACCTGCCGCTTGCTAGCCTCACATCCACATGTATTAATCATAGAGATATATGATCATCTAATCAGTATTGGGATGACATATGACCAGTATAACGGGTCCTTTGCAGTTATAACTGGTTATTTCAACCAAGAGCTGCTACGTTCTGTTGCTACCCAAATTGCTCACAATGCTGGGGCAGGCATCGATCTCATAGTGGCCGAAATTCCTGAAAAAATATATTTCCCGTGGATTCGAATCAGCGTAAGTCCCGTGGTTCTTCACTAAGGTATCATGCCTTAAACCGCTCGGCTACGGCGTTTCAACAGAGGATTTTCATTTCAAAAATATTAAGTTTTATATATAGATGGATCATGGGTTGACTAATGTCTTTGACATCGTCCGATTCCTAATAGTCAATTTTGTCGATCCTTCCAATCTCCTGCTTGTAGATGTTTCTCCTTCATGTATAAATATATTCCCCGACTCCAAGAAGTTTTAGATCTTCCTCTGCCTCGTCTTCCCTCAGGTTTCCATTCCAAAACACATTTTGGTAGCTGGACATTTCCGTACCATCTGTGTTTTAATATAATCTAAAGTAGTATCTTCAAAGTTGTCCTAGATATTTAAGTGCCAGGTTTGTGAGAGTTTAGTTAGTGCAGGTCTAATTTAAGTATTATGTATGAAGGATACAGGGGGAAAAAAAAAGTAAGTCACTTTTTCTCGAAGAAACCTAAAACACGTATTCTTAATTGTATAACATCCGTACTTATGTGTATGCTAAACATTGGAAGTAAATAAACCCATAACAAAACTGTGTATTTTAGTGTTTCACACTTTTAAATGATAGTGCTCTCCATGAAGAACGTAAAGAGATCAAAACCATTTCGACAAGCAAATTTACCCGATTCTTCCCCTGCACTCTTTATATATTGTAATTTTGCCTTGGATGTTTAGTAGTAGTAATTTAGATTGTATATTCTTGGGACTCCATAGTGGCATCTGTTTGCTTCATTATATTTATCATATTCAATAGTGTAGTATTTATAGGAAGCCAGATATAATAAGAACAGTTAAATCTCGTAGACTGCGATGGGCAGGACATCTTGCACGTATGGGGAATGGGAGACTTAATTGGAAGCTTCTTGTAGGAAAGCCAGAGGGAAAACGCCCAGTTGGTAGACCAAGAATGAGGTGGGAGAATAACATTAACTATGATTTAAGGGAAGTAGATTATACAGGGAATGATTGGAAAGCATTAGCTGAGGATAGGGATGTATGGAGAGCTTATGTCCGTGCGGCCATGAACCTACGGGTTCGATAGTGCCAATCAGTAAGTAAGTAAGTATTCAATAGTTTATTATAGTTTATATCATTATTATGACTAATAAAGAAACCCCAGATGTATAAATATATCGATACATTCAGATTTGTAGTTCGGGAACACCGTTACTTTTATATAAACTTAATCGAAATGTGATCCAATTACAATAAAGTTTCCTTTTGACAGAAACCGCTTAGAAATATTTGTTCGAATTACGAATATCTAAAAGCTTGTTCCATTAAACAACTTTTGAATTAACTGTAACATGTATGAGTATATTTTATGTGATTTCAAGTTGTTTATCTTGGACCACACCCAGAACTAACAAGAGAACATTTAGAAAAGCACACCTACTGCGTCAAAACCTGATATTCTCATTGATAAACATAATGAACTTGGATGAACGATAATTTTACTGCAAAAATCGTACATTAAGTTAATTACTGTCATTTAGAACTGTTCATTAAAACAAATTACAGTATCTCAACTTTTTTCCGGTTGTTTATTGTAATCTTGTTTGCGTTGTATGTATGTAAGCTGCCGTAGCCGAGTGGTTAAGGCAAGAAGCCTTGGCGCAGTGCTACGGGACTTGCGCTGGTTCGAGTCTCCATAGGGAAAGAAATTTTCTCATGGAATTTCGGTTAGATTGGGACCGGTGCCCATCCAGCATCGTGTGGAATTTGTGTAGCGACTCCAGGTTGAGAAGACCGGCTATAACGGCTGGGAGGCCCGACATACTGACCACATATCACCCCTACTGTTCTGGCTAGGTGACTGTCTACCTATGTGATTAACACATGTGGATGTGAGGCCAGCATCCGGCATGTAGGCCAAGGGCCTTCTAGGTCTGTCGCGCTTGGAGTAAAAAGGTGAAGGCAGTGAGGGTAATGGTAGGCGATGACATCCCCCAAATTCTTACAATTGACTTTAACAATATTTTCCAGAACCATCTATACATAGGTTAATTCTCTTCATGGGTTTCTTCCCTATTGTGCTCCACTATCATTCCCATTACAGCATTCATTAGTGTCAAGCTCCCACAGCTTATATATAAACGAAGCAGAAACAGAAATGATGGTGTTCAGAAACGGAGGAAAGATCCCTGCTACAACAGAAATAAAACTGGACAAAGATGACATCAAAATAGTAAAGGAGTTTAAATACCTATGCATTACTTTACAACCCAGTGGAAGAAGCTTCACAAAACACTTAGCAGAAAGATCAATGCAAGCAATAATGTCAATAAATGATATACGCAGTATACAAACTCTAAGCCTGGAATCAGCGATGAAACTATTCAATGCAAAGATCCTCCCAATAATAACTTACGGGATGGAAATCATATGGCCACATCTTACAGAAGCTAATCTGAACACACTGGAAAAAGTGAAAGCTATATACATAAAAAGAGCAATAGAAGTATCAAAAACGACAAGAAGCCGTCTAGAGTACCTACTGGCAAGGGAGACTTTCCTTATCGAGGACTTGAAAACAACATTCCTACTACCAACCATAGAACCCTATGAACATGCGCTACAAAGACTACGCAGGAAAAGAGAGGAAGTATGGCCGGAATTCTTCAGCACCGGAGCGATGATATACAGGAACTGGACAGAAGCAAATTTCCAGGCACGACACGTCATCACAAGATTAAACATGCATGGATTCCACCACCTAATGTGTAGAGATAAAACATTCCATGACCCGAAGATGTCATTCATATGTGAACAGAAACGCGAAAGATATCACATCGAAACATGTAAACAAAGAACAAAAACAATTAGTGATTACGCAAGACAAAGCTAAATTGTTAGTGATTGTTAAAGCGCTGTGTTATCACCTTTGCACATTTGTTCTCAATCCATTTATATATAATTAGTGCGAAGCTGTATAACCAGTTACAAAAACAGTGTTTCAGATATGTCTATATATTTGACAATAGGCTTATTGATGTTCCCTCCATGGTAACTTTACCTGGTCGTGGTGGAGTGACTTATGTGCTTATACGACCCCGAGAGTTATGCCGGTGGTAGCATTCTTGCCGAAAGGGTTAAGTTTGTCGGACAGGTTGAAGGCGATAAACCAGACGAAAAAAGTACCTTGGTCGAAATAGTGACGATCTTTCGCCGTAAAAAAATACAACCCTGAAGAAACGCGGACATGGGTTCCACGGGGATAAAATTTTCCGGAGAGTAAAATAATCCCCCATTCGATTCGATTCTCAAACACAGGGACAGGTTTCTAGGAACACGGAATGTTAATATATAGACTACTTGCTTTTTTTTTATCTGTCGAGTTATATCTAAGAAAATCTAAAAATAAAAAATCTTCGCATTGTTGAAGAAAACCATTGTGTTATAAAACAATATTCATCTTAAAATTAGCATTGTAGAACTATGTTTAATTATAATTTCTGTATGAAGAAGCTGCGCTATGTAGTGTTCATAATATAACACTGAGCAACAAAAAATATGCGATTCTGATAGTATTTTTTCTCCTGAATTCAAATATGATATCGGTTTTTCTCTATCGCGCAAGGTTTCCGAGAGAAAGGAATTTATAATTTCAAACACTTTAATGTTTTCTACATTCGTAACTACCCAATATTCGAACAATCGGACCCACCTAGAAAGTAAGAAATGACGATTTTCTGCTATATTTCGCCTGTGGAGCGTCCCTCTTGATGGTCCAATAATAATCGGCCAGCATATTAGGATTCCATTTGCCTTGATATATCTTTTCCATAGTTGAAATCTTCTGAGTTAGCTCATTTGGTTTTATTTTACAATGGACAAATGGACGAAAAAACGTTTATTAAAAAATAATTATTTACATCCAATAATTAATAATAATAATACTTTATTTATTCTGGCAGAGTTAAGGCCATAAGGCCCTCTCTTCCACTCAACCAGCACAAATACAAATAAATATTTGACAAATATAGATATACACTATACTAATTATAAACAGTTAAAGATACAATAAATGTAGCAATGTAAATGTCATGTGCAAGCAACATTTTATAGGGTAATAACAATAATGATACGATAATAATAATAATAATAATAATAATAATAATAATAATAATAATAATAATAATAATAATAATAATATAAATATGATACATTATACGGGAAACACCAATTAATACATATACCTTACACTGGATAATAATGAAGTCGAGTTTAGAGCAAATATAAATTTAGATTTCTTTTAAAAGATGCCAATGTCCAGCAGCCCCTTATTTCTTGTGGTAGGGAATTCCAGTTGCGAGAAGTGAAGATGGTATATGACATGGAGTGATGTGATGTCCTATGTTGCGGTATATTAAGTAAGAGACTATGTTATGATCTTGTGTTTAAGTTATGGTTTGAGGATAGATACTGGAAACGGGATGAGAAATAATTGAAAATCGAGGTATGTAGGATCGTAAATAGAATTGAAATTGAAATAAAAAAACTGTGGGTGATGGAGAAATTCCGAATAGCCTACATATTTGAAAACACGATAAAAAGACTACATTAAGTACAATTATTGGTACTCATGAGAGAAAAATCATGTTGACCAGTGTAATTTATATATTCAATAGGTTTTGACATTTATCTGCGCACAATAATTAATCTACTGTCATTCTCCTCTACATCTATCTGTAATTCCAATTTCTGTTTTCCAGTCCTGCTTCTTCGTGCTTCATAAAACACCATCAAACCAAGTTATTTTTGGCGTCCTCTTCTTTTTCTCCTTCTTCTACTTCTATGTGGTAGTAGGTCTAGACGTTATAGTGTTTTTCTTGATTTGCTGTATTTCTTCTTCTTGTTCTTCTTCTACTACAAGGTTTAGGCTATGCAGCCTGTTCCGGCGAAGTTAAAAGTGGAGTCCATCTTCTGCGTGGTCGCCAACATCTCTTGTTCCTCTAGGATTATACAGGAAGGTTTTTTTTTTGTATTCTTTCGTTGTTCATTCTCATTAAGTGTTCTGTCCATTTCTTATTATTTTCGCTGATTTTATCTTCAATTTTATATATATTTAATTCTTCTCGTATAGTTTCATTCCTTATTCTATCCGCTCTTGTGCATACTTTCACATTACGTAAAAACAGCATTTCCGCAGTCTGTATCCTGCTTTTATCCCTTGATTTCATTATCCAATTTTCACTTCCATACAACAACAAAGGAACAGTCATTGTTTTATATAATATAAGTTGCTGTATTTTGTCATTCTTTTTGCTTGATCGTATACATTTTTATGGAATCCGCAATTGAAGTTTGAACTTTCATCTTTTGTATAATTATACTTTATCTTATTTTATCCCTTCTTGAAATTCCATTTTTGCAAAATTTAATTTACTTACTTTTCTTGATTTTAATTCAAAGGTGGGACGAAATAACTACTGTCTTATTCTAATAAAATTGAATTTAATTATTGAGTAAGAAAGCTTAAATAATTTTATGGGACGATAAGACCCTATAGAGTTTTATAATTTTATAAATTAAATTGGTTGGATTATTATCTTAATTTTTAAAATCATTTTGTTGGCACAATAAAATTCTCAATGTAAATGAAATTTCTAACTCCTAGAATAACTTGCCTAATTTTTTTTTCTCCTCTATCTCTCTCCCTTTTTTTTTTATAAAATTATCAATTTATTTAAACATTCTAGCTACACCTTCCGGTACACCTACTTTGTTACGACTTATCTCACCACTAACAGAAACCCAGACAAGGTTTATTTTACAACCAATTTTTATCAATAAATTATACACCCGAAGAAATCCATATCCTCCTAACTTTAAAAGAATTCCAGCTAAAATTATTGAACCTCTTACCGGCGCCTCAACATGAGCCTTGGGGAGTCATAAATGAACAGAAAATATAGGCATTTTTACCAAAAATGCAAGAATTATTCCTATATAAAAAAAAAATCTAACTCCCCCACTCCTTCTATCAGGAAAAAAGTTAAGTTGTTACTATCATAAAGATACATAATCCCTACCAATAATGGTAAAGAAGCTAGTAAAGTATAAAATAAGAGATAAATTCCCGCTTGTAATCGTTCATATGTTTTTGTATTCCTTGTTATAGATTTAAAAATATTTGTTTTTGTTTTAAATCTTATATTCTGTATGATCACATATTTATAATTACTATTATAATGCAATAACCCTAGGATATATACAAACTCGGATCGTAACCCGTAGGATATGTGAAAATATATGCAAAAAAATCGTTAATTACGTAAAGTTAAGGTAATCAATTTTATGTTTTTACAGATGTATGTAGAAAGAAATATTCATCCACACTAGTTTCATTACGGTTTGTTCTACTCTACTGCCTAATCAACAACTATATTGTATTAAGTTGATAGCAAAATAATAATTTAACAAGTTAATATACTTCCTTGTTTTTAAAATTTACTTCCTTAGAATTGACCAGCCTCATGGGCTAGTGCTTAGGCACAGTTCATGGAGTCCCAGGTTCGATTTCCGGTCAGACCAAGGAACTTTTTCTTAAAAGGAATTATTCCTGTGGCCCCCCATGGTGTGGATTTTGGTTATCATGCACCACCTATAATTTAATCTGGGTAACGTAACTCCGCCCTCCACGTGACCCAACTTAAGAAGTGGAACACATTTTCGCCATGCCAGTTGAGAATATTATTGTCATAAAGACAACTTGGTGTCATTATTAAAAAAAATCTTTGGAATTATTATTTTTCATATTTATTATTTAGCTTGGTGCAGTTAAGGCCATGTGGCCTTCTCTTTCACTCACCAGGACAAACATATGAAATTTAAATACAAGAAATTACAGTAATATTACACACTAAACAATAAACTGAACAATTATAAAATAATGTCTAACAATACAATACCATCTTTCAGAAACAAATTGAAAATAAAATTACTAACAGAAACGACTCACTAATATTACTTTTTAAGAATTAATAATGCGTTTTTGCATTATTTAATAAAAATAGACTTAGAATTTGTTAATATATTTACCTAATGCCTTGTATAAAAAACGTAGATTAATTCATTGTAGTTTATTACTTTCTGTGTATTTTTTTTTCTTTTCTTTTTACGTATAGTAGATTCGAGCTGTTATTCCTTTTTTTATTCATTATATCATTAATTTAATTTTAATTGTATTTAATTTTATTGTATTATTAGACATTGTTTTCATTATTATTCAATATGACAGATAATTAATTGTTCAATGTCTATTATTGTAATTTTTTTTGTATTCATATGTAACATATGTTTGTCCTGTTTAATTGACTATTATTGTATTTTTTTTGTATTCATATGTAACATATGTTTGTCCTGTTTAATATGATTATTATTGTAATTTTTTTGTATTCATATGTAACATATGTTTGTTCTGGTGAGTGGAAGAGAAGGCCTTAACTCCACCAGGCTAAATAAATCTAAAAAAAAATCTAAAATTAAAAACAATTAAAATTAAAACTAATGAAATAAATATACACAGAGAAATAACAGCTCGAATCTACTATAGAGATTAATACAAAGAAAGCAATAAGCTGTAATGAATTAATCTACCGTTTTTATATATGTAAGAGGCAGTAGGTAAAAATATTGGTAAATCTTAATACTATTTGCATTGAATAAAGGAAAAACAAATTATTATTGATTGTCAAAAAATGATATTAGTGAGATGTTTCTGTTAATAATTTTATTATCAGTTTGTTTTTAAAGGATGGTAAAGTTTGGCAGTCTCTGACATAGGATGGAAGAGAATTCCATGTTCTAGCAAGAGAAACTGTAAAAGATTTCGAGTAATATGTAGTGTGATGAGGAATTTTATATGTGCTGATGGGATGGGGTAGGTGTTTTCGAAAGTATAGGACCAACATTTATCTCTTTTTCAACAATTTAAGATTTTAGACATACGATATAATCTAGAAAAGCAAAGAAAATATCTAGTAACCTCCCGTAATTATGATAGTAGAACCCGTATAAGAGAACATCAACATAGTCAAAATTGTTCATAACGCTAAAATATATGAATATACTATGTCAACTTATATTTAATTCATTTTTAAAATAAATATAGCTATATCACATTTAATTGTGTCTAAATGGCTCAACGAGTAGGGTGCGTGTAGGCAAACAGTTTTCAGACACTTTTGAAATCCAGAATGGGTTGAAGCAAGGAGATGCACTATCTCCTCTACTATTTAATTTTGTACTAGAGCATGCCATTAAATCTTTAGAGAATGAGGAAGGCTTACAACTCAATGGTATTAATAAGCTGTTAGTTTATGCTGATGATGTAGTTCTACTGGCCGATAGCGAGGAGATACTAAAGGCCAACACGCACACACTATTGAGTAACACTAAGAAATTAGGACTGGAAGTAAATATCAATAAAACTAAATATATGGTCACACGTAGAAATTCAGTATATAATGGAAATGGACAGCTAATGACAAATGAGGGAAATTTTCAGGAAGTGGCTGAATTCAAATACCTAGGAACAATAATCACAAATAGGAATGAGATGCACAAAGAAATTAAACATAGGCTCAATTCTGGAAATGCTTGCTATTATGCATTGCAGAGACTTTTGATGTCCCAACTCCTTTCAAAAAACGTTAAGCTGAAAATATATAAAACTATTATTCTACCAGTTATATTATATGGGTGCGAAACATGGATTCTTACTTTAAGGGAGGAAAGGAGATTACGAGTATTTGAGAATAAAGTTCTTAGGAAAATTTTTGGACCAAAGAGAGATGAACAGACAGGTGAATGGAGAAGACTACATAACAATGAACTACATGGTCTTTATAGGAAGCCAGATATAATAAGAACAGTTAAGTCTCGTAGACTGCGATGGGCAGGACATGTTGCACGTATGGGGAATGAAAGACGTGCATGGAAGCTTCTTGTAGGAAAGCCAGAGGGAAAACGCCCAGTTGGTAGGCCAAGAATGAGGTGGGAGAACAACATTAACTATGATTTGAGGGAAGTAGATTATACAGGGAATGATTGGAAAGCATTAGCTCAGGATAGGGATGTATGGAGAGCTTATGTCCGCGCGGCCATGAACCTTCGGGTTCGATAGTGCCAGTGAGTAAGTAAGTATATCACATTTAATTAGCATATATCAGGTCTGTCCACTGCTGTGGTCTCGAGGTAACGTGCTGCCTTGTCATGCAACGGACCCGGGTTCGATCCTCGGTCGGTACAAGCTTCATGGGTGAGGTTTTTTTTCGGGGTTTTTAAGACAAATGTCAGAAAGCTTAGGGCCCAAGGTCATCATCATCATCGTCATCCTTATCATTATCATAATCATCCTTCACCTTAGTAAAGCTGCAAAGCATAGCATGAAAATGCTATGATTGCAGTGAAAGACCTGCCCTCGGGCAGAATTACTATGGATGGATATCAGTTCTAGTATCTGTCTGCCCAGAGAACTACTTTACCAAGATAATTCATTTCACTTATTTCCCTACAGATGATAAGCGAGTGACATGTGGCTAGCTCATCGACTCAAACAGACACCTAGTAGGTTGCAAAAGGATTTTTATTTTACTCCGAGGCTATAATTTAGGCTTAAGATACTTTTACGATCCCGAAAATGTTCATACTCGAGATCCACGGCTTAAAAACTCTGTCGGAGGACTTGATCCTTGAATTTCCATCCTGAATTATTCATCAACCCAGAGAGGCTTCGGACCCGCAGTCCATAGGACCAGCAACTAAAGAAAAATATTATTTTTCATATACTTTGATGGTTTAAATGCTTAATTCGAATTTATTTCATATACGTATAATTGTTAATGAGTCCACCGCTGTGGTCTCGGGGTAGCGTGCTGCCTTGTCACGCAGCGGGCCCGGGTTCGATCCCCGGTCGGGACAGTTTTTCTGGGTGAGGTTTTTATCGGGGTTTTTCCTCACCTGTAAGACAAATGTCAGGAAAGCTTTAAGGCCCAAACGGTCCCCGAAATCATATGGCCATCGCAATCATCATCATTCATATTCATCTTAGGTTAAGTTTAGGATTAGGGACTCTCCTGACGCACCATTATCATCATCATCACCCATCATATCATCGGGGCAACGTAACCCTTCCTTCCAGGCGCCCCAACCTCAGAAGTGGGTTACAAGTACGCCATGCCAGGAGAGAAACCAGGAATGTCGAAAGACAAACCTGGGGCATTTAAAATAAATAAATAAATAAAATAATTGTTGATGAGTACAAATCAAAACATATCATTCATATGATACGTGGGAAGAGAGCAATGTTAGACAATAGAAGAATGATATTGCATCCTTTAGGACAAACGTGACTGACATGGGTCATGGGCCAACTTGGGCAGCGCCACAATGCCATCTAAAGCTCAACAAATTGTTCCACAATACTACCAACGTTACAGTTATTACATTCTACACCCACAGTGTATACATATTCCTTTAAAGACTAACAGATTGGTTTTGATTAATGCTTAATTGTGTCTAATAAATTATAATTTTTGTTCAAAATTCTTATAAACCTACACTTCTTAAAAAATAATTTATAGCCATCTATGCATCATTAATATATAACAAGATTAATTAACACTTTACAGTATTGTTCATAAATAAACTATAATTCCTGTTGGGTTTGTCTTTCGGGCTAAATGGCCGTGGTCTGGTTTTCTTAAATGTCAACCTTTCGTCTTGTACTGCGGTAGATATCATCAGGAGATTCTTCGTACTGTATGAACTCCTGAGGAAGTCTACCGCAGTAGTAGACGAAACGTTGAGTTTTAAGAAAATCATACCATGGCCATTTAGTCCGAAAGACGAATCCAACAGGAATCAAGACACCTGCCGTTAAAGCCTACAATTTTACATAAACTGTAATTCATTTGTTAGAATTAGACTTCATTAAACTTTGAAATCGCACGGTATTATTAATGTAATTTAATAATAATTTATAAATACTCTCATGGTATAGAGTATTAGTTGATAAAATCTATAGTGGATATTACTAGAATACTAATACAGTAAGTGAAAATGAGGATAACTGAATAATCTAATAATATCAATGCCAACATAAAAATGCGTTATATTTATGGCTGGAATTAATACATGATGATGTAGTACTATTGGCCGATAGCGAGGAGATACTAAAGGACAACACGCACACACTATTAAGTAACACTGAGAAATTAGGACTGGAAGTAAATATCAATAAAACTAAATATATGGTCACACGTAGAAATTTATTATATAATGGAAATGGACAACTAATGACAAATGAGGCAAATTTTGAGGAAGTGGCTGAATTCAAATACCTAGGAACAATAATCACAAATAGAAATGAGATGCACAAAGAAATTAAACATAGGCTCAATTCTGGAAATGCGTGCTATTATGCATTGCAGAGACTCTTAATGTCCCAACTCCTTTCAAAAAGCGTTAAACTGAAAGTATATAAAACTATTATTCTACCAGTTATATTACATGGGTGCGAAACATGGAGGAAAGGAGATTACAAGTATTTGAGAATAAAGTACTTAGGAAAAATTTTGGACCAAGGAAAGATGAACAAACAGGTGAATGGAGAAGACTACTTAACAATGAACTATATGGTCTTTATAGGAAGCCAGCTATAATAAGAACAGTTAAATCTCGTAGACTGCGATTGGCAGGACATGTTGCACGTATGCGGAATGAAAGACTTGCATGGAAGCTTCTTGTAGGAAAGCCAGAGGGAAAACGCCCAGTTGGTAGACCAAGAATGAGGTGGGAGATTAACATTAACTATGATTTGAGGGAAGTAGATTATACAGGGAATGATTGGAAAGCATTAGCTCAGGATAGGGATGTATGGAGAGCGTATGTCCGCGTGGCCATGAACCTACGGGTTCGATAGTGCCAGTGAGTAAGTAAGTAAGTATTTTAATGTGACTCTTTGCAGAATTATTTTAGTAAACATTTTCTTATTTTCTTCATTCTTTTTTTGCTATCTTTGTTTCCCTACTTTCTCTTTGGACAACTTCAACAAAAATAAACAAATAATAAGCGCATGTGAAATGAAAATCTTAAGAACTATTCAGGGGAAAACATTATTTGATAAAATACACAACATAGAAATTAGATACAAATGTCATATTCAAGACAAATTTATTATAGATAGACGAAAATATTGGAAGGGTCATATAGAAAGAATGGAAGAAAACCGACTTGCAAGAAGAGCTAAAGTAGATAGACCAATGGACGGCAGAAGAACAGGAGGAAGACCAGCCAAGAGATGTATAGACAGTGAATGCACATCCAATAGGTCTTCCTCCGAGGAGTGATTTTGGAAATAAACAGGATGAAAAGCCTACAAATTAAGTTCAGGAAGAAGAAAAAGAAGACTTCTTCAAGAACAACATAAATAAAACTCCGAAAAAAATCATGCAGGAGAAGTTGGGCCATACTTCTATGACCCAAAGTCTGGGACCTAAATGTATATAGGCATTAGATGGAGTGACTATCTGAGCACATACAGCGAGTAGACTAAAATTAATAATGTGTCTAAATCCGAATTAACTGTGATCATTATTGGCGTGAACAAACAGCAGCAATTATAAAGGTCTCATGGAAACATTTAGAAAATATATGTCTGACACTTGGCCATTTTTATATTGGAATACCAAAAACAATATCATGAATAAAAGTTCTGATAACTCAATACAGTAAAACTGGTTTAATCTGGAACGTGAATAATGCGGAAATCTGTCCAATGTGAAGAAATGTATTGTCCCGGCGAAATAGTAGTAATTTTACATGTATTTATTTTGCATAAAACGGAATCTGTCCAACGCGGAAACGGAAGGATATTTCTACACAATTCATGAAAAAATTTATAAAGCGGAAAGACAGAGAAATAAATTGGTTTCCATTTCATTCAAAAACAATATTTAACGAATGAGTCCTGCTGCCGGGTCAACTAGAGATTCTACCTATGCCTGAAATTTTATTTCGGCCTCACTGCACACCCGTTATGCGAAATACAGATATGTCTTACAAATAATTAATCCACGTATATTGTCATTAAACGAAACAGCGAAATCTTCAAATTTGCCGACCAATGCTCCAAATTCAAGCTCTAGCTGTTGCTAAATCGCTAGGGAATAACGATTTCAAGGCATCTTCAGGTTGGCTGGACAGTTTTAAAAGATAATACAATGTAGTGTGGAATCAAATTTGCGGGGAATCAAAGGATGTGGACGAAAGTGTAGTTAGTGAGCGGATACCGAAACTGCATTTTTTATTTCAGGGTACGCACCTAAGAGACATTTTTAACCCCGACAAAACGGGACTTTTTTCGCGCGTTATCGTCTAAGTCGCTCATGCATACCGTACTTCACTTCTCAAAGGCAGCGTAACTACAATTAATCCAAGATACGTAAAAAGACATATACGACACTCTATAATATATGATTATTAATAAGTTTTACTTTTTTTATAATGCGGAATTTTGTCTGATGTGTAAAAATAATTGGTCCCATGCGATTCCGCATTCATAGTAATTCTGCCGGAAGGCAGGTTTTTCACTGCAATCATAGCATTTTCATGCTGTGCTTTGCAGCTTTACTAGGGAATTGTAGGCGTGGTAGCTTCCCGTTGCTTTCCACACCGGTGAAGGATGATGATAATGATGGTGATGGTCGGATGATTTTCGGGGACTGTTGAGCCCTACATTTCCTGACATTTGTCTTACAGATGAGGAAAAACACGGAAAAAAACCTCACCCAGGAGCCTGTCCTGACCGGAAATCGATCCCGAGCCCGCTGCATGATAAGGCAGCACGCTATCCTCGAGACCACAGCGGTGGACACACACATACATACACACACACACACACACACACACACACACACACACACACACACACACACACACACACACACACACATATATATATTACAATCTCTTAAACGTCTTGTCTTGTATCTATATCAAGATTATACATCTCTTACAGGGTTACCCATGGGTGAATATTTTTAATTTTGGATCATACAAGCCTACACACATTTTTGATTACACAGGCATATGGAGGCCTGCTCGGATGAGTGATCAGACGAATGCTGAATTCATCGCCGAGACAAAACTAACATTTAAGACAATGGATACAATTCACTAATTCATACTATTAAACAAGGCAAATCTAATGAGAAAGATGTTAATGGCCAAATCGTGTTGGAGGAATATTTGTGCCTTAAGATGATGATGATGAAAGTATTTTGACAATTATCTTACAATTGAGAAGAACCCCAAATAAAACCTGATCCAGAAATCTTATCTGATTGAGGATCGAATCCGATCCGCTATGCCTAAGGCAACGAAGTTACTCCGAGACTACAGCGATGGACTAGAAGTCTATAAAATGTGCTATAAAAATGTTTTTTTAAAATATTGTTTAACATTTAAACAGAACAACAAAACATATTTTTATTTTCTAGCGGTTATGCTTTATCACGATGATCTAGTACTTAAGAAAACGATGAATAAACATGTAACAGGTTCCCCTAGCGGTACTACAGTAGTCAAATTCCTAACGCGAGTGAAGAGAAAACCAAAATGAGCATATCTAATTTATGTTGCATTCTCGATCACTGATGGTTTATTGCTTCCAAACTCTCCTCATCTATCATATTCGTCACGTATTATATAAAGGAGTCAACAACCTTCATTTACTAACCATTATTTCATAGACACGCCCAACCTATGTTTTTTCAATTAGGCCTAAATGAACTTCCGTTTTTCAAACACAAGCTATATTCCAAACATCTACAGTTTAAAATGAAGGCCTACATATTTTATTATTCCTATTTAAAATGTATTTGGGAGAATTTGCAAAAAAGTTAAGACGCAAAGTATGAGAAAACTGAAATACGAGGGTCGTACTGAAAGTCATGAGCAACATTTTTTTTAACGAGCATAATATTTATTTTAGACAAACCAAGTACATCATGTTAATATACAGACCTTTGTGTCACTTTTCAACACAGTCTCCATTTCTTTGCACACATTTTGTCCAGCGTTTAACAAGCTTGAAAATTCCCTTATGATAGAAGTCCGTTCCATCTGCTTGAAGACACTGACACACTGCTTTCCGAATATCCTCCAGCGTCTCGTAGCGTTGGCCTCTCAGCTGCTCTTTCACAGAACCGAAAAAATTATAGTTGGAGGGTGCCAAATCGGGTCTGTAGGGAGGATGTGGAAGAGTTTCCCACCCAAATGCCCTGATCTCCACAGTGGCACAAGCAGTGAGAGGACGCGCGTTATCGTGTTGCAGAATGGTCTTCCTTCCAGGGCGTTTGTCGTGACGGAGCTTCACAAGTGTCTGGATATAGCGGGCAGCATTTATGATTTTTCCACGTTCAAGAAATTCAACCGGAATGGAATCTTGAACATCCCAGAAGACGTTGCCCATAACTTTCCCGACAGATTGCACTATCTTCGCTTTTTTCTTTGATGGCGAATTCAAGTGGTGCCATTCCATACTCTGGCGTTTTGTTTCAGGCTCGTAGCGATGAAACCAGCTTTCGTCACCTGTCACAATACTCGTCAAAAAATCATCACCTTCATTTCGAAATCTCTGAAGAAGGTTATGGATGATGGTCTTCAGTCAATAAACTTGGTACCCAACGGGCATTAACTTTTCGGTAATCTAAGCTGTGAATCATTTCTTGCACTGCACTGTGTCCTGCTGCAAGTTTGGTAGCGATTTCATTCACTATGATACGCCTGTCGTCTCTAATGAGCGCATCAACTCTTTCCTTGTGATCCGTGGAGGCAGAGCGTGGGCGACCGCTACGAGGCTCATCTTTGATACTCGTGTTACCATCTTTAAAATGTTTCACCCATCTCCTAACACTGCTGGCACCCATGCAGGCATCTCCGTATGCACATTGAAGTATTGGGTGAATTTTTCGAAATAACATTTCTTAATTTATACTATTTAATTTATGCTAGTTACATTTTTACAAAATACAAAAAACAAATAAATAAAATTATGCTGTACGTTTTGTCATTTATAGCAACCTGTCAATTTAAGAATATTTATTTATATTGTAGCCGAGCGGTTAAGGTAGGAAGCCTTGGCGCAGAGCTACGGGACTAGCGCTGGTTCGAGTCTCCATGGGGGAAGACATTTTCTCATGGTATTTCGGCCAGTATGGGATCGGTGCCCACCCAGCATCGTGAGGCAATTGGGTAGCTACAATAAGTAGCGGCTCCAGGTTGAGGAACCAGCTATAACGGCTGGTGGACTCGACATGCTAACCACATGTCACCCCTACACTGGTTGTTGATCATCTACCTCTGTGATTGACACATGTGGATGTGAAGGGCCAGCAGCCGGCTGGTAAAAGGGCAACCGCTGAATATATTATTGTATATATTATTAGTGGAAAGCAACAGTTGACACTGAGTTAGTGCAAACGCGTTATTAATACGTTTTTACGAGTTACTGATAAATGTGATTTGTCAGTGACTGTATAATTTACGAACGAGACCATTTTCGTACAGCAGACCTTTCAACAAGAATAATGACCTTGTACAACAAGGTAGGCAACTCCAGGTTTACCGGATCTGAATGAAAAAATATACAAGGCGTTTGCAAACTGAATAATTCGGAATGAAAGTTTTTATATTTTTTTTTGATTCCACCAGATTGTCTTTTAGGACATTACTGGCTTTCTCCCCTGGCATTGGCGGAATTGTAATCCAATTCTTAGGTTGGATCATCCGGAAGGCGGAGTTACATTACCCTGATGATATGATGGGTGATAAATGATTATGAAGCGCCAGGAGAGTTCTTAACCTAAATTCCAGATCACTGACAACCACAGGAATAATTCCCTTTAAGAAAAATTCCTATGGTCTTACCGGGAATCGAACCTGAGACCTCATGGACAGTAGTCAGTAATGCTGACCACTAGCCCATGAGGCTGAGTTTTTATAAACTGTTTGTCACATTTTCTCGTCATACAGCTGGGGTAATTGCTTTGAACACCGCTGGATAGATCGTTTGCTGGCTGCACACGACCCGAATGTCCTGCTACCACATGTGGAATTCAAATGCGGTAATTTGAGCAACATTGTGACACAATATTTAACACCACTTCATCGGGAATACTTTCCATTGTATAATAGTGTTACTGATGGTCTTGATGGGCGGCTTGCTATTTCTCTCCTAATAAGGTTTTTGTATTGTTAGAAGTTCATCTCAAAAGAAGCCGCTAATTAAATCGGATTGACTGTCAATCGGGCAGAGACTTCTCCAATTTTGACCGTCAACGTGATCAGTAAGGCTATATACCTACCTTTGGTCATCAGAGAGTATTATCCTCAATTAACACAAATAAAATATTAGATGTGCCACTTAATGAGTTCAAATCCTTTATAGTGAGACAGTAAAAAATCTAGGAGTATTTATGGATAAAATTCTAAATTGGAATAAACATAAAACCACATTTGCAAAACAGTCTTTTTAATAGTACATTAATTAAATCATATAAGAAATTGTTTGCCATTTGCTCAAAGGAAAATGTTAGTAGAAACACTTGAAATGCTCAATTTTGATTATTGTGATACTCTTTTTACAGAACTAAATACTGATCTTACCCAAAGACTTCAACGTGTTCATAATTCTTGCATACATTTTATTTGTGATATTTGCAGATTTGATCACGTTACACCATTCCTGGAACAATTGGCATGGCTTCGTCTACAAGATAGTAGAACTGTCTATGGTTACATTAATAGCACATAGTAGATCTAATAAATATACCACTGATAAGGAATGTACAGAATATGTTTAAAAATAATATTTAGTATATTATTATTATTGTTATTATTATTATTATTGTTATTATTATTATTATTATTATTATTATTATTATTATTATTATTATTATTATTATTATCGGCCGCGGTGGACTAGTGGTTATGCTCCTTGCCTCTGGTCCCGAGGGTCGCAGATTCAAATCCGACCGGGGTCGATGGATTTTTTAGGATGGAAAAATCCAAGGAGGAAGGTCTTTAAGCCGTAAGTGCCGAGTCTAAAGATTTTCAGGCTCGTAAAAGATCCTTAAGCCTGAATGAAAAGGCCTCTAAGCAAAATTTGCCGAATTTTCCCGTCCTAGTACTACCTTGATTTCCTAGATGTCAATATGAGTCGGAACGCTGACCACGGACCACTCAAATGACATCTATACGAAAACAAGTGTAACTAAATTAATATGGTTCAAATGCTTCCCTGTAGGGGGACAGCGCCCAAATCTCTGTCAAGGGAAACATGGGCTTACAAGATTATTATTATTATTATTATTATTATTATTATTATTATTATTATTATTATTATTATTATTATTATTGAAAGAATTGAGGAGAAGGAATTAAAGTGGTTAGGACATGTCTTAAGAATGGAAGATGAACGATGGTCGAAGCAACTATATGAATGGCATCCGAACAGAAAGAAGAAAAGAGGGAGACCAAGGTTAACATGGAAGGAAAACATGAAGACAGTAATGCAAGCTAGAGGGCTAAGCATCGAAGATGCCCAAGACCGTAGGCTTTGGAGGTTTGGCACGGGAAGACGGCAGCAGCTGTAAAAACCCGAAGAAAGATAGATAGATAGATTATTATTATTATTATTATTATTATCATCATCATATTTCCACCATGCTATATTAAAAATATTATTATTATTATTATTATTATTATATTATTATTATTATTATTATTATTATTATTATTACCTAGAACTGGATTAAATTATTGACATGATAATGAAAGAGAAAAATATATAGGCTTACGTAATAATGATAATTGCCTAAAAGAATTACACATTAACTTGATTCTCGTATATATTATAGTGTGTAAGGAATTATTCAGTAAACTTATTTTCAAACTATTTGTAGTCTTTGTATATTTTTTATGTAAGGCAGTGGGGAAATCCCAAAAATGGGTAACCGAAAAAACGAAAAATGAGGAATAGTGTGATGTTCGATGTAGGGGTGCAGCTGCAAGTGTCTTTCGATCGTTTAAGTTATGTTGGAAAGAGAACGGGAAACGAATATAACATAAAGGGGCGATGAGGTGGGCAATATGTGGTATAAAAAGCAGGGGGAATATATATTCTTCTTCTTCTTCTTCTGCTTCATTAAATTAGGCCTTTTGACCTGTTTTCACATCAAGTGGGATTTAATGAATCCTCCCATCTAGTAAATGGGCGTCCAACATGGAATATATATTATACCTATCTTTCAGGGTAAAATAAGATCAAATATATTTTGTGGTTCAAAAAGATGTGTTAAGCCATTTAAGAAGTGTAATGATGATTATTTCTGTAATTTAATCCCTGACATACATTAATTCTTAAATTACATACATTGTGTCTCTTATCTTTGGACTAGTACAGATGCCCCAAATGAGCTTCAAGATTATATTGTTTTCCTTCTAGTAGCTGTGATATTTCATGAAGTGATTTTCCCAGGGTGACAATAATTCATTTGTGACCTAATTATGAGCTAAATTAAGATTAGTTCCCTAACATGGTTTCTGTACATTTATATACTGACTGTAATCGTTACCTGTAAGCTATAGTGGCTGTATATTTTGATACAAAAGGGAAGGAATGCATTGCTTTTGTCACGTCCGATTCATTCATGTATGCATTCATTCAGTCATTGAGATTGTATATCATGATAAGGTGAACGTGTCATATGCTATTACGAAGTATAGAGTCGGATTCATTCATAATGCTTGGCGAATTCCTCTTGAAAACTCAAACAATATTTCAGTTTTGGCTTCCTCTTAATGTATATATGCGTTTATGTAACTACGATTTCCATTATTGTCCTTCATTAGACAAGATCCACTTTTACAAAATACTATCGGATACCCGATGCGATGTGGGATGCTACGCTTAAATAATTGAAATATGTGTTTTATTTTTAGTTAAATAGGATAACATTAATAAAATTCATGATAAAGTTCCATTGAGGTATGATACTTACTTACTTACTTACTCACTGGCGCTATCGAACCCGCAGGTTCATGGCCGCGCGGACATAAACTCTCCATACATCCCTATCCTGAGCGTTGAGGTATTGTTCAAAATTAAAATATAAAATTATGAAATATTTACCTAAACGTTAAACTAAAAATATATAAAACTATTATTCTACCAGTTATATTATATGGTTATTATATTATATTACATGGACTCTTACTTTAAGGGAGGAAAGGAGATTACGAGTAGTTGAGAATAAAGTTCTTAGGAACATTTTTGGACCAGAGAGAGATGAACAGACAGGTGAATGCCGAAGACTGCATAACAGTGAATTATATGGTCTTTATAGGAAGCCAGATATAATAAGAACAGTTAAGTCTCATAGATTGCGAGGCAGGACATGTGGCACGGATGGGGAATGAAAGACGTGCATGGAAGCTTCTTGTAGGAGAACCACAGGGAAAACGCCCAGTTGGTAGACCAAGAATGAGGTGGGAGAATAACATTAACTATAATTTGAGGGAAGGATACAGGAAATGATTGGGTAACATTAGCTCAGGATAGGGATGTATGGAGAGCTTATGTCCGCGCGGCAATGAACCTACGGGTTCAATAGTGCCAGTGAGTTAGTTTAGTTACCTAAAAGGTCCGTCTCCTCAACTTGAAGGTTATTAATTATCTGTAACGTTTTCGGGACTAGACCCATCATCAGCAGAAGTAACAGGATATGGGGTTTTATCTGTCGACCCCCGATTTAATATTGGTGTTCCACCCCTCTATCAGATTTTCAGTGGAACAACAGTATTGAATCAGGGGTCGACAGATAAGAATCCATATCCTGTTACTTCTGCTGATGATGGGTCTAGTCACGAAAACGTTACAGATAATTAATAATCCTAAAGTTGAGGAGACGGACCTTTTAGGTAAATATTTCTATCTGTATCTGTCTTCAGGTTTTTACAACTGCTGTCATCTTCCCGTGCCAAACCTCCAAAGCCTACGATCTTGGGCATCTTCGATGCTTGCATTACTGTCTTCATGTTCTTTGGTTGATTTGGTCTTTTAGCATTTTATGTTTTTTTTTAATGTGTGGGGAGCTGGCCCACAGCATAAACCCCCAACCTGGAGGACCAGGAAAATTTATGTCTGGGTTTTCCTCGCATAGTCTTTGAAGATCCCTCCCATCGCAAGGCAGCGTTTCTCTATTTTCCCTTAGAGATAAGGTTGCCTCTTCCGCCAGATCCGCCGTGATGAAGGACTCCTTCTGCGCCGACTCTGCCGTTGACGTCTTCACCGTAACCCTGGCTAGGGGCCCTTACAGAGTACTATCAGTCGGAGCCAACTGGTTTTTTAACGAGGTTGTTATTCCTCCCCCTCCTCCTTTCTCATCCGGGCTTGGGACCGGCCATGGCGGAGTTCGTAAATATTTCATAATTTTATATATTAATTTTGAATAGGTTAAAAGGAAATTACTGGTTAATTACATTTTTTGGTAATCATTGCGACGAACCAAACGTGGTGGTTGCTAGAGTCGATTTTTAATTTCGGATTTCAGGTAAACCCCCACTTCTATTGATCGGATTTCGCTGATTTTCGGGCAGTTTGTACCTCGGTTTATTTTACTAGTGTATACTGAGTTTCCTTATAAAACATTATAAATTACGACCGCTAGAGAGATTATTCAAGAAATTAAACATAGACTCAATTCTGGAAATGCGTGCTATTATGCATCGCAGCGACTCTTGACATCCAAACTCCTTTCAAAAAACGTTAAACTGAAAATATATAAAACTATTATTCTACCAGTTATATTATATGGGTGCGAAACATGGACTCTTACTTTAAGGGAGGAAAGGAGATTACAAGTATTTGAGAACAAAATACTTAGGAAAATGTTTGGACCAAAGAGAGAGGAACAGACAGGTGGATGGAGAAGACTTACATAACAATGAACTACATGGTCTTTATAGGAAGCCAGATATAATAAGAACAGTTAAGTCCCGTGGACTGCGATGGGCAGGACATGTTGCGCGTATGGGGAATGAAAGACGTGCATGGAAACTTCTTGTAGGAAGGCCAGAAGGAAAACGCCCAGTTGGTAGACCAAGAATGAGGTGGGAGAATAACATTAACTATGATTTGAGGGAAGTAGATTATACAGGGAATGATTGGAAACCATTAGCTCAGGATAGGGATGTATGGAGAGCTTATGTCCGCGCGGCCATGAACTTACGGGTTCGATAGTGCCAGTGAGTAAGTAAGTTATGATGTTTGTACCATTTTGGAAATGGACATTGACATAGTGCCTGTAAACGCGGTCTTAATGTGTTGTAATTTATATAAAGATAAAATCTGCCAACCGGACGTTAAAACTTGCTTGAAGAAAATTTATATAAAAAGAGTATGATTTTATTTTTTTAAAAAGAAACAAATTACATGGTTGGATTGCGATAAGCTCAGGTGGATTGTTAACGAAAAACAAAAAGACGGAATCCTCTTCCCCATTCGCACAATAGCAAAGCAGTTCTATAAAACCTTTTTCATCTCATGTACTTAATGTAGAAATATAGGTTAATTGTTGGCTGTTTTAAGGTGGCCAGATTATAATGACAAAGAAACAGGATATTGTTTTTGTGTGTGTGCTACTCCATTAGTGGTTTACAGGGTAATTAGACTAACTTTTGTGACACAGTTTTTTTTTAATAGCGACTAATATCAGCTTATACAATTAATTTTAAATTTTGCTGACTGTTTTGCTAGATATTGAATATTGACCAATCGAATTTACAGCCCGTCCCAGATTGATCAATTACGTTCGACTATATCTGAAATATTGTCGAAATGAAATTATTGATATCTCAGTTGTCCTCAACTCAAAATGTCGCTTAAAACATTTTGTAGGCCATTCTGGACTGTTCTGGACTTTTAAAAAGGTATCTTTTGAAAAGCTGATGCTGGATCATATTTCGAAAGACCTGCGACGGTACATTTTGAAAAGATGATGATGGATCATGTTTTGAATGACATGCGAGGTACCTTCTCAAAAGCTGATGATGGATTATGTTTCGAAAGACCTCCGAGGGTACGTTTTCGAAAGCTTATAATGGATCGTGTTTAGAAACACCTGCGGGGATACCTTTTGAAAAGTTGGTGATGAATCATATTTCGAAAGACCTGCAAGGGTACCATTTGAAAAGCATCTCAAAACCTCCCATTATTCTATAGATTGACAGCGAACAAAATGCACTGCTAATACATTTTGCCCCGACTATATATCTCTTAATTACCCAGATCGTTGTTCCCCTCTTCTCCTTTTTTTCAACCAATGAGCGTCAAGACCCATATCACTTGAATTACAGCCGGTGTCACCAGTAAAATAATGCTACTTCATAACCAATATCAACGATGTTTATAACTGAATCACGTGATCACGGGGAATTCCCGGCACAAAATGGCTGGAAAGGGAGATTGACGTAATATAATTCTAGCGCCTGCGCAGGACAAGTGCATTTTGTTCTGTCAAGCTTTATTTCATATAGCTAGATTCTGGAACGCTTAACCACAAGAGATCAGGAACTGCTGGACATTAGATTCCTTAAAAAAAATAATCTCTTTCTTTTATAACAGATCTTTCAGAGTATTAATTGGTAGTTTGATATATCTTATAATATTGACTTGACTTATTTTAATATTAGTTTAGTTTGTATAAATATTTATTTATAATTATATTTATGTATTTTTTCTGTATTTTAATGTTTTTTACTGGATGAGTAGATGAACATGCCTTATGACCTTAACTCTGAGAATTAAAATAAATAATTATTGGAATATTATTATTTGTCATTATTTAAAATTGTAGGCTTTCACGGCCGTTGTCTTGTTTCATGTTTAGTTGGTCTTCCTGACTAAATGACCGTGGTCCAGTTTCATTGAAACTGCACGTTTCGTCTATGACTGCAGTAGACATCCTCAGGAAATTCTGCGTGCTCTCTGTGAACTGCTCCAGCCGACAGTTGAGGATTGCACAGAGAGCGCGCAGAATCTCTTGAGAATATCTACCACAATAGAAGACGAAACGTCGAGTTTCAACAAAACTGGACGGAACTTGAACAGGTTGTTCTCGTTGTTTCTCCCGTTTTCTACTGCTACAATATCATTCCACCATTTCTCCATACTCATCTCATCCATTTAGTTTCATTTCGTTCATCTGCCCCTCTGATGGTGCGTCAGGCGTGGTCGGCCAGCACCCTTGTCACTGACAGACCTCTATATAAGGGACTTCATCTCATCTCATCCCTCGACCCGACCCTGAGTTGGACATGAGTTGATATTTATTTTATCATTATTATTATTATTATTATTATTATCATCATCATAATTATTATTAAAAAAAGAGATAGAGGAGAATGTAAAAATTATAGAGGAATTAGCCTACTTAATTAAATTTATAAAGTCTATGCAAGGATTATAAATAAAAGACTTAAGATAATAGCAGAAGCAATACTAGAAGAAGAACAGAGTGGCTTTAGAACGGACGAATCAACAGTAAGTAATTTATTCATATTACAGCAAATATTTAAAAAAAGGAGAGAACATAACCTACAGACGCATGTTGCTTTTATTGATTTTGAGAAGGCATTAGATCGTGTTGGTAGAGATAAGTTATGGAAAATTATGAAAATACATGGCTACCCCGCAAAATTAATTTATGTGATAAAAAGTTTAGCCTATATGTAAAATCTCAAATTATAATAAATATAGGCACATCAAAGACCGAACCAATTTTAATAAATAGAGGTGTAAGATAAGGGTGTAGTTTATCACCTACCCTTTTTAATTTATATATTAATGTCATCATCCAAAATTGGAAAAGTGACTTAATATTGGTATAAGAATAGGCCGTTTTAAAATATTAAATATTTTAATGTATACTGACGATGTGGTTATTATTCAAGAAAATGAAAATAATTTGCAGAACTCTTTATATCAATTAAATCAGTTATGCTAAGATTATAATTTCAAAATATCAAAAGAAAAAACGAAAATAATGGCATTTTGGGGAGGTGAACATAAATATAAGATCAAAAATCATAATAGGCAACAAACATCTGGAACAAGTAACAAATTTTAATTATTTGGGTTGTAATGTTAACATAAACACAAAAACTGAAAGAGACGTGAATATCAAACTGTTAATATTCCAAATTATATGTGAAACTATACATAGAACATTAAAGAACAAAACAAGAAGAGATACTAGATTGAAGTTTTATAAACTATTGGCAGTTCCTGCATTACTTTACGGGAGTGAAACTTGGGTAAATGTCAAAACAATACAAAGTAGAATACAAAGCGTAGAAATGAACTTCTTTAGAACAAAATGCTGCACAAGAATGGATCGAATAAAGAATGAAGATATAAGAACACAGTTAAATATATATATATATATATATATATATATATATATATTGAATGATAATATCAAAGAATATAGAGAAAAAAGAGTATAGAGACGTGTAGAATGAATGAATGTAACAAGGTTACCTAAAGCAGCATTTAACTACTAGCCAATGGGTTCAAGGAATGTGGGAAGGCCAATGAAAAGATGGACAGAACAACTGTGAGGCGGAACAGGCAATGCCTAGCCCGTGAAGTGAAGAAGAAGAAGAAGAAGAAGAAGAAGAAGAAGAAGATGATGATGATTATTATTATCATCATCATCATATCTAGTAATTTTCATGCTATGCTTTGCAGCTTAACTAGAGTTCCATAGCGGTGAAGAATGATGATGATAATGGTGTGATGGTGGCCGGATGATTTTCGGAGGCCGTTGGGCCCTAAGGATCCTGACATTTGTCTTACAGGTGAGGAAAAACCCCCGAAAAAACCCCACCCAGGAGCCGTCCCTACCAGGAATCGAACTCAGGCCCGCTGCGTGACAAGGCAGCACGACCTTGAAACCACATCGGTGTACATTTACTAGTTAGCAGTTACTAAATGGGGATATTTCTATAAAATTTCCTATTTTGATAATTCAGGTTCAAATAGTAATTTAATATTATGATTCTTATTATTTTTATCTCTGATATTAGCTGGTGAGATTCTTAGGAAAACGTTAAATACGATTTTATTCAATTTAATGTTGTTTTGGCCAATATAACAGCTCTCTCATAGCTTCTACACCAGAATGTCCTGGGGTAACTGGAAAAAAAAGTTATATTATTTAATTTTTCAATTTGCTATATCATTGACACCGAACGTAACTTTACCCCACTGTGAAATTATCGCTTTTGTGAAGCCTGAAGTTATAACTAATTTGTAATTGTTCCATTCCGCTTCTCTGCTGCTACGTTACCATGGCAATGGTGGTGTAATTTGTCTTCACATTCCTAGAAGGAAGACGTAAAGGGCTCCAGAATGTCGTATATCAGTAACGTTAAAATCTTGTTATTAAATTCATAGTGGAAGGATGATTGGCAATTTATGAAAGTTTGGATTCTAATTTAACAAAGGGATTATTTTAATTCGCGATCTCATTTTGTACATTTTGTTATGAGCGAAACGAACAGACAAATTAATGAAGAACTACATAACAGCAAAATTATCTTTAAATCAAACCAGATAAATTAAAAGCAGCTAAGTCTTGTAGACTGCGATGGGCAGGATACGTGGATATGGGGAATTGAAGAGGGGCAATGACATTTATTGTAGGAAAACCGGAATTATGTGGGCAAATACAGATGATTTTCAGTCTGTATAATTAACACATGTGGATGTGAGACCAGCAGCCTGATGGTAGGTTAAGGACCTCTTAGGCCTATCGGGTCGATACGTTAATAATATCTAGGCCTAATATAGTGCCTGTAAAGATCATCAAACGAAGCTGTTCGGCGATAGTGAGCATCGTGCAACAACATTTAGTCTCGAATTGGGCTGAAACGTATAAAAAAAAATAAAAACACACACACATTATATATATATATATATATATATATATATCCATCCATAGTAATTCTGCCCGAGGGCAGGTCTTTCAGTGCAATCATAGTATTTCCATGCTATGCTTTGCAGCTTTACTAGGGAATTGTAGGTTTGGTAGCTTCCCGTTGCTTTCCACACCGGTGAAGGATGATGATAATGATAAGGATGATGGTGGTGATGATGGCCGTATGATTTCGGGGACCATTTGGGCCTTAACGTTTTCCTGACATTTGTTTTACAGGTGTTAATCCTATATAAGTTGCTGTCTTTCAGCCAGATTACTTAAAACTAATACTTACACATGAAATTAATAATATTGAAAATAAAATAAACACTGAACACACTTAAATTATGAAATAACCAATATTTGTACTTCAATTGAAATTCGCGGTTGTAACAAAAAGCACAGCCATCTGGATCTCTCTTTGTTAAATAATAAACAAATTATCTTACCAAATTACCTTACACCGCCATCTGTTAGAATCGTATGGAACTCACAGATAATTATAACTCTTTGTTAAATAATAAACAAATAATTTTGCAATAAAAAATAATGCGACTATAAATTTAGTTATAAACTACCCTAAGTCTCAAGTTGGATCAAACTGCACACAGTGTGCAAAATTTTATTAAAATCGATCCAGTAGTTTAGGATTCCATCGCGGACAAACAACGTGACACGAAATTTTTATATATTAAGATAATTACTGATCTCTTCTCTAGACTGCATAACAGTGAAGTAATTGGTATTTGTAGGAAGCCAGATATAATGAGATGAGTTAAGTTTCGTAGACTGCGATGGGCAGGCCATGTGACGCGAATGGGGAATGAAAGGCGTGCAGGGAAGCTTCTTGTGGGAAAACCAGAGGGAAAACGCCAAGTTGGTAGACCAAGAATGAGGTGGGAGAATAACATTAACTATGATTTGAGGGAAAGTAGATTAAACAGGGAATGATTGAAAAACATTGGCTCAATATAAGGATGTATGGAGAGCTTATGTCCACGCGGTCATGAACCTACGGGTTCGATAGTGCCAGTGAGTTAGTTAGATCTCTTCCCTATACTGTACTACAATTGAAGAGCGCAGGAAAGAAACCAGTAAATCACTTTTTCCTTGAAACCTAGAAAACATACTTTTAGTTGTACAACATCCATATTTTCATAACAGTATGCCGAACTTTGGAGGTAAGTAAATCCATGACAAAATAGTACATTTTACTAATGCACACTTCTTAATTGTAGTGCTTTCCATGGAGAATTCAATGACACCTCAAACTTAATTTCGATAAAAAAAGTGACTTACCTGATTATTTCGCTGATTAGGCCTATGGTATTTAATTGGAGCAAGCTAATATCCGGCATGCGCTACCACGCCAAAATAAATTAAATGGGTTTTTATGTTTAGTTGAATAAGTAAAAAGAAAAATAATTATACATTTATATCGTAATTTTTTTGTATACTCAGCACTAATCACCCGGGAATCTACTTATCCCGATCTTCTTAGTATTAATGGGCTGAACGAGAAAAACGGTTATTGTAAGTTACCCGTAAAAAAGATGGATATAGGCCTATGCTGTCACGGACTTTCTTGTAGAGTTTTTTGAGATAGGCCTCTTCACTGATGATTTCCTAGAGTTATAGAAGGACTAAGATGAAATAATTGTTTCATTCTCAAGAATATTAAAAAAATTGCCCCATTCACTATTAAATTCCCTACATTAATTTGGTGTATTTGTTATGGTTTAGGCACCGTAACCTATTTAAGCGACTTATTTAGTGCGCCGATGATCATTTTTTTAGCTCAGGCCTTATAGTACATACGGTAATATGTTTTATAGGCCTACCGTACATTAATTGTTCCAGAATAATTCTCTAAATGATGGTAAAATCATCATCATGTTTCGTGCTACAGCCCATCGAAGACTATGAGTCTCCATCCATTTCTCTCTTCTGCCTTCCTTCTCCATCCCTGGACTCCCAAAACTTTCAGATGCTGTTTAGCCATCTGGTAAGAGGTCTTCCAACTTTTCTTTTTCCCTCTATTTTAGAGAATGTGACTCTACGGGCAATGTCTGTTTCTTCCAGTCGATTTAAATGGCTCAGACATCTCAATCATGAAGATTTTATTATTCTGGCTATGACAGATCTCTCAGAAATGGTTACCTTGGACATTTGATAAGAATGGATGATCAGATACTGGTCAAAAAACTCTACAAATGGAAAGCTATAGGAGGCAGAGCTGTAGGAAGACCGAAGATCAGATGGGGGGATGACACAATGAACGATCTAAAGAAAATGCAAGTGACTAGTTTGAATATGGTAAGAGACAGATTGGCATGGAGGAGGATTGTTGAGAAGGCCAAAACTTTCACTTTTGAAGTTGTCGTGCCTTAAGATGATGACTATGACAGTATCACTATATAAGTCATATAATTTAAGATTATATCTACTGAGCCATTTGCCATTTTCATTTATCGGTCCATAGGTTTTCCTTAGAATCTTTCTTTCAAATGATGGTAAAAACCCTATTTAAATCGATCCACAATGGGCAAACAGACAGACTCAATCTCATATATATATATATATATATATATATATATATATATATTATATATATATATATAGGGTGTCCCTTTCAAACCTCCCACATTTTAATCAATCAGAACTAACAAAATATGCGGAATTATGAAATGAGGCCGGTATTAAACGATATATATATATATATATATATATATATATATGTTATAATTAAATGTTTAACATTGAGCAATGCAAGCATATATATATATATATATATATATATATATATATATAAAGATGAATTGTGGTGGCAATTTAAACTTGAAACTATTCTCATGCTTTAGCCCGTGTGATTTCTACGATATTTATTGCATTGATTTGGAATAAATAATATTAACAATATATTCAACGTGTTATTTCTATGTCACTAATTCATGCGAGATTATGAAGAGTGGAATTATTGTACTAACAAGTGAGTTTGAAAGTGACTGTCAAGTTAATGCATTATTTAGTGCTATTTCGCCACAGGGAAGCTCAGATAAAATAACTGTGCATTCATCAAGACTGTTGTTGCAAGTAATTTATTTCGTACGAAGCCCTGGGCGTGGTACTTACTCATTCGTTAGCATTACTGGCAAATTCACACGATATGTGCATAATGTACACAATGCTACTGCACTTCTATCAACTCTACTCTACGCAGGTACGAAGTGAGCATGCACAGTACATAGGAAAAAAATCACAGAAGCATTAAAAAACAAATGTCAGTGGATTTTAGGGGAATAAAAATCATGAGAATAACTTCCTTCGCAAGGTAATAAACCCCTGGGCCCCATGTCTTACACCATATAACGTTGGTCTATTGGTTCATCATATTCTTGTGGCCATCTCCCTTCTTCCTTTGTTGTAGATTATCATGTTGTCAGTTTGTGATTGGTGATGACCTAATCAAGAAAGAACACGATTCGCTCGCCTTCTTTCTCAATTCTCCAATCAAACATTTAATGTTCGGCCGACTCAAGCCCATATTATTTGAACATTCTTTTGTCGTAATCATTTGTTTATAATTTCAACATTTATTATTTACCACAACAATATGTACTCTTCTCATCGATGTTACAAAAATATCCATTATATGTTTAATTATACAATAAATAATATTTAGTTTCAATTGATTTATATAATTTAAATTAAAAATTAAATATAATCCCCAAACTACTATTAAAATAAGGGTGATTTTTTCCGGTTATAACCAAGCAATTTAAACGTGAATCATTGTATACCTAAACCTACCATGAAATTTCTTCCATTGATGCGTTGTGATGTACCAAGGCTGTGCCGTTTTAACTGCAGGACACTAAAATCCAGCGCCAAAGCTCTCATTTAAACTACAGGAAAGAAATACAACTCCTGAATTGGTGAAAAAGATAACCCCGATAACCTGCCCGCATACCTAGTCCTGCCACACTCCAACCCTGACAACCTGCCCGCACACCGCATCCCGCCACATTACATTCCGCTTTACTCATGCAGGGAGTCCATCTCCTTCGCTCAGTGGGTTGTCATTACTGGATTCTGGCTTCAATTTCAGTTAAATACCTCCAGGTCTTAAATGAGTGGCATTTGAACATATTTTAATAACTGATTTTTTCGATTACTCTGTTTGAATATGTTATTCGTAATCTTACGAAAATCTAAGGCCTTTCTCTCACTTTCTGATTATTTTGGTACGATCCCAGAGATCGACATAGCCTCTAACGGAAATGAGTGCCAATATTTATTCTGGGTCGTCATGTAGGGTTGACAACTCGGTTGACTTATCGTGCTGATTGAATATAAATGTGGCATAGTTAATCCCCTGCTATCCCAAGGCCCTTTTATGACCTACAGACCTAGTAGGATCACTTTAAATGTATTTATTCCATGAAATAAATAATCGGGAAGTGAGCCATGTAGAAACTTACTAGTGTTTCTGTTTGGAATTAAATCTTATATTTAACGCTTAGTAATTTATTTGCTAACTTGTACTGCAATTTATTAGGTGTGTTGTAACTGAAGACTTAATCACAGGAAATTGTTTTATGAGATATTTAGTCTTCTGATTACTGAAATTTCTTTACATATCTCTAATATATTTTGAGATTAAAATTAATCTTCCTATGTAATCAAAAAAATACCCTCAGAGATGTTAAAACTGCTTGGGAATATAATTCAAAAACTGGTGATTTGTACATCGGTAACTTTAATGAAGTTTTATTCTATGAAGAAGAAGAAGAAATAAAATATTTATATTCCATTCAAATTATATTTTATGAGATGAACACTCGTGTTAAACTGTATTTATAAAACCCAAAAGAAATTAAACATAGGCTCAATTCTGAAAATTCATAACATTCTGGCAATGCAGTACTATTACGCATTACAGGGATTCTTGTCGTCCCAACTTCTCTCGAAAGACGTTAAACTGAAAATATATAAAATTATTATTCTCTCAGTTATATTATATAACTCTTACTATAAGGGAAGAAAAAATATTATGAGTATTTGAGAATAAAGTTCTTAGGAAACAAATTGGGTTATAGAAAGATGAACAGACAGGCGAATGGAGAAGATTACTTAATAGTAATCTATATGATCTATAGGAAACCAGATATAATAAGAATAATTAAGTCTCTTAGGCTGCAATAGGCAGAGTATGTGGCTCGAATGAGGAACGAAAGAGGGACATGGAAGCTTATTGTAGGAAAACCCTGAGGGGGGAACGCCCAATTGGTGGACCAAGAATGAGGTGAAAGAATAACATTAACATTGATTTGAGGAAAGTTGATTTTACAGATGATCGGAAAGCATTAGCTCAGGATAGGGGTGTTTGGATAGCTTTTATCCACGCAGCCATGAATATAAGGGTTCTATAATGCCAGTAAGTTAGTTTAATTATCGTAGAGTCATACTGTCGTTTCGAGATATCTTCCTGCAATCTCACAATTTCATGTTTTGAATTTGCTCTGTTAAAATGAGCGATTAAATTGATTTTATTCACACCGTCGCTCATCGAATAAAATCGAATTAAAATGTTTACCCTGAAGCATTTATAATGCATCCATGCTTAAAGTAAGCAGTCACACGAGAAAAAGTTGATTACTGTATAACCGTTGTAGATGTCAGAGGTCCCACGCAGGATATAACTGGTCAGCGCGCTATAGGTCAGTGTGCTGCTAGGGGAAAAAATAATGGTACAGTTTTATGAGGTAAGAATTTTATAATGTCCCTTATGGAATGTAGTACGTTCCGTTCTATTTGCATGTTGTGTCCACTCGACCTCTTACCCTGTGACAAGATGTTCTTAACAGCACTTAAAACCGGACTTGGATTACAGCTTATCTCCATATACTCGTACAAGACTTTTAGCTATTAGAGATGGCAACTATTAATTACCGAACATTTCCAGGAGAGCGGTTTGAAAAGTGAAAAAGTAACCATCACTCACTGTAAATACAACTGAAAATATATACAAAATAAAAACAAGACTCAGAGCATACACTCTTTGCATTTTCTTTTTTATCTGGAACATTTTAAGTTAGAAAATATCAATTAATAAGACAAAATGCTTGTGCATATTTAAAGAAACGGATAATTTAATTTGGGAAAAAAATAAATTATTGAACAGGTGCACTAGTGGTTATGCTTCTTGCCTTCGGTCCCGAGGTTGGCGGATTCAAACCGGCCGCGGTCGAATATTTTTTTTTTGGATAAAAAAAATCCAAGGAGCAAGTTATCCGGGGGGGGGACTTTAAGTCGAGTGTCCCGAGTCTGAAGATTTTCAGGCTTGTAAAAGAAGAGGCCTCTGTGCAAAATATACCCATCTCAAACATCCTTGTAATAGTTACCTTAGTTGCCTGCTAGATATCTCATTGAATCAGGAATTTGGCAAATAAAACAGAGTCCTATGGCTCTATGCTTCTAAGAGGAGTGACAGGAAAAATACTACTACCACTATACCAAATTCCAGATGCCTTCGGAGCAAAGCAATAAGCCAGCCCTCCCCTTCATTTAAAATGCTGGCGCGTCATTGGTTGCGTTGCACGTGTCTGGTGGGAAATCCCACATCAGCATTATTCACAATATTACAATAAAAGTCAGGGACTCTTGTCTCAACTCCTTTAAAAAAACGTAAAAATGAAAATATATAAAACTATTATTCTACCAGTTATATGGATGCAAAACATGGACTCTTACTTTAAGGGAAGAAAAGAGATTAGGAGTATTTGAGAATAAAGTTCTTAGGTCAATTTTTGGACCAAAGAGAGATGAACAGACAGTTGATTGGAGAACACTACATAACAGTGAACTACATGGTCTTTATAGGAAGCCAAATGTAATAAGACCAGTTAAGTATCGTAGACTGCGATGGGCAGGACACGTGGAACGAATGGGGAATGAAAGAGGTGCATGGAAACTTCTTGTAGGAAAACCAAAGGGAAGACGCCCAGTTGGTAGACCAAGAATGATGTGGGAGAACTATGATTTGAGGGAAGTAGATTATACAGGGGATAATTGGAAAACATTAGCTCAGGATAGGAACGTATGGAGAGCTTATGTCCGCACGGCCATAAATCTACGGTTTCGACTGTGCCAGTGAGTTAGTTAGTTATTACAACACAAGTTCTTGTTTTTCCCCTCAGTATCACTTAAGTGCTCAAGCATTGATACAGCGTTATGTTCAGTAAAATTAAGTAAGTGTTGAGCCTACCGTAGCGAATGCGATATATTTAGCAGGCGTGTGCAAGTGTTTTTTTTAAATAAGTGCAGTATCCCTTTCTGAAAAGATGTTCGATAATTCTATGTCAGGTCCTTCCGGAGTGTCTCCTGTCAAGAAAAAAAAACAGAAGTAAGGATTTCATTCGGGGGAAAAACAAACAGACAATTATAAACGTTTATAAAACGTTATTGAAAGAGACCCCTCACACGCCGATTAGAAATTATTATTGTTATTATTATTATTATTATTATTATTACTGGTATTCATGATTATTATTAGTATTATTTATTATTATAAGTATTACTATTATATTATTATTATTATTATTATTATTATTATTATTATTATTATTACTGGTATTCATGACTATTATTAGTATTATTTATTATTATAAGTATTACTATATTATTATTATTATTATTATTATTATTATTACTGGTATTCATGACTATTATTAGTATTATTTATTATTATAAGTATTACTATTATATTATTATTATTATTATTATTATTATTATTATTACTGGTATTCATGATTATTATTAGTATTATTTATTATTATAAGTATTACTATTATATTATTATTATTATTATTATTATTATTACTGGTATTCATGATTATTATTAGTATTATTTATTATTATAAGTATTACTATTATATTATTATTATTATTATTATTATTATTATTATTATTATTATTATTACTGGTATTCATGACTATTATTAGTATTATTTATTATTATAAGTATTACTATATTATTATTATTATTATTATTATTATTACTGGTATTCATGACTATTATTAGTATTATTTATTATTATAAGTATTACTATTATATTATTATTATTATTATTATTATTATTATTATTATTATTATTACTGGTATTCATGATTATTATTAGTATTATTTATTATTATAAGTATTACTATTATATTATTATTATTATTATTATTATCATTATTATTGTCAGTATAGCATTTCATTGTTGTTAAACAAATATATTATGAAACCGTAATTGCGTGTCAATGTATTCGTAAGGTTTATCCGCTTGTGAAGCACGCTTTTTCGACGTTACAGCCACTGTTTACATCTGCTCCGTAGACATCTGGACTATAGAGATCGGTCCCATACCGACAAAAATTATATGAAAAATATATTCTCCAAGAGGACAAGAGCCAGTATATATATCGCAGCTTTGCAACAAGACATGATTCCTACGACCGCGGCTACAGAGCGTGACTTCTGTTGGGTTTGAGCCTTATAAATGCATACAGATTACAGGTATTTTAACTGAAAATAGTATAATTCACTTAAAAAATTAAGAATGATCTCCTGCAGCTAGATAGTTAGAATTAGAATAGCCCATAATCATCCCATTTCGAGCAGGAGCCTGCTGCGACTGCAGGGTGGCTTACGTTACATCCCCGGGTTAGCCAATCCCTTGGGACTATCACTTCTTATGGATTGCTTCCATATTTGTCTGTCTTGTGCTACTATGTTCTAGCTGACTCTTAAAGACTTCACTCCAACGCTTTTTTTTGTCTTCCAACTTTTCTTTTCCGTAGTCTGGGTTCCAACATAGTAACTGCATATGTCCACTTTTTAGGATCCATTCGGAGCACATGTCCCCCCCCCCATTTCCATTTCAAATCCAATTGCTGATGTTGCTACGTCTTTTAGCCTGGTTATCTTGCGGATGTCCGCGTTCCTGAATCGGTCCCTTCTTGTGATATTTAATAGCTTCCGCTCCATTTTTCTCTGGCAAATCTCTAGTATGGATGTTCCTCTTTTTTATTTATTTTTTTGTTAATGACAATGTCTGCGAGCGGAAGTTAATACAGGTAGTATACACATGTCCATTTTTAGGCTGATGGCTTTTTCTAGTAATATAAACTTTAGAGCCTAGAATGTTTTCCATGCTTATGTGATTCTCCTTTCTATTTCGTTTAGAATTTGGTTGGTGAATGATACAGCTTGGCCTAAGTAAACATATTTATTGATGTAGTGGATTTTGTGATGCTAGATAGTATTAAAAATGAAATTAAATTGCAGTAAGAAATTTAATATTCCTGCGGATTTCCCTGTGTAAATTAACTCTTTTTGTGGAGCGCCTCATTAGGAGTCTCCGAGTAAATCACAATCTTCTAACTGTTCAAGATAATCTACGTAGAAAACAAGCGCAATTAACGTTTTTGTAAACCTGAAGTTTTCACGCGATAAGATCTCTATGGCAAAGATCTGATCATCTTAAAGTTAAATCAAAGATAAACGCTGCCACCCTAATTGTTTTTTCATGATTTATTAAGTTTCACTATAATGAAAATACCGCTTGATATAATTATACTCAAAACAATTTACAATAAAATTGTTCCATCAGCTTCACGAAATTGAAATACAAATTGTATAGATTTTATTTTAATATTCTGTCGCTCCCGATGGATTAGTTGTTGCCATGTTTTTCTCTTGTTCCAAGATTCCCGAGTTCAAAGCCGGCCGGGATCGATGGCTTTTTTTTTTCAGTGCATAAATTAATTTATAGTATGTATAATAACCTCATTCCTGAAAAAAATCTCTGGGCAAAATGTGTCGACTATTTCATGTCGAGATTTGAATTGGGAATCTAATGACCACAGCTGTTAAATGCGCCGTTAAACATAGATAATTGCTTTGTATATTAATGAAAATAATATAGGCCTATATGTATTTTTATTTTTATTTCTTATATATATTAGGTTCATGGCCGGGATCGATGGATTACTTTGGATGGGGGGAAAAATCAAAGAGTAAGTCCTCCAGGAGGGACTTTAAGCCATGGGTCTCGAGTCTCAAGGTTTTCGTGTTCGTAAAATAACGCAAGCCTGAATCGAGAGGCTTCTGTGCAAAATTTACCGACCGTTACCCATAGTTACCCAATAATAATAATAATAATAATAATAATAATAATAATAATAATAATAATAATAATAATAATAATCATCATCATAGTACATTCACGAATTTAGGTCATTTGTTGACCTGTTTCGGCCTCAAGAGAAACACCATCCAAAAGTCTTTTGAGTGGACGTCCTGGTCTTCTTCTTCCTGCAGGTTGATATCTTAACATTTGTTTGGGTATTCTGTGATCTTCCATTCGATGAACATGTTGCATCCATCTTGACTTATAATCAGAAATTTTGTGTAATTCTTCTAAGATGTCTTCATTTTTTTGTGATCTAGTAGTGTGTGTATCCTGCAGTCCTCCGAAGGTATCTCATTTCAGCAGATCTAAGTCTCTGTATATCCTTCTGTTTCAACGTCTATACCTCGCTACCATACAAAAGAGTTGGAAGAGCCAGTGTTTTATACACTTTTAATCTTGAATGGTTTTGGACTAACTGTGGCTTGAAGATATAATTTATTAACCCTAAAATTCTTAAAAATTTAGATATTTTTGCATTTACATCCTTTTCTTCTTCATATGAGATATTGCATCCTAGATATGTAAAATTATTCACCTTCTCCAAAATGTTATTGTCCAGTACAATTTTACTTCTGACAGGATCTACACCTTGAAATGCCATATTTTTTGTTTTTTCTGTAGATATCTTCAAACCATATTCTTCTGTAATTTTGTTAAAAAATCCAGAAGGAATTGAAATAATAATAGTAATAGTAATAATAGTAACAATAATAATAACTTTTTATTTATATAGGCCTACAGGTTTTCAATGTTTACACGTCTTTCTGTGTCTAAAGTTTTATTTTTCTTCTCCACTCGTCCCTGTCCATCCATTCCTTATGTCCTCCAGTCCTCATGTTTACATTCCAGTTCTTATTTCTTGCATCCATGAGTTTCGAGTTATTCCTTTCTTTATTCTTCCAGATGGACACCTTTCCAATGCTTTTCTCTGTAACATTTCTTTTTTCATTCGTCGTACATGCCCATACCAATTATTTATTTGCTCATATCTTATACAATATACCATCGAATATTTAATATCCATTATTTTCTCGTATTAATTAATTTTTTTTTTCAATTTTGAACATTCTGCTGAGTTCCTCAAGGAATCCATTTCCATCGTCTAAGTTTTTGTTTTAAATTTTTGTTGAATTTTCATGCTTCAGCTCCATATGTGACAATACATATAATTTTTTAATTATATATTTGTAAAATATTTTTACTAGTTATAGACTATATCTGTTCAGTGGGACACCATTTGACATTGCTATTATTTGTCTGACATCATTTATTCTGTTTTAATTTCACTTTCTTGTTTGTCCTCTTTATCTACTTTAGGGTCCAAATATTCATGTTCTTCACATCCTCTAATTTACTTCTTCTGAACTTCTAATATTAAATCTTCGGTTTCTGCTTCACATCCCATATAAAATGTGTTTTTCTAAATTTATTTTCAAACCCCAATCATCGTATTCAACCAATATAATAATAATAATATTATTATTATTATTATTATTATTATTATTATTATTATTATTATTATTATTATTATTATTATTATTATATGGATTCTGTATCACCGATGCCGAACCGTTATTTAAGATTAACATCTACAACTTCGGTGTATAATTTTGTAATATTTATGTGGGTTAACCATATTGTTTATTAGTCCCTGCACTGAAATTACAGTTCCTGTACGTGGCACATGACTAAAATGTTCCGTTCCTGAAGACACATTATCTCATTTTAGACCTCCTGTTGTCATGTATATACAGTGACTTATGGTGTCAGCTCACAGTTCGAGTACCGAACATGGGCTTTTTATTCTTTTAATGATATATTATACCTTTTAAAAATGGCAGTCGACCGCAGAGATCAATAATTAAGTAGGAACCGAGAAGAAAATATTACATATGACACCCACTTAAATGAACCCCATGTGTTAGCGTGTTAGTACGTTAGTGTAGTAGTAAAATATTAAGTGAGATATCTGGACTTTCCTGCGTAAGGAGCCATTATTCTCCTCTTTAAGTTCATGACCAGGTTCAATCTATCTACAAGCGTGACTTACTTTAACATTACAATAATAAGGTTTAAGACAACGCAAGTATAATGACTAGGAAATAACAACTGTAGTGGTTTTCTCTGTCTCTCTCTCCCTCTCCCTCTCTGTCTTCTTTTTTTGTTTAAACCCCCCTTTGTAGGTACCCTTATATCTACCGAGATTTCAGAGATATGATCTGTTGGGAGAGCGTTTTTACTAATTAATTATTTAATTATTAATAGAAAAGAAAAGATTACAGTGGAATGGCCATGTCAAAAGAATGCCAGAGCAAAGATTTCCTAAAATTGTTATGGAATGGATCCCAATAGAAAACGAGGAAGGGGAAGACTGGAAAAGACCGAAGAAAACGTGGTAGAAGAAGGAGTACAGCAATATGAACAATTATGAATATCAGAGGATTCGAGGAAGATCAATGGATGGACAGAGAGGAATGGCGTTTGGTTTCAGGAAGACGGCGGCAGCTGCCATGATACCGGATGATGATGATGAATTAATAATTTGAAATCCTCAAATATCATGGAATCCCAGGCCAACTGATAAAATCTATATATGATATTTATAAGGATACTTACTCCCAAGTTAAGATTGAAAATAAAATCTCTGAGTGCAGACCAATTAATCAAGGAGTTAGACAAGGATGTGGTCTTTCACCAATGCTCTTCGTAATATACATGAACTCAATTATTAAAGAATGGAGACTACAACCAAATGGCAGTATACCACTTAATACTTTACTCCTGGCGCGACAGGCCTACAAGGCCCTTAGCCTACCATCCGGCTACTGGCCTCACATCCACATGTGTCAATCACAGAGGTAGATGATAATCAGCCAGTGTAGGGGGACATGTGGTCAGCATGTCGAGTACCCCAGCCGTTATAGCTGGTTTTCTCAACCTGGAGCCGCTACTTATTGTAGCTACCCAAATGCATCACGATGCTGGGTGGGCACCGGTCCCATACTGGCCGAAATACCATGAGAAAATGTCTTCCCCCATGGAGACTCGAACCAGCGCAAGTCCCGTAGCTCTGCGCCAAGGCTTCCTGCCTTAACCACTCGGCTACGGCGCGGGACATACCACATAATATATTATATAATTTAGACACCCTATTATTTGTAGATGACATTGCGTTAATAGCGAATTCAGAAGATGGCGTACAACGTTTAGTCCACTCTTTTCACCAAATTACAATAAATTACAATACGGAAATCTCAACAGAAAAATCTAAAGCCATGGTTTCCTAGGAAAATACCCAGTTCGCAGTAAAATTATTATAATAATAAAATGTTAGAACAAACTAACACATTTAACTATCTCGGATACCAAGTTACATACGAAGAGGAAAAATATTTCAGTCAAAAAAATATAAAATTTAACAGAGTAACAGGAATTATAAATAATATTTTCAAGCCAAACACAGTACAGCAACACACCCGAACTAGAATTTATAAAGAACTGGCCAGACCCATATTATGTTACGGCAGTGAGACCTGGACAATTCGCAGTGTAGACTAACAAAGACTAACTGAGGCAGCAATGAAATTTATGAGACGTACTGCAGATTACTCAAGAACAGACCATAAAAGGAATTCTGAGATTCTCAGAGAATTACAAACTGAAATCAGTCATGGAATATGTATAAAAATACAGGAACAACTGGAAGTATCACGTAAGAAGAATGAGCAGAACAAGAATACCACGTCAAATCATAAATTACCAGCCACCAGACAAGAGATCTTTGGGCAGACCCTTCAAACGTTGGATTGAGAGCGTATCAGACCACTAGGTATATCACATGAAAGGAAGAAGAAGAAGATTAATTATTTATTTTACAATTATGTAGTCTATAAGGGATTTTGATCTTCTAGCTGTCCATTTATACTTATTTATTTATCTTTTCTTAAATGTGTATTTGTTTTCTTTAATCCATTAAAAGTAGCAAATTCTCTTAATATCTTTTCATTCTTATTTATACACCCTTCTTCATGAACACCACATACACTATATAACTTATGAAGAAGAACAAGATATAAATAAGAAAATGCAGAAATTTCAACACATTTGTGGAACAGTCAAACGAACACTGAGGAACAAAGTAAGAAAGGATACGCAGCTAAGATTTTACTCAACGATGGCACTACCAGTGGCAATGTATGGAAATGAGGCCTGGGACGTAAAATAAAAAGAAAAAAAAAGTGAAATTCAGGCAGCGGAAATGAGATTCCTACGGGCTGTGAAAGGCTGTACAAGAGAAGAACATATTAGAATTGAGGATATTAGAGAGGAACTAAAGGTACAACCATTTCTTCAACAAATAGAAAACCAAAGGAACAATTCGATAGAACATCTGCAAGAATAACAGAGGATAGGATACCAAAGATGGCACTGTTGTATAATCCTGGAGGACGAAGATCGGTAGGAAGAACAAGAAAGCGCTGGGCTGAACAGATGTGAGATCGCAATAGGCAAAGACCTCCGTGAATGATGATAACGATGATGAATTATATATTTAGTCTGGTGCAGTTAAGGCCATGTGGCCTTTTCTTCCACTCACCAGGACGAACGCTTGTTACACTAGAATGACGCAATTAAAATTAACCCTTATATCAAGTGCTAAATGAAAATGTGATTATCTATAAGATTAAGATCGATAACATAATAAGTGTAATGATAATTACAAACTAAAACCAATAATAAATTACACACAAGAAAATAAATTAAATTATGTGGTAGACTGTCTCTGTCTAATGTACTTAAAAGAAAACAAAGAAAAATAATGAGATATAATAAACTAATTTATCGCTTATACAATATTTAAAAAACTGAAAATAATTGTTTATCTTAATATGATATTCATAAAAATATTAAAATATTACTCATTGTTTAAATAATACTATCAGAGAGGTGTATCCGTTAGTTTGTTGTAGTTTAGTATATAGTTTATTTTATAAGTTAGATGGGAATTCCTTGTTCTGGCAATAATAATAATAATAATAATAATAATAATAATAATAATAATAATAATGATTTATTTTAGCTGGCAGAGTTAAGGCCATAAGGCCTTCTCTTCCACTCAACCAGCGAATAGTAAAATTATACAAAAATTACGTACATATTACAATTTTAAGATATTAAAATACAGACTAAACAAAATACAATGATGATGGATCTAATACTAGTTAATACTAACAAAAACATAGAATATAATAAAATTAAAATGATATAAAATAAAGTAAGTAGCTTCCTAGATGATTATTAATGGAATGCTCTATATAGTTGTCAGGCAGTTAATGTTTTCATTGTGTCGAACTTAAGACATCAGTTAATTTGGATAGTGAAGCTATAAAAGATAGTGAATAATACACAGTGTGGCGAGGAGGGACATGAAGGACAATATGTTGATGGGATCGAGTGTCTAAATTATGAGTGTCGGAGTGTATAACAAAGCTGGTGTAAATTAGACATGATGTTGCAGCATTTTAAAGAGAATGGATAGGGAATAACAGTCCTATGATCTCTTAAACGAATCCACGATAATTGTTCCAGCGACGGTGTAATTATCAAATATGCGAATACCACAAATAAAACATGCACAAGAATTATGGACACGTTGAACTCTTTGAGTGATAATGGTATTTCAGTCTGTAAAAAGAATATCACAATAATAAAAATGGTTCAAATGTATTTTTTACTCACAAGATAATGGAGATTCTCCTTAGATGCGTGATGATCTCAATGTCGGTGCCATCTCCAACACAACACGAAATTTAATACAAAATTTAATCTTTATTTCATTCTAAACAAGGTGAATATGATATGGGCATTTGTGATGGTCAGATAGTATTTAGGGACTGGTTGGATCTTAAAGCTTGCCACGTATTTCTCATCCCCACAACTATTTGGTAGGAGTTGTTCCTTTGAGTAGTCGTTCCATAAGGAAGGGCACCACGTGTTTTCTGTCGATGTTGCCGGTGCGAAAACTCATTTCATTCTACAACTCTTTACAGCAACATATCCCGTAGATGGCTTGACACTTCAAATGTAAGCCAGCATCGTTGTAAACGGATCTCTTTTGTTTTTCACTGGATGACCTTGAGCGGTAAAGTAAAACCAAGTGCTTATAGTTGTAAACTTGGAAGGCGTTCCATTACACTAGCATTATTGTTGTAGGCGATACCAGCTCCAATGTAAGGGATACGAGTTTTGATGCTGATTGGTTGGAGAAGAGGGTCACAGGAGAATACAGATCTGAGTAGTGAAAGATGCACAGTTAAGCCAAGATTTTTATTAGCTATCAAACTATAAATATTGCTACACCATAGTCAAAGTTTAGCACGGTTTTATTTATTCTGATAGCCTATTGGTAGTATAAGTCCCGCACCGTAGCCGAGTGGTTAAGGCAAGAATCCTTGGCGCCGAGCTACAGGACTTGCGCTGGTTCGAGTCCCTATAGGGGAAGAAATTTGCTCATGGAATTTGGGCCAGTATGGGATCGGTGCCCACCCAGCATCGTGAGACATTTGTGTAGCTACAATAAGTAGCGACTCCAGGTTGAGAAGATCAGCTATAACGGCTGGGCGACCCGACGTACAGACCACATCTCACCTCTACACTGGCTAGATGATTATGTACCTCTGTGATTAACAATGTGGATGTGAAGCCAGCAGCCGGGTGGTAGGCCAAGGCCCTTTTAGGACTGTCGTGCTTGGAGGAGTTTTAGTATAATATAAACCAAGAAACCAAATCATTACACCAACTACCCTACTTATATTAGGCCTCAAGTCTGTTACGATCTCGCAAAAAAAATTCCTTTCCGTTTTAGCGGAAAGACCCACAGATATTGGGCCATTTGCTATCTATTTGTAAACTGCCTTTAAAATTCTTTCCAATGGCATTTACAATTGGTCTGACAATCATCATCATCATCAACTTCACTGTATAGGCCTTGTGTCCTGTTTCGGTTCTTCATTACATCGCCTTTTTGGTCTTCCTTAGGATTTCATGCCTGCAGGTGCATATTTCTAGGCTCTCTTGGGTATTCAGCTCTCTTCCATTCATCTCGATATTGAATCCATTTTGTTCTGTAAGCTTTAACTTTATATAGGATTGGGTAATTTGCAGTTCTTTAAGTATATTTTCACTTCTAATGTGGTCTTTCAATGAGCATTCTTTTACTACTCTTAAAAAAATATTTCCGATGTATTTATTCTGCTTCCATACATTTTATTCGGCACCCTACGTTCACTGTCATATAAAAATTATGGCACACCCATTGTTTTATAAAATTTTAATCGAGCGTCATGTTTTGTTTTGTTTCTTAATGTTTTTCTAAGTGTTCCACACATATTTTCAAAGGAAGATATTATTATTTGTATTTATATACTTATACGATTTTTTTTCAATGCCACCGTGTTGTCATTTCGACATTCTGGTATTCTCTCCTGGCTTGGCGTTATTGTAACGCACTTCTGAGGTTGGAGCGTCTGAAAGGCGGAGTTACATTGCCCCGATGATATATGATAGTTGATGATGATGGTAATGATGCTACAGGATATGCCTTAATCTTAAATTTAATTAATATGTCAATGATGATTATGATGGCCACATGGTGTTTGGAAACCGTTTGTGCCTTAAAGTTTCCTGACAGTTTTAAGAAATGTGATTTCTAAGATAGTTAAAATGTAAAATTTGTTTCAATATTAAGTCACCTATTACAATTTTAGATCTAAACAGATCTTTACCCTTAAAAGCTATACTAGCTAAACTTCCATGATAGACCCGAATCAGAGCCAGTCCGGTAAATCTGCACCAATGCATCATGCCTTAAACTGCTCGGCTATAGCGCGGTACAAGTACGTGAGCATTTCCGCCTTAAGAAATGCTTTTGCATTTTAAATGATTGTAATAATCAAGTTATTTTCAACATGCTATAATTTATATGAATAACCGTTGGTCCACAGATCTGAGTGTATTGTACTATTGTGGATTTATTATTCACTTATAAAGCGGATTCTTGGTTCAAGTCAATTTGATATTACTGTAAAAGTGGTTCCGTTGGGAAACATTTATATCATTATGGCTATTTAGCATAGTTCCTACAGCTTGTGTTTATTTGCTAAGCAGAGACTGTTGCTTTATAATAATCGTATGGAACTGTTATTCATCTGTTCACGACCGTTGAGATATGAAGATTGTCATTCTTAATGGTGCACACTCTATCATTAGTAGCTTCACTACAAATTATTTTATTTCTTCAGTGAATTTTGTGGTAACGAGATGTACCCGAGCTCTACAATTCTTCTTCTTGTCTATTTTGTTTTGTTACTGGTACGTCTATTTTTTACCCATTTAAATATAGATACAAGAATAGACTAATAGCTCTAGAAGTGAATTATTTACGCAGCAGTGCCAGATAGTCAGAATTAGAACATGCCACTAACTAACTAATTCACTGGCACTATCAAACCCGTTGGTTCATGACCGCGCAGACATAAGCTCTAAATACATCCCTATCTTGAGCTAATGTTTTCCAATCACCCCCTGTATAATCTACTTCCCTTAAATCATAGGTAATGTTGTTCTCCAACCTCATTCTTGGTCTACCAACTGGGCGTTTTCCCTCTTGGTTTCCCTACAAGGAGCTTCCATGCACGTATTTCATTCCCCATTCGTGCCACATGTCCTGCCCATCGCAGCCTACGAGACTTAACTGTTCTTATTATATCTGGCATCCTAAAGATAATGTAGTTCATTGTTATGTAGTCTTCTCCATTCATCTGTATGTATATATATAGTCTAAGTATTTGAAATGCACATTTTTAGTTTCTTCCCATTATTCATAGCCTCTGTTACTATGCTAGTTTGGAAGAAATACATGCTTCAAGCCTCTTCCTTCTTCCTGAATAGCCTTGTATAGTAGATGATAAATATATTTTTTAACTCCCACTTTAGGAATCGAAATGCTATAACTGTTAAATATTTTATCATTATATATATATAAATATATATATAAAGTATTTCAAATAAACATTTTTAGTTTCTTCCATTATTCATAGCTGCTGTTACTATGCTAGTTTGGAAGAAATAAATGTTTGAAGTCTCTTCCTTCTTTCTGAATAGCCCTGTATAATAAATGATAAATATTTTTTTAACTCCCACTTTAGGAATCGAAATGCTGTAGCTGTTAAATATTTTATCATAAAATATATATGTAAGCATTCCAAATAAACATTTTTAGTTTCTTCGCATTATTCATAGCTGCTGTTATTATGCTAATAATCATATCTTGCCTTTTAATGAATGTGATCTGTAAGTAATATTTCTATCTTCTCGGAAAAGTATACATTATTATTTTTCTTAAGTCGGATGTCATCATTTTTTGCTGTGTTTATGTCTACACTTTGACCTTTCAAATAGTTTGTTAAAGCGGAGGATGTTGTGCTGAAATACCGTTGTGCACTCTGATCACAACATAGGTCTACCGTATTGGCTGTTTCACATCCTGATTAGGACGAGTAAATGAAGAAACTGCTCATTTTTCTGACTAGATATTTAAGTGAAACAGTGCATACATGTTTGCACAGTGAAACATTGTTTGTGTTGCGAGGGTGGGGCATTTCATTATTACTGCTTTTTTGCCTTTAGCACCTCTGTGACCTGCTGACTCTGTTATCAAAACCGTTGCGTTGGTGTTTATTGGTTTCCTCAACACGTCTTGTGTACTTAACATGTAACACAAAGTAATACAAGTAGTAGTAGTGGTATGTGTGTTTGTGCATGTGCGAAATAATGTACGAGTAAGTCTCTGATTCAACCCCTTTCATAATAACGAAAATTTTATCAATTTGTTTGTATGTGATATATATATATCTATATATATATTCCACCGCTGTGGTCTCGAGGTAGCGTGCTGCCTTGTCACACAGCGGGCCCGGGTTCGATCCCCAGTCGGGGCAGTTTTTCTGGGTGAGGTTTTTATCGGGGTTTTTCCTCACCTGAAAGACAAATGTCAGGAAAAATTTAAGGCCCAAACGGTCCCCGAAATCATATGGCCATCATCCTTATCATTATCATCCTTACCATTATCATCATCATCCTTCACCGGTGTGGAAAGCAACGGGAAGCTACCACACCTACACAATTCCCTAGTAAACTGCGAGCTTAGCATGAAAATGCTATGATTGCAGTGAAGGACCTGCCTTCGGGCAGAATTACTATGGATGGATATATATATATATATATATATATTATTATTAATTTGTTTTGTCCAATGCCAGCAGATTGTCTTAAGACTTTTGTGGCATTCTCTCCTGGCGTCTGCAGAATTGTAACCCACTTCTGAGTTGGGGAACCCAGAATGCGAAGTTATGTTATACCATTGGTATGATGGATCATGAACGATAACGGTGGACCAGAGAAGTCCTTAAACCTAAACTTAATTTAATTTACAGGTCCTGGTCCACCACAGGAATAATACAAAAAAAAAACTCCATGGCGCAAAGGTCTAGTAGGCCATTAGTCTATCAGCCAGCCCCTGGCCTTACATCCACATGTGTTAATCATAGAGGTAGACGATCATCGAGCCAGCATAGGCGTGACATTTGGTCAACATGTCGGGTCCCCTAGCCGTTATAGCTGGTTTTTCTTCACCTGGAGCCGCTACTTATTGTAGCTATCCAAACGCCTCTCGATGGTGGATGGACATCGGTTCCATACTGGCCGAAATTCCATGAGAGAAATTTTTCCCCTTAGGGATTCAAACCAGCGCAAGTCCCGTAAGCTCTGTGCCAAGACATCCTGTCGTAACCACTCAGCTACAGTGCGTGACGTACAGAAATAATACACTTAAAGCAAAATATCCTGTAATCTTAGCGGGAATTGTACCCGGAACCTTATGATCTCTAGTCACAAGTTTTGATACCCTGGAAGTAAATACTCTATTAGAAGTAATAATTAAAGAGGACTCATATGAAAATAAATATAAAGTATAAGAATGAGATTAAATAGTAGAAAAACAAACAAAATTAAAATATATAATATAGCTTTTTGTAAAAGTTCTGGAATTCAAATATCTAGGTGTGTAATTTATACGGATAGTGGAGCCCTTTAAGATGTTAAGAATAGAATAAAGAAACAAAATGGCGATTTTGTCCTATTAGCCGTGGGTCCCGAGTCTGAAGATTTTCAGGCTCGTAAAAATCCTTAAGCCTGAATAATAAGGCGTCGAAGCAAAATTTACCGAATTTTCCCATCCTAGTACTACCTTGGTTTCCTAGATGTCAGTATGAGGCGGAACGCTGACCACGGACCACTCAAAATGACATCTATATGAAAACAAGTGTAACTAAATTAGTATGGTTCAATTTCTTCCCTGTAGGGTGAGAGCGCCTAAATCTCTGTAAAGGGAAAATATGGGCTTACAAAGTACAAAATATACTATTTGGAAATCTAACGTATCAAGACGTACTCTGAATTAAATGTTTCATTAGAAATGTGATATGTTGCTATATGGTTGTGAAAAGTGTAAAACAAGTAGAATCATTCAAAGAAATTTGCAAGCATTTGTCAATAGATATTTAAAATGAATTATGTACTTTATTAATATCTACAACTTTCCCTCATTAGAGGAATGCCTCAAGGACAAAGTGATACAAACAATTAGTTTTTGGAATTGATGAAATACATTTTGTAAATACATTAAAAATTATAGCAAATCTTGGACCTTTTATTTCACTATATAAAATATTGGCAGCAGATGTTTGGGTTATCTTTATTTCGTAATTTTGCGACATTCCTTATTTTTCCCCTGTGGTCTTAATATATATAAACGAATGTATGCCTTATACATAGTTAATAAGAAACCCAAATCACAAAATTAAAATTTACTCAATAATTAGTCTTGAAAATTATTGTATTGAAACTAGTTGACTCTTTTAAATTTTAATTTGGTGATTTGGGTTTTTTATTGACTATGTATAATACAAATTTATCACCAAGAATATCCTACTATTTTATTAATATATGTCTGTCTATGCTTTATAGACGTCTATACCGTTCAACCGATCTTCGTGAAAATGTGTATACACAGGTTATCAGATGGAGCGAGTTTTTAGCCGTTATCTGTTATGTTATTGAATCATTAGGTGTAGGAGTTCACCTGAACCGAAAATTATAAATCTCTCTAGCGATTCAATTTTCGATGTTTCACAACAAAGCTCAGAATATTCCATTAAAATAAACCGAGGTACGCATTAAAAAATCAGCGAAATCCGACCGTTAGAAGTGGGGATTTACCTGAAATTTGAAATAAAAAATTTACTCTAGCAACCGCCATGTTGGTTCGTCGCAGTATATATCATATAATTAATTAACCAATTAACATATAATTTATTTTGGTGTAGCAGCGCATGCCAGGTATTAGCTAGTTCTTTATAAATATGACTGTCTCGATTCATTCAATTTTTGGCGTAAAACAATATTGTTTATTGTTAAATCAATAAAACAATTTGGGAGTTGATCAGTTTGTATGATGTAGACGAGGTGGTGAGATTTGCTTGGAGACATCACGAGGTGCGAGATAATCTTGCAGATGATTATTTCTGGTCAGTGATCAAGATGCATTATCTCAGATAATGTGTTCACATGCACCCAAGTGGCACGTCTTGTGTATAAATCATTACCAAGAAGTGCGCTTACTGTACGCTGTATTGTCCTTGCTGCACGAAGAGCACGTAATGCCTTCTGGTGTTTAAAAAATCAAACATTAAGAATGCAAGGAATGCCTTAGTTCCTGCACAAGTGTGCAAATTCTGTCTCAAATGAACCAAAACTACAGTAACTTATTAAACTCTTCATTGCCTTTTTGAATGATTTGTTTTAACTCTTATAGCATACTGCAATGCTAATAGTGATTTTTCCTTTAATTTTTTAAGTATCCTATACGGTACACGAGAGGGTTTTTTTTTCTCGTTATGTGAACAACTCAAGTTCATTGTCATTGTTTTATCATGATGCTACATATCTCTGTCGGCCGCGGTGGACTAGTGGTTATGCTCCTTGCCTTTGATCCCGAAGGTCGCTGGTTCAAACCCGGCAGCGGTCCTTTAATTTTTTAGGAAGGAAAAATCCAAGCAGCAAGTCCTCTGGGAAAGGCATTAAGCCGTGTGTTCCCGAATCTGAAGATTTTCAGGGTCGTAATAGTATATTACGATGCTAGATGGGAAGTGTTTTTTACAGAATCGAGGGAAAATGTTTAAAAATCGAGCGATAGCCAGGTTTTTAATTTCCGGGATTCTGTAAAACACTTCACAAAGGTGCATTGTACATATTTTTTTTTGCGCGATGATGTTTTCAAAATAATAAATAATAGTAAAATAATAGCATCTTTGTTGGAAATATTTGCTTTCATTATAAACAATTGACTAACGTTAACAGTGTGGGCAATGTTTATTAGTTGAAACAACAGGAGGCCTTGAGAACAATTTTTGCTCCAATGGCAGCAAGTACCGTATTTATTGTTTTATATTGTTTCAAATAAAGTTCAGTTCATTTAAAATGCAGTGATTTGTTTCATATAATGTATATTAACATTACCTTTTGGATATTTTTTGTATGTACATTGTATGTAGTATACACAGAGGGCAGTTTTTTTACTTCCCGCACGTGGGTGTAAATGTAATATTACAGTATAGTTATTTAGGTTGGCAACCCCGAAATGTAGGAAGTTCAACTTTCAATCATCGTCGCCATTGCTGTAAGTACGACAAAACGCACTATCGCGCAAAAAATACATAAATAATAATAATAACAATAATAATAATAATAATAATAATAATAATAATAATAATACATTTAAGTTGGCACAGTTAAGGCCATATGACCTTCTCTTCCATTCGAGCAGCGATTAATAAAATAATACAAACATGTATATACTTATTACATTTTTTTTAAATATTATTAAAAACAATACATAATGCGGATATTATCTAATATTACCTGACACTAACAAAACATATAATATAAATTTAAAAAGTAAGAAAACCTTCCTGGATGAATAGTAATAGGTATATTTAAAATACTATATATACTTGTTGTTACGCGGATATATTTTCATTATATAGAACGTAGTGTGCTGCCTTGTCAAGCAGCGGGCTCGGGTTCGATTCCCGGTCGTGACAAGCTTCCTGGATGAGCTTTTTTTTCGAGGATTTTACTCACCTGTAAGACAAATGTCAGAAAGCTTTGAGGCCCAAACGGTCCCCGAACATCATCTGCCCATCACCATCATTATCATCCACGGTGTGGAAAGAAACGAGAAGCTACCACACCTATAATTCCCTAGTAAAGCTGCAAAGCATGGCATGAAAATGCTATGGTTGCAGTGAAAGACCTGCCCTCGGGAAGAATTACTATGGATGGATGGATGGAGTAAACTCATGTATACTAATCTAGTGTACACTAACTTACCCTCATCTAAACCTAATTAAATACACGCGTTTGTAAACTTATCTGGTGAGCATTATAACTCTCAGCATCACGCAATAATATACCTTATGTATTCATGCGCAAAAAAAAATCGCTCTCCATTGTATTATAGCTACCAAATCGATGTAATATATAGTAAACTAATAGAGGCGGAATGTGAAAGAGTTCTTTACAAATAGTTATTTTTCAAGTTATTTCCTGGATAATCCGCTTGAATTTTAATAATAATATTGCAGAAGAATGAGATTTACATCTTGATAAGTTCGCCATATGACGTTCATTATAGTCTCCCGGGTCTGCCCTATTTCCTAACTACTATCTTATCTTTATTAATTTTTCTTTGATTTATGTACGGTGCATTTCGGCTTATGTTTTAGTGCTTGTGTTACAATTTGTTAGTGTGTAATTGTGTTGTTGATTTTGGCGACGTTGTTATCGCCTGCCTTGTCTTCATTGTTCTTCGTGGCTTTTCAGTCCCTGAAGTCTTCCAGTATTCTATGTGCATTGTAACACGTTTCAAAGAGAGTTGCAAGAGAACAGTCTTTAATTTATGTCAAATACATAACGCGCTAATCGTGTGGGATGAAATGAGTCACCAAATTTTATATAAATGTTTTGCCATACGACTTAAAAAGGAGTATATATAAAGGTTAACGAAATTTAATATTCCATATAAGTGATAACCTTCCCTCTTAGCTACAGCAAATTTTCAACGATTTAAAAACTCTCCGTTTCGAATTTGCTGCATTTCCAGGACCACGACGAGGACGCGAGGGATAGGATATCCTGTTGTCCCTTCATATATTTTAATGCATTCATTATATTAGGTCATTTAATTCAATGCATCTTGGGCATAGATGAAGGAATGACAGGTATTTGGTCCCGTTAACGTTTTTATGTAAAATCAATAATTTTACATGAAAACGTTTCACGAATAGCAAGGAACACGTGCTATTTTTATAAAATTTTGTTCTAAGTTCGTTAAATAATATTCATCGGACCAAAAAGAAAAAAAAAATATGGAGAGCACATATTCAGGTGCAGTTACTTGCCATTGGTCCTATTGCACTTACATTACTAATTAAAATCAATAGTTCATACTTAACTCTAATTAAATCCATGTCAAGATAAAGTCGCAAGTCGCGTGGTATACGATGTGAATACAGTATTCTGACCACTAAAATTATGTGATATTATTATTAATTTTATTTCTTCTTTCCACAAAAACTTCTATAGCTTTCATAGTGTTGATAAATACATCGTTATTATATTTATATCTTTAAGGAATTTGTTATCTTCTGTTAAACGAAGAATAAAAAATAAATCTTCTCAAAAATTTCAAAGAAACCCACGACACTAATGAACATAAAAACCGTGGTGTGGCTATTCTGATCCCGGCACAACACTCGGGAATCCAGATGTGGATATTCTGCCCACTAATATCACGTGATCTTGATTTTCTCTCTTTTTTTCCACACAATCTTCAATCAGTTTCATAGTGTCGATAGATATATCTTTATTGTATTTATATGTTTAAGGAATTGGTTATCTTCTGTTACACGAAGAATAAGAAATAAATCTTCTCTCAAAAATTAAAAAAAAAAAACACACACACACACACACGACACGAATAAAAAAACCGTGGTGTGGCCATTCTGACCCCGGCACAATACTCGGGTATCCCGATGTTGATATTCTGACCACTAATATCATGTTAATTTCTCTCTTCTTTCTACGCAATACTTCAGTCGGTTTCTTAGGGTTGTAGTTAAATCGCTGTTATATTTAAATCTTTATGGAATTGATTTTTTCTTATGTTAATCGTAGAATAAAAAATAAATCTTCCCTAAAAAAACACACGACACGAATGAAAATATAAAAACCGCGGGGTGGCTATTCTGATCCCGGCACAACACTTTGGTATCACGATATTTACGCCCTGTCGGGAATCGGGGTAGCACCGATATACCCCTAGATATTTCTCCTTTCTCCTATATTTCTAACTCAGAAAACCTGAAACCATTCATATTATCTTTCATCTTCATTTTCGAGTTTCTAATTTCATTTCTTCTTCATAAATCGAACACTAACGAAAAATCAATATCTTCTCAAAATTCAATACGGAACGTAAAGTATAAACAAGATTAAGCAAAACATATCCTCAAATCACAAGATGAATCGAAAAATTGTTGTAAAATTGTTAAATCGATATAAAATTACAGTTTTCATAGCTTCAATATACACTATCTACATATTACACAAATTCATCATTTTGGTTTAACTGTTTTAGTTTAAATACAAAGTATAAAATAACAGATAAATTTCCTTACTTGGTATTGTGTCCAACCAGGCTACAAACCCCTTGTCATGATATACTTACCACAATATTCCTCTAATATAAGTTTTCCTTGTCATATAATATATTTTGTCACTCACTACCGTGGCATTATTTGAATGACTTTGCATCTTATATTATTTTCAATCTCATAATGTTAATTTAGGCCTGGATTTCTTCGTCTAATTACTTATTTTGAAACGTAGCATCCTAAAAAGGTAAAATTTTATACCTGGTCAGTAAACTAACATTAATATGTTCTTAGTATTGCAGAAATTGCATAATCTATGAGCAACATAACAACAAAAAAGGACATTTTGATGTGACGGAATTCAAATAACTTGAGACGATAATAACATACAAGAATATTTCATAAAAATCATCAATATAACATATATTTAAGAAAATAAAGCCCTATTCTTTTTCATTGAAACTGTACTGTATCAAACAAATCTAGCATAAAAATATATATGCTTGCATTCTTACGTTTTATGTTTTACTTACTATCTACTTTAAAAAGGAATATTAAATGTTAATTCTACGTTATTTTAATACGTATACATATTTTAAACTGATATTAAATATAAGAAAAGTTAGTGAATGAACAAAATTTTGGAGGACCCGTCAGCAAAATAAAAAATAAATATATAAATAAAGTAAAAAAGAAACTGTAGAACATTCGAATTTTCATTAATAAATAATATTTATTATTTTAATATTTCTTATAGCTAATTGAAAGTTAGGTGTTTTGAAATTTGTTTCAGTAGAAATGGCTTTTTTTATTCCTTTAAAACGATTTTCACTGACAAAAGGCAAATATTAACTATAGTGATTTTTTTTAAATAAATGTCTGGAGGTGCGCTGTGTTGTTAATTGTGAAAGAGAATGAACATAGAACTGAATTTCGATAACTGTAATTTGTTTAGGGTATATTCAGTTTGTGCAGCTCTATTTTATGTAATACAGTTGTCTGCCTCCGTTTCTCAAATATACGCTTTGTGTAAAAAGTTGTGAATTTGGAGTATAATTTGTTAATTTCAGTGAAATGAAATAGGTTTGAAGCCTCAGTAATAATGTCTAAAATCTCAAGTTTTACTGAGGGACTAATTTATTAACTTTTGAGCTTAGTTTTGGAACCAAAAACTGCAATTTCTAGTGCCTAAAAATTCAAAATATCATTACGTAATTCGGTAGCTCCCTCCATTCAATATTTGTAGGCTAAACTCGGATTCTGTTGTACAAAGTAATGTCTACAGATTTATAGTTAGTGCGTCAGTTAAAGGCATAGCCTATGAAGGCGCTATGTTGAAGCTATTTCTTAAAAAAAAATATTTTTTATACTTTTTACATATCAGATATAACTTTTGCTGTCTTGTATGTAAGGGATCCAAACGAAAAATCATTAAAATGGTTCTTTCCTGAAGAAAAAGCTTCAGTATAGCGCCTTCATATCTCTTTAACCGTGGTACTCATTATAATTTATATGTGGTAATCATTTACTTGACAACCAATGATATTTTAATATAGCATTTCTGTGCCTTGTGTTATTAGACCTATGAGAATGTTTTATTTTTAATGTGTACCTGTTTTTAATTAAATATTTATTTATGTTACTGCTACTATTGTGTACATGTGTTCTACTTGTGTTGTCTTGTGAGTAATTATATAATTTCGTACAAAAATAATAGTAGGCCTACAGTACAACTGGACGAATCATTTTGCTTACTTTTATCTTTTCCTTCTCGCTATTTATTTCTTATTATTCTACTCTATCTTTTAATTTACCTCTATCGCACATCTACATCTACATTTTAATTCTATATGTTTACAGTAACTTCGTTTTATCGGGCCTAATTAGAACTTACCTTATATTTTAGTGAAATTTGAAACAAAAAACCTTTAATTATACATAATTATATGTATGACGTTCTCGGTGTTTCAATTATGTTGGTGAAAATTAAATTTTTTTATCTTTATATTTGTAAGAATTTTAAAAATTAAAGTTATTTTATTTTTTTTGTATTAGCTCGATAATTCTTGAAATTAAAACATCTCGACATTGTAATTAAACGTACAGCAAGAGAATTTTCAAAATGTAGTCAGAGAATAGACAATTATTCGCGTAACCATAGATTAATCGTTATGCCATTGTTGAACCGCGACGTTCAAATGTCGAAATTTATTTTGTTGGTAGTGTTGAGCGATTTTTATTCATTATTCTCTTTCAATAAAGGATAATAAGAACTGTATATGCTTTTTACAGAGCGAGTTGTTTTAAATTGTAGCATTTATTATGAGACCTATTGGAATGTTTTATTTTTAATGTGTACTTGTTTTTAATTATCTATATTTATTTAGGTTATTACTACTATTGTAACATGTGTTCTATTTTTGTTGCATCTGTGATTAATTATATAATTTCTTACAAGAATAATAGTACAGTAGTAAATATCAATAAAACTAAATATATGGTCACTCATAGAAATACATTGTATAATGGAAATGGACAGCTAATGACAAATGAAGGAAATTTTGAAGAAGTGGCTGAATTCAAATACCTAGGAACAATAATCACAAATAGGAATGAGATGCACAAATAAATTAAACATAGGCTCAATTCTGGAAATGCGTGTTATTATGCATTAAGCGTGTTATTATGCATTACAGAGACCATTGACTTCGCAATTCCTTTCAGAAAAATGAGAATATATAAAACTATTATTCTAACACTTATATTATATGGATGCGAAACAGGGACTCTTAACAAACCCTAAAAGACCAATGGCCAATATAACAACAATTATACCTAAATTACCAAATGCTTCCTTTTTTCCTCTTTCGTGGCAAATAATATGGGAAATTATTCCAAAGCCGGGAAGAATTAAAGGAAATTACGAGTATTTGAGAATAAAGTTCTTAGGACAATTTTTGCTCCAAAGAGAGATGAACAGACATGTGAATGGAGAAGACTACATAACAATGAACTACATGGTCTTTATGGGAAGCCAGATATAATAAGAACAGTTACGTCTGTTAGACTGCGTTGGGCAGGACATGTGACACGAATTGGGAATGAAAGACGTGCATGGAAGCTTCTTGTAGGAAAACCAGACGGAAAACGCCCAGTTGGTAGAGCAAGAATGAGGTGGGAGAATAACATTAACTGTGATTTCAGGGAAGTAGATTATACAGGGCATGATTGGAAAACATTGGCTCAGGATAGGGATGTATGGAGAGCTTATGTCCGCGCGGCCAGTAACCTACGGGTTCGATAGTGCCAGTGAGTTAGTTAGTTATAATAGTACAGTACAACTGGATGAACCGTTTTGATTTTTTTTTTCCTTTCCTTCTCGCTTTTTATTTCTTATTAATCTACTCTATCACATAATTTACCTCTATCGCACATCTACATCGACATTGTGATTCTGTATGTCTACACTAACTTCGTTTTATCAGGCCTAAATAGTACTTACCTTATATTTTGTAGTGAAATTTGAAACAAAATCTTTAATTCTGTAACACCATGTGACGTTCTCGGTGTTTCAATTATGTTGGTAAAAATGAAGTATTTTATCTTTATATTTGTAAGAATTTTAAAAATTAAAGTTTTGTATAATTTTTTTGTATTAGGTCGATAATTCCTTAAATTAAAACACCACGAAACTGTAATTAAGCTTATAGCAAGAGAAATTTGAAAATATAGTCAGAGAATAGACATTCGTGTAACCATGGATTAATCGTGATGTCATTGTTGAACCGCGACGTTCAAATGTCGAAATTTATTTTGTTGAGAGTGTTGAGCGATTTTTATTCATTATTCTCTTTCAATACTTTATGATTGATGGTCGACCCCTGCAGATGATCAAGTAATATTAGCTACTTCTGAAGATCACATACAAAGAGCAGTACATAGATTGTCAAATATAACCCAAGGTTATAATTTACAAATTTCGGTAAGACAAAATCTATGGCGTTTCAAGGGAAAATACCGATACGAACTAAAATTGTTATTATCAACATTATAATAGAACAAGTTAATAACTTTACTTATCTTGGCTGCAATCTTTTCTACGACACATGTTAAGACGTTGACATAAAATTAGTCAAATTTCAAAAACTTATAGGAACAATAAAAAGCATTATTTTCCGAAAAGTACGCCCAGATACAATTCTAAAATTTTATAAAACAATGGCTCTTCCAACTCTACTTTATGGTTCTGAAACCTGGACTCTTACTACTTACTTACTTACTCACTGGCACTATCGAACCCGTAGGTTCATGACCGCGCAGACATAAGCTCTCCATACATCCCTATCCTGAGCTAATGCTTTCCAATCATTTCCTGTATAATCTACTTCCCTCAAATCATAGTTAATGTTGTTCTCCCACCTCATTTTTGGTCTACCAACTGGGCGTTTTCCTTCTGGCTTTCCTACAAGAAGTTTCCATGCACGTCTTTCATTCCCCATACGCGCAACATGTCCTGCCCATCGCAGTCTACGAGACTTAACTGTTCTTATTATATCTGGCTTCCTATAAAGACCATGTAGTTCATTGTTAGGTAGTCTTCTCCATTCACCTGTCTGTTCATCTCTCTTTGGTCCAAAAATTTTCCTAAGAACTTTATTCTCAAATACTCGTAATCTCCATTCCTCCCTTAAAGTAAGAGTCCATGTTTCGCACCCATATAATATAACTGGTAGAACAATAGTTTTATATATTTTCAGCTTAACGTTTTTTGAAAGGAGTTGGGAGGACTCTTACTACAGGTAAATTAAATAGGATAGTAGCTGCAGAAATGAAGTTATTAAGACCTTTAGCGGGTTGTACGCTTTATGACCACATGCGTAATGAAGATATCCGCAAAGCTCTCAACACACCAACAATAACTGAAACGATTCAAAAATATCAAAATAATTGGCATGAACACCTCCTTAGAATGCCAAACAATAGACTACCTCTGTAGCTATTGAACTACAGACCCATAGGGCGAAGAGACCCAGGAAGACCTAAGAAGAGATGGAGGGATCAATTTCTTTCCTGAAGCGGAACAGGCCAATGGCCTAATCCATGCCTGCCATTGATGATGATGATTCCCTTTCAATAAAGGATAGTAATAATTGTATATGCATTTCACCGAGCGAGTTGTTTTAAATGGTACCATTTGAGACTTGTATTCAGGAGGGGTACAGAATTCAAATCCCAGTACCGACCAACATGATTTAAATTTAATCTTGGTTTTTCCTCATTAAGTCAAGACATATACTGGATTAGAATTTCATTACCAGTAGGCCTACTCATTGCAACATTTTATAATATCACTAAATATAAATAAATCAATAATATAAACAGATGTTACACATATTATTCACTTTTAACAACTGTTACAACAAAATTAAGATTTATAAAACTTTAATAAGACCCATTATGATTTGTCTTGTGTCAATGTACTCGCCATGTAGACGAACACTTGATTCTATACAGCAGAAGACCCTTAGACTCCATAAGATCCATTATAATAACATATGGAACCTAAATATGGATCTTAAATAAAAATACATGCAAACAACTAGCAGTATTTGAATGGAAAATCTCGAGATGTATTTTCGGAACAATTAAAACAGAGGGTGGATGGAGAGCCAGATACCACGATGGGGTATATGAATTGTATAAGGAATTGGATTTGGAGACACATATAAGGTGTCTAAGATTGAGATGGTTAGGACATTTCACAGGGATTGAAACTACAAGGAAAGTGAGGATTGTCTTCAACAACAATCCAGATGGAATCAGATTAAGGGGAAGCCCAAGAACAAGATGGTGGAATTGTGTATACAAGCTCATGTGAAAGGATTTAGAATAAAAAAATCTGGAGGGAGTTGGCGATGGATAGAGAAGGATGGAAGAAGGACATAGAAGAGGTAAACGCCCACTCGGGCCACAATACCAAATAAGAAGAAGATGTTACATGAACCAGATAGGCCTATTAAAAGCGTGTTTAAAATAAGAATGAAGTTTATTGCCGCTAATAATCCATACGTCATCTTACGTATTTCTCGAAAATTAATTCACTGAATCCAACGAAATAAATAATTACATATTACATTTCACTCATTTGGTGTACACTAACTTGCATATATCTAAACCTTACTAAATAAATTACACATTCCGGTAAACTAATCTGATGTAGCCGTACATTAACTGTACATCATCTAAAACTAAATTAGTATATTACGATGTGAGGTTGGGAAGTAGTTTTTACAGAATCAAGGAAAAATGTTTAAAAACCGAGCGATAGCGAAGTATTTAATTTCCGAGATTCTGTAAAACACTTCACAAAGGTGCATTGTACATTATTTTTTGCGTGATGGTGTTTTCAAAATAATAAATAATAGTAAAGTAACATCTTTGTTGAAAATATTTACGTTCATTATAAATAAGGTATATTATTACGCGATGCTGAGAGTTATAATGCTCACCAGATACGTTTATAAACGTGTGTATTTAATTAGGTGTAGATGAGGGTAAGTTAGTGTACACTAGATTAGTATACAGAAGTTTACTCCATCCATCCATAGTAATTCCTCCCAAGGACAGGTCTTTCACTGCTACCATAGCATTGTCAAGCAATACTTTGCAGCTTTACAAGGTAATTATAGACATGGTAACTTCCCGTTGCTTTCCACACCGGTGAAGGATGATAATGATAATGATAAGGCTGATGGTGATGGCCGGATGATTTTCGGGGAACGTTGGACCATAAGCTTCCTGACATGTATCTTACAGGTGACGCTCTTCATTGTATTATAGCTACCAAATCGGTGTAATATATAGTAAACTAATAGAGGTGGAATGTGAAAGAGTTCTTTACGAATAGCTATTTTTCAAGTTATTTTCTGGATAGTCCGCTTGAATTTTAATAATAATATTGCAGAAAAATGGGATTTATATCTTGACAAGTTCGCCATATGACGCTCATTATAGTCTCCCGGGTCTGCTCTAGTTCCTACCTACTATTTTATCTTTATTTATTTTTCTTAGATTTATGTACGGTACATTTCGCCTTATGTGAGTTTTAGTGTTTGTGTTACAATTTGTTAGTGTGTAATTGTGTTGTTTGTGTAGTGCATTGTTAATTTCGACGTTGTTATCGCCTGCCTTGTCTTCGTTCCTCTCTGTGGCTTTTCAGTCGCTGAAGTCTTCCAGTATTCTATGTGCATTGTAACAAGATTCAAAGAAAGTTGCAAGAGAACAGTCTTTAATTTAAGTCCAATTCATAACGCGCTAATCTTGTGGGATAAAATGAATCACCAAATTTTATATAAATGTTTTGCCTTATACGACTTAAAAAAGGGCTATATATAAAAGTTAACGAAATTTAATATTCCATATAAGTGATAACCTTCCCTCTTAGCTACAGCAAATTTTCAACAACTTAAAAACTCTCCGTTTCGAATTTGCTGCATTTCCAGGACCACGACGAGGACGTGAGGGATAGGATATCCTGTTGTCCCTTCATATATTTTAATGCATTCATTATATTAGGTAATTTAATCTAATGCATCTTGAGCATAAATGAAGGAATGACAGGTAATTGGTCCCGTTAACGTTTTTATGTAAAATTAATAATTTTACATGAAAACGTTTCACCAATAGCAAGTAACACGTGCTATATTTATAAAATTTTGTTCTAAGTTCGCTAAATAATATTCACCGGACCAAAATAAAAAATATATATATATATGTATATATATATGGAAAGCACATATTCAAGAGCAGTTACTTGCTATTGGTCCTATTTCACTTACATTACTAATTAAAATCAATAGTTCATACTTAACTCTAATTAAATCCATGTCAAGATAAAGTCGCAAGTCGCGTGGTATAGTATGTGAATACAGTATTCTGACCACTAATATTATGTGATATTACGTGTTATTAATTTTATCTCTTCTTTCCACAAAAACTTCTATAGCTTTCATAGTGTTGATAAATACATCGTTATTATATTTATATCTTTAAGGAATTTGTTACCTTCTGTTAAACGAAGAATAAAAAATAAATCTTCTCAAAAATTTCAAAGAAACACACGATACTAATGAACATAAAAAACCGTGGTGTGGCTATTCTGACCCCGGCAAAACACTCGGGAATCCAGATGTGGATATTCTGCCCACTAATATAATGTGATCTTGATTTTCTCTCTTTTTTCCACACAATCTTGAATCAGTTTCGTAGTGTCGACAGATACATCTTTATTGTATTTATATGTTTAAGGAATTGAGTATCTTCTGTTACACAAAGAATAAGAAATAAATCTGCTCTCAAAAATTTCAAAGAAACATATGACATGAATGAAATAAAAAACCGTGGTGTTGCTATTCTAACCCCGGCACAGCACTCGGGTATCCAGATGTGGATATTCTGCCAGATATCACATGACCTTCATTATCTCTCTTCATTCCTCACAAGCTTCAATCGGTTTCATAGTGTTGATAGATAAATTGTTATTATATTTATATCTTTAAGGAGCTGATTATCTTCTGTTACATGGATAATTAAAAATAAACCATCTCTCAAAAATTTCAAAGAAACACACGACACGAATGAAAATAAAAAACCGTGGTGTCGCCATTGTGACCCCGGCAGAACACTCGGTTATCATAGTATGCGATGTGGATATTCTGACCACTAATATTATGTGAGCTTCATTTTCTCTCATCTTTCCACACAAACTTCAATCGGTTTCGTTGTGTTGACAGATAGTCCCTACATCGTTACTATATCTATATCTTTTAGGAATTGATTATCTTCTGTTATACGAAGAATAAGAAATGAATCTTCTCTCAAAAATTTCAAAGAAACACACGACACGAATAAAAATTAAAAAAAAAAAACGTGGTGTGGCTATTCTGACCCCGGCACAACACTCGGGAATACAGATGTGGATATTCTGCCCACTAATATCATGTGATCTTCATTTTTTCTCTTTTTTTCCACACAGTCGTCAATCAGTTTCATAGTGTCAATAGACAAATCTTTATTATATTTATATGTTGAAGGAATTGATTATCTTCTGTTACACGAAGAATAAGAAATAAATCTTCTCTCAAAAATTAAAAAAAAAACACACACGACACGAATAAAAATTAAAAAAAACCACGGTGTGGCTATTCTGATCCCGGCACAACACTTTGGATATCCCGAAATTTACGCCCTCTCGGGAATCGGGGTAGCACAGATATACCCCTAGGCATTCCTCCTTTCTTCTAAATTTCTAACTCAGAAAACCTGAAACCATTCATATTATCTTTCATCTTCATTTTCGAGTTTCTAATTTCATTTCTTCTTCATAAATCGAACACCAACGAAAAATCAATATCTTCTCAAAATTCAATACAGAACATAAAGTATAAACAAGATTAATCAAAACATATCCTCAAATCAGAAGATGAATCGAAAAATGGTTGTAAAATTGTTATATCGATATAAAATTACAGATTTCACTTCAATATACACTATCTACATATTACACAGAATCATCAGTTTCGTTTAACTGTTTTAGTTTAAATAAAAAGTATAAAATAACAGATAAATTTGCTTACTTGGTATTGTGTCCAACCAGGCTACAAACCCCTTGTCATGATATACTTACCGGTATATTTCTCTATAAGTTTCCCTTGTCATATAATTTATTTTGGGCACTCACTACCATGTCATTATTTGAATGACTTTGCATCTTATATTATTTTCAATCTCATAATGTTACATTTGGCCTGGCTTTCTTCGTCTGATTTCTTATTTTGAAACGTAGCATCCTAAAAAGGTAAAATTTTATACCTGATCAGTAAACTAACATTAATATGTTCTTAGTATTGCAGAAATTGCATAATCTATGGGCAACATAACAAAAAAGGGCATTTTGTTGTGACGGAATTAAAATAACTTGAGACGATAATAACATACAAGAATATTTCATAAAAATCATCAATATAACATATATTTAGGAAAATAAAGCCCTATTCTTTTTCATTGAAATTGTACTGTATCAAACAAATCTAGCATAAAATATATATGCTTGCATTCTTGCGTATTATGTTTTACTTACTGTTAATTAGTGTATAATGCTATTGTCTTATTATTTAACTGTAATATTATTGTCTAGAAAAAGTGGGAGCCTTAACCTCCTACTACCCCAAGGGCCTTCCGAGGCCTGTTGTGGGATTACTTCACTTTATTATTGTTTTCTTTATGTAATTGTAATGTTAATGTTTTTTTAGTGTAAAATGCTATTGTGTTATTATTTAATTGTAATATTATTGTGTTTTCTTTATGTAATTGTAATGTTATTGCTTTTTTGTTGTTTATTTTTCTTTACACTAGTACCAATTATTACTTTATTGTAAGGGACTTTCAACAGCACGTACGGCTTACTGCCCGTGCGACCCATATTTGTAAATAATATTGTAAATATCTTACTTTTTGTCTAATAAAGTCCTACTACTACTACTACTACTTACTGTCTACTTTAAAAGGGAATTTTAAATGTTAATCCTACGTTTTTTTAACACGTATACATATTTTAAACTGATATTAAAGATAAGAAAGTAGGTGAATGAACAAAATTTTGGAGGACCCGTCAGCAAAAAAATAAATGAAATAAAATAAAATAAATAAATAAAGTAAAAAAAACTGTAGAACATTCGAATTTTCATTAATGTTTAATATTTATTATTTTAATATTTCTTATAGCTAATTGAAAGTTAGCTGCTTTGAAATTTGCTTCAGTAGAAATAACTTTTTTTTTATTCCTTTAAAATGATTTCACTGACAAAAGGCAAATATTAACTATAGTGATTTTTTTTAAAAATAAATGTCTGGAGGTGCGCTGTGTTGTTAATTGTGAAAGAGAACGAACACAGAACTGAATTTCGATAACTTTAATTTGTTTAGGGTATATTCAGTTTGTGCAGCTCTATTTTATGTAATACAGTTGTCTGCCTCCGTTTCTCAAATATACTTTTTGTGTAAAAAGTTGTGAATTTGGAGTATAATTTGTTACTTTCAGTGAAATTAATGGGTTTGAAGCCTTAGTAATAGTGTCTAAAATCTCAGGATTTACTGATGGACTAATTTATTAACTTTTGAGCTTATTTTAGGAACCCAAAACTGCAATTTCTAGTGCCTAAAAATTCGAAATGTCATTACGTAATTCAGTAGTCCCCTCCATTCCATATTTATAAACTCGGATTCTGTTGTACAAATTATTGTCAACAGATTTATAGTTAGTGCGGCAGTTAAGCATATGAAGGCGCTATGTTGAAGTTATTTCTTCAAAAAAACATTTAATTAATTTTTTTATACTTTTTACATATCAGATATCACTTTATTGATGTCTGGTATGTAAGGGATCCAAAAGAAAAATCAGTAAAATGGTTCTTTCCTGAAGAAAAAGCTTCAATATAGCGCCTTCATATCTCTCTCTTTAACTGTGGTACTCACTATAATTTATATGTCGTAATCATTTACTTGACAACCAACGATATTTTAATATAGCATTTCTGTACCTTTTGTTATTAGACCTATGAGAATGTTTTATTTTTAATGTGTACCTGTTTTTCATTAAATATTTATTTAGGTTATTACTACTTTTGTGTACATGTGTTCTATTTTTGTTGTATTTGTGATTAATTATATAATTTCTTACAAGAATAATAGTACAGTAGTAAATACCAATAAAATTAAATATATGATCACACACAGAAATACATTATATAATGGAAATGGACAGCTAATAAGAAATGAAGGAAATTTTGAGGAAGAGGCTGAATTCAAATACCTAGGAACAATAATCACAAATAGGAATGAGATGCACAAATAAATTAAACATAGGCTAAATTCTGGAAATGCGTGCTATTATGCATTACAGAGACCATTGACTTCCCAACTCCTTTCAAAAAACGTAAAAATGAAAATATATAAAACTAGTATTCTACCAGTTATATTATATGGATGCGAAACATGGACTCTTACTTTAAGGGAGGAAAGGAGATTACGAGTTTTTGAGAATGAAGTTCTTAGGGGGATTTTTGGACCAAACAGAGATGAACAGACAGGTGAATGGAGAAGATTACTTAACCATGAATTACATCGTCTATGTAGGAAGCCAAATATAATGAGAACAGTTACGTCTCGTAGGTTGTGATGGGCAGGACATGTGGCACGAATAGGGAATGAAAGACTAAATGGAAGCTTCTTGTAGGAAGACCAGAGGGAAAACATCCAGTTGGTAAACCAAGAATGAGGTGGGGGAATAACATTAACTTTGATTTCAGGGAAGTAGATTATACAGGGAATGATTGGAAAACATTAGCTCAGGATAGGGATGTATGGAGAGCTTATATCCGCGCGGCCATGAAACCTATTGGTTCTATAGTGCCAGTGAATTAGTTATAATAGTACAGTACAACTGGATGAACCATTTTGAGTTTTTTTTTTTTTCCTTTCCTTCTCGCTTTTTATTTCTTATTAAACTACTCTATCATATAATGTACCTCTATCGCACATCTACATCTACATTGTAATTATGTATGTCTACACTAACTTCGTTTTATCAGGCCTAAATAGAACTTACCTTAATTTTTAGTGAAATTTGAAACAAAGTTCTTTAATTCTGCAACGCCATATGACGTTCTCGGTGTTTCAATTATGTTGGTAAAAATGAAATATTTTATCTTTATATTTGTAAGAATTTTAAAAATTAAAGTTTTGTATAATTTTTTGTATTAGCTCAATAATTCCTGAGATTAAAACACCACTAAATAGTAATTAAGCTTATAGCAAGACACATTTCAAAATATTGTCACTGAATAGACATTCGTGTAACCATGGATTAATCGTGCTGCCATTGTTGAACCGCGACGTTCAAATGTCGAAATTTATTTTGTTGAGCGATTTTTATTCATTATTCTCTTTCAATAAAGGATAGTAAGAATTGTACATGCATTTTATCGAGCGAGTTGTTTTAAATGGTAGCATTTGAGACTTGTCTATTCGGGAGGGGTTCTGAGTTCAAATTCCAGTACCGACCAACATGATTTTAATTTAATCTTGGGTTTTCCTCATTAAGTCAAGACATGTACTGGATTGGAATTTCATTACCAGTAGGCCTACCCATTGCAGCATTTTATAATATCACTAAATATAAATAAATCAATAATATAAACAGATGTTACGTATCATTCACTCTTAACAACTGTTAAAACAAAATAATACCTAGAGAAATCAAAATTAAGATTTATAAAACTTTAATAAGATGCATTATAATTTGTCTTGTGTCAATGTACTCGCCATTTAGACGAACACTTGATTCTACACAGAAGAAGACCCTCAGACTCCATAAGATCCATTATAATAACATATGGAACCTAAATATGGATCTTAAAAAGAATACATGCAAGCAACTAGCAGTATTTGAAAGGAAAATCTTGAGATGGATTTTCGGAGCAATTAAAACAGAGGGTGGATGGAGAGCCAGATACCATGATGGGATATATGAATTGTATAAGGGATTGGATTTGGAGACACATATAAGATGTCTAAGATTGAGATGGTTAGGACATATCACAGGGATGGAAACAACAAGGAAAGTGAAGATTGTCTTCAACAACAATCCGGATGGAACCAGATTAAGGGGAAGACCAAGAACAAGGTGGTGGAATTGTGTATACAAGCTTATGTGAAAGTATTTAGAATAAAAAAACTGGAGGGATTTGGCGATGGATAGAGAAGGATGGATGAAGGCCATAGAAGAGGTAAAGGCCCACTCGGGCCACAATACCAAATAAGAAGATGTGAGATGAACCAGATAGGCCTATTAGAAGCGTGTTTAAAAATAAGGATGAAGTATATTGCTGCTAATAATCCATACGTCACCTTATGTATTTCTCGAAAATTAATTCACTGAATCCAACGAAATAAATAATTACATATTACATTTCACTCATTTGTTGTACACTAACTTGCATTTATCTAAACCTTACTAAATAAATCACACACTCCGGTAAATAATATGGTGTACACTGACCCTCATCTAAATGTACCTAAATAATTCTCACCCTCCTGTAAGCTAATCTGATGTAGCCGTACATTAACTTTACATCATCTAAATCTAAATTAGTATATTGCGATGCGAGGTTGGGAAGTGGTTTTTACAGAATCGAGGAAAAATATTTAAAAACCGAGCGATAGCGAAGTTTTTAATTTCTGAGATTCTGTAAAACACTTCACAAAGGTGCGTTGTACATTATTTTTTGCGCGATGGTGTTTTCAAAATAATAAATACTAGTAAAATAATAACATCTTTGTTGGAAATATTTGCGTTCATTATAACAATTGACTAACGTCAACAGTGTGGGCAATGTTTATTAGTTGAAACAACAGGAGGCCTTGAGAACAGTTTTGATCCATTGGCCACAAGTACCGTATTTACTAGTTTTATATTGTTTCAAATAAAGTTCAGTTCATTTAAAATGCAGTGATTTTTTTATATGATGTATATTAACACTACCTTTTGGATATTTTTTGTATGTAAATTATATGTAGTATTCATACAAGGCAGTGGTTTTACTTCACGCACGTGGGTGTAAATGTAATATTACAGTATAGTTATTTAGGTTGGCAACTCCAAAATGTAGGAAGTCGAACTTTCAGTCATGGTCGCCATTGCTGGTAAGACAAAACGCACCATCGCGCAAAAAAGATCCTTACGCCTGAACAAAGAGGCCTAGTAATATCTCAGTTTCTTGCTAGATGTCTCGTTGAGTCGGTGTCTTGACCGCATGCCACTCATGACATCTTTGACCAAATAAGGTAACTAAAATGAACTTCCTCTATTAACTCCTGTCAAAGGAAAGGCAATATCTCAACAATGGCCTACGCCATTAATCATCATCTACATATCTGTGCTTCATTCTTATATATAGTCATTTTTTCTCTTAATATTTCTTAGCTACACTCTTTATTTATATATTTATTCCCAGGTTTTCCAATGTCTTTGATATCTTGCTGTCCCCAATTCAAGATTATATATCCAATCTCCTTTACTGCCTTAATAAATAAGGTGAGCCTGTTGCATCCTGTCTCATAAAAGTTCAGTTGTTGTAGGACATGATTCATTACACACATGTGTTTTAAAACATGTCCTAAAATAACTAAACCTTTATGACGTTAGGTCAATAGACTTATCTTATTTATTAGAATGAACCTCATAATGTTACTTCCTATTGTAATTTTATAATCCATTGTTCTCTATTTTTCTATTCTCCTACTACCAATCATCTTTATTAATTTGTTCTGATACTCCTAATATTCATTTTAATTTTAGTCTTCTCTTCTTCTTCTTCCCATATGGATTCCATAAATCTTATGTCTTCCGCCGTTCTTTTCATATGTCCAAACCATCGTAATTGTGTTTTTTATGGTTTCTACTAGGATTCCTTTCACTTTCATCTTTTCTCTTATAATGTTATTTCTAATGTTCTCTCCCCTCGAAATCCTAGCTGCTCGTCAGCTGATTCACATTAGGTATAATTTATGTACTGTTCTTGCTTTCAAATACAATGTCTCTGAGTCATATGTTTACTTTTGACATTTTCAATGTTGTTTTATTGAACATATTGTTAATAGAGATTTGATATGATGCCTTTAGTAATTCTTGAAATAATACAATTTTTGTTATTCCCGTCTTACTCATTTTGGCTCCCAAATAATTACGTATATTCTTCGCAGTGCATTATTATTCCTATTTTCATTTTACAATATTAAATCTGTTGGGTTTATTCCTATTGTCATATAATTTATTTTCTATACATTAATGTTCAGACCCCATTTTTCATATGTTTCTATGAGTTTCATTGTCATATATTCCATATTTTCATATTCTTCCTTGATTAGTATTTGATCATCTCCGAACTACAGTTAATAGAGGGTTTGTTCCCTCAACATTAATCCCATTAATTTCTTATTTTAATGCATTTTTAGAATATTTTAATAAAACTAATACAACAAACACCTTGTCTTTTGTGAGTTAAAATCCAGTGCAAGTTTTGCAGTATTGACAAAAACTGGTTTCAATTTGAAATTTTATAAGAAAACCATAGGTAACTGTAAAATATAACAATAATTCTTTATCTAGTCCTAACTTATATATTTATATCCCTTTGCAACTAAATAAAATTATGAACTCGTTTTTTGCAATAAAAAATCACACCCCTTTACTTCTAACCGCCTCATATAAAATATCAGTCATGGTTTGTTCAGGTAAGGATTTAAAATGTTTTTCTTGCGACTACTATAATTATTATAATTTATTGACTTTAATATTTTAGTTTTTGTTGCCCCTTAGCAACAAGTATAGGATTGCATTATATTTCTGTAGTATCGCTTATTTTTGCAATCGTTATTCTTAATTTTGCGAAATGTTTTATCAGTAGTTGACATATAATATATGTACCAATAATAATAGGAAATGTGCACACAGTTCTATCTACAATCCACAGAACCACACCAGAAATGAATAAGAATCAGAAATAGGAAGATGAAGGAAATATACATGGATTTTCTGCACCACAACCGCCATTCTAGACGACAGATGGACCAGAAAGTGCAACCCCCAGAGACACGTCACAACACGACTCGCAGTACATGGGTTTCATAACAAAATATGTCTAAACAAGAAATTCCACGAGCCGACCGAATAATGCAAGTGTGTGTTATGTGGACGAAGATGTAGGAAATATCACATGTGCGAAAAGAACAAAAACTATCACAGACTACAGTAAAGACTAAACCACTACTAATATATGTACCAATGGAGTTGGTTTAAGCAGTAGTTTTTGTTACTCTCATTCGAAAGTCTCGGATTTAAAACACCAGTACCGATTAACCTGACTGAAGGGTTTTCTTGCTTTTCTGATTCCTTAAGGCAGATGCCGGGTTGAGATTTCATTACAAGAGCCCATTTAATCATATTCGTAAGTTCATTATAGTAAGACGTACCATAAAAATAAACAGACACTATAGGGCCTTAAAACGTATGCAAATTTAAAAAAAAAATCAATAGATCAGATGGGTTGAATGTTTCCATAATAATTTAATTTTCATGTAAAATTATAAATTAAATAAAATAACTTATTTACTTTTCAGATTTCTTCTTCTTCTTCTTCTTCTTCATTACGTGTATCCAGCCATAGCTGATGACACGAATCCATTGTTTACTTATGCTATAAGTTACAATGGGGCTGCATTTGAACATGCAGCTTATGTGGGCATTCAAGGTGTGTCCACGAAGTTAAAAGAAAGAAATATAGGGAATACAGAAATTAACCCTTCAGCCACAAATATTCTAATACCATCAGGGTCAAAGAAAACAAGAGGTCGGGCAAGGGAGACTGGATAGGAAAGTAAAAAGAGGGATGTGGTACTAGAATAGGAAGAAATACCAGATCGGTTAAAGATAAAAGTAAGGAGCAAAACACAAGTAAATGGAAACAATGTTTTGCTCAGCTTGGGCACCTTGTGGTCGCCATCCACATATCCTCTAGGTCGGGACCCCTGAGGGTCATTTCAAATGTTTTGAATTTGTTAGAAATCGACAAAGTGTCGTCGTAGTGCTACAGAATTATATATATATATATATATATATATATATATATATATATATATATTATACACCCACTCATATATAAATTAAATTACAGTCTTTTGAAAATATATCGCCGCATGTAAGATTATAATAATATTTGGATAAGCCTTCCTCTTATTGAAAGAAATCTGAATGCTATGTATATATTTTCAAATATTGGTCTTTTTTAATTATTACGATTGTTTTTCTTTAAAAAAACAGAAGCGATTTATTACCGATAATATTATCATCACATTAACGAACACTTTGTTTCTGTTCGCCACTTACTTACTAAGAGAGAAGAACTTGAGTTAACAAACTATTATTCACATCTGCTTTAAAAATAATGCTAACTTTAATTGATTCTGTTGTTAAAGGGTGAGTTTCGAGGTGTGTAACATTGATATCTGTTATTATTCCGGAGGTTAGGGTAATTGAAATATTTAGCAGAGGTCATGCTCAATGTAATGGAAGTCCTTCCTTTCACCCAATGAATACATCTATTCACATTCTGCATGGCTAGTTACGCAATGGGAATAGAGTAATGGTTACTGTAGCCATATTGAATTCCCAAACTTATTACTCTCACTTGAAACAAATATGCTTTGTTCAATGCTGTTGCAAATTACGAGATACAGAACTATCAATATTTCAAGATAAAAAAATAACCATTTTTGAAACCTTAAGTTTGATTTTACATTTCTAGTTATCGTATTCTTCTTCGGCGCTGTGCCATAAACTGGGGGCAGGACTACATTGCATCATGGCATAGAACGGGGCAATATTACCAACGTTGTTCATCGTTGCGTTTTTCCCGATATTTTTATTTCATTGATTTTTTTTCCTAACAAGGGAACTGTCCACCATGCCGAAACCTATCTTAAATTTTTTTTCGGAGAAGCGTTGTCATGTATAAAGCCCGTATCCAAAAAAATATATATCTGCCGTTTTTAAATGCATGACACTAAAATCAAACGCCAAATCTCTCTTTTAAACTATAGTGAAAAATACAACTCCTGCATTGGCAAACTGGAAAACCCTCTCTATCCACCTTCCGCGCCGCGTCACGCCTCACTCCACTCTGTGCTTATCTCATGCAGGGATGAACATGCTCCGACGTGGGCTGCCATTGCTGGATTCTGGCTTCGATTTCGTACCTTGCACTTTAAACGGTAGGTAATTTTTGCGTTCGTGCATCACAACGCTTCTTACTTACTTACTCACTGGTACTATCGAACCCGTAGGTTCATGGCCGCGCGTACATAAGCTCTCCATACATACATCCTGAGCTTATGCTTTCCAATCATTCCCTGTATAATCTACTTCCCTCAAATCATAGGTAATGTTTTTATTATTGATTTCGTACATCTCAATGATGGATAAATCATATTTGAAGAGAAAAAATTATACGCTCAGACCGGGACTTGAACCCGGGACCCTTGGTTCTCTAGACCAAGTGCTCTACCAACTGAGCTACCTGAGCAAGTACCGATCTAAACGCAAATCCTTCTCTATATACATTGTAATTCCCATCCACCAAATGCTGTGAAGCCATGCTTCTATCTTGCATGGGAATTACAATGTATATAGAGAAGGATTTGCGTCTAGATCGGTACTTGCTCAGGTAGCTCAGTTGGTAGAGCACTTGGTCTAGAGAACCAAGGGTCCCGGGTTCAAGTCCCGGTCTGAGCGTATAATTTTTCTCTTCAAATATTATATAGGTAATGTTGTTCTCCCACCTCATTCTTGGTCTACCTACTGGGCGTTTTCGCTCTGGCTTTCCTACAAGAAACTTCCATGCACGTCTTTCATTCCCCATACGCGCAACATGTCCTGCCCATCGCAGTCTACGAGACTTAACTGTTCTTATTATATCTGGCTTCCTATAAAGACCATGTAGTTCATTGTTAGGTAGTCTTCTCCATTCACCTGTCTGTTCATCTCTATTTGGTCCAAAAATTTTCCAAAGAACCTTATTTTCAAAAAAAACTCGTAATCTCCTTTCCTCCCTTAAAGTAAGAGTCCATGTTTCGCACCCATATAATATAACTGGTAGAATAATAGTTTTATATATTTTCAGTTTAACGTTTTTTGAAAGGAGTTGAGACATCAAGAGTCTCTGCAATGCATAATAGCACGCATTTGCAGAATTGAGCGTATGTATAATTTCTTTGTGCATCTCATCATCACAACACTTCTCTGGAAGAAATTTGAACATAGGTTTCGGCATGCAATGCTTGACAGTTCCTTGTAAATTAATTGATTTAATAGCATCATCATAGTCCATTAATGAATTTAGGCCATTTATTGTCCTCTTCGACCTTAATAGAAATACCATCCAGAAGACTTTCGAGTGGACGTACTGGTCTTGTTCCAAAGAATTGGTAGTTTAACATCTGCTTAGATTTTATGTAATTTTCCATTAAAAGAAAAAAACATGCTACATCCATCTTGACTTAGATATCAAAGTTTTTGTTTTCCGAAAGTTCTATGCCCAATTCATCTAAAATATAATTTTATGATTTAGTAAGTGCGTATCCTAAAGTCCTCCTAACATACCTCAATTCAGCAGATTTATGTCTCTGAATATTCTTTAGTTTCAATGTCCGTATTTCGTTGTCATATAAAAGAGATGGACGCTGATGACCAGGTAATAATAGCAAATACAGAAGACGAACTGCAAAGGAATATTTTTAAACTACATAATATATGTGAACAATATAATCTCAAAATATCCATAGAAAAAACTAAGGTGATGGCATTCCAAGGGAAAAATCAAATCAGATCGAAAATAGTAATAGGAAACAAAATCATAGAACAGGTGAACCATCTCAATTATCTAGGATGTGACATTTCATTTAATTATGATAATGATATAAATAAAATAGCAAAATTCCAGGGAATATGTGGTACGATACAACGATCACTAAATAACAAAACAACAAGAGAGACCCAATTGAAATTTTATAAAATGTTGGCAGTACCGGTACTGCTCTATGGATCAGAAGCCTGGATACATAAAAAAACAAGATCTAAGTAGGATAACGGCGGCAGAAATGAAATTTTTGAGATCTGTTAAAGGGTGCACTAAGGAAGACAGAATCAAGAACACAGAAATAAGACAGGAACTTGAAATATTTGCAATAACTGATAAAATAGATACATATAGACAAAAATGGAAGCAACACATAGACAGAATGAATGAAGATAGATATCCAAAACAAATAACAAAATACAAACCTAAAGGCACCCGAGATGTGGGCAGACCTAGAAAGAGATGGGCTGAAGTCGGAACGGGTCAACAGACCTAATCAATGAATGCAGATGATGATGATGATAAAAGAGATGGAAGAGCCCATGTTTTATACACTTTCATTCTTGAATGTTTTTGGATTAATTGTGACTTGGAAATATAATTTATTAACCCTAAAATTAAAAAAAAATATATTTTTTTTGGCATTTACATCCTTCTCGTTTTCATATCCAATGTTGCTTCTTATTTATTTAATAAAAGTGTCATTAAAATTAAAACGTAAAGAAATATTACATTATTAATATCTTAGAGCTAACTATTTAATCTACAATTTGTGTTGTGGTTGCTTAGTTGATTGTCTCAACATATTTTAATTTCAACACGCGTATTGCTTTTTTATTTTTATCTGTATCTATAATGACGTAGCCCAGTGTTGAGCATAGCGTCTACTTTGTTAGGAGACTCTAAACCAACCTAACTTAGTTACCTTATTTGCCCATAGATGTCATGAATGTCAAGCGATCAACATATCGACTCAGTGAGACATCTGGCAGGCAACTATGGAATTACTAGGATGTTGAGATCGGTGAATTTTACTTAGAGGCCTTTTTAATCACGCTTAAGGACCTTTTACGACCTGGGTATCTTCAGACTCGGGACCCTGGGCTTTCCAGAGGACTTTCTTCGTAGATTTTTTTTCCATCCTAAAAAATTCATCGACCCGGCCTGTTTTGAACCCGCGACCCACGAGACCAGAGACAAGGAGCATAACCACTAGTCCACCGCGGCCGACTATTGCATTTTATATAGTAAGTGTTTAAATGGAAATCCACCCATCCATAGTAATTCTGCCCGAGGACAGGTCTTTCACTACAATCATAGTATTTTCATGCTATACTTTGCAGGTTTACTAGGGAATTATAGGTGTGGTAGCTTCCCGTTGATTTCCACGCCGCTGAAGGATGATGTTGGTGATGATGGCCGGGTGATTTTCGGGGACCGTTCGGCCAGAGTTTCCTGACATTTGTCTTACAGGTGAGGAAAAATCCCGAAAAAACCTCTCCCAGGAGCCTGTCCCGACCGGGGATCGAGCCCGGGCCCAATGCGTGTCAAGGCAGCACGCTACCTCGAGACCAGAGCGGTGGACTAAATGAATATATATATATATATATATATATATATATATATATATAAATTTAAGTTATATATATATAACTTAAATTTCTATAAAGTTGGAATTTATTTCATAATAGGTAAGTCTGGAATTTTTAATAGTTAAATTTAAATGTTTGAATCATTAGTGGATTCAATCATCTCTTTCACTGTAAAATGATTCTGCCCAGCTCAGCAAACACAGGGTAAAATTATCAGTTCTTCATTGGATTGTCAGTTCTCATGAACTGTTATGCATTATATTATGGTCTTAGATAGAGGGTGGATTCAGTTGCCTCAAAGTGGTGCTCCCCTGGACACACAAAGAATACATGACACAACAACTGACAAAATTTCCCTAAACCTAAGCAGCTACATTATGTATCAATCTTCACAAATCCGGACAACTAGGAGCCACATCACATCTACCAGAATCATGATAGTTGTTGGTAGAAAATGCTAACAGCTAGTGCAACACCTACAGAACACATCTCATCTACGGAATTCCGAAGTCTACAAGTCTCTTGGGTACATGTTTGAATTTAACATGAGGATACTACCCTGTATTTATTACTAATTTGGAATTTTCATTACATCATCTTCAAAGAGCAATATGTTGTTTCGCATTTTTTCGATGCGGAACATTGCTGTATCAAGTTATAACTATTTGTTTCAGTACCGGTTATCTACGGCCCTGGTCATATGTAAAAAATATTACATTAACATATGTCCGGAAATGTTTATTATCTGAGATTTGAATTAATTGTAAGTTAAAAAAATACAAGCAAATTATCTTATGTAAAGCACAGTTTGATGTTCTTTTATTTACAAAATAATTGTAATTGTTGTTGTCGCTCTTTGTGTGCAAATCCAGAAACCTTGTAAAGGAAACATTAAAGTGCCGTATTTCAAAATGTCATTGCTATTTTTCCAAAAATATGTGAGAACACGGTCTGTTGCTTTTTTTTAACATATAAAAAGTTGTTTTAATTCTTATTCATCGACCTTCAACATCTAAGATCTGTCTGTATACCTCCAGTTTAGCGGGCCGGGGTTAGGAAAGGTTGTTTTGTACAATTTTTAATCCAAAGATTGTGCATTAGATGCCTTTATGAAATTACAACTCCTTAACAGTATATAGTAATTCTGCCCGAGGGCAGGTCTTTCACTGCAATCATAGCATTTTCATGCTATGCTTTGCAGCTTTACTAGGGAATTAGGTGTGGTAGCTTCCCGTTGCTTTCCACACCGGTGAAGGATGATGATGATGGCCATATGATTTCGGGGACAGTTTGGGCTTTAAAATTTTCCTGACATTTGTCTTACAGGTGAGGAAAAACCCCGATAAAAACCTCACCCAGAAAAACTGCCCCGACCGGGGATCGAACCCGGGCCCGCTGCGTGACAAGGCAGCACGATACCTCGAGATCACAGCGGTGGACAACAGTATATATATATATATATATATATATATATATATATATATATACTTAGTAGGACTTTATTAGACAAAAAGTAAGATATTTACAATATTATTTACATATTTAGTTCGCCCGGGCAGTAAGCCGTACGTGCTGTTGACAGTCCGTTACAATAAAGTAATAATTGGTAATAGTATAAAGGAAAACAAAAAAGACAACATTACAATTACATGAAGAAAACACAATAATATCACAATTACATAATAATACAATAGCATTATCCACTAATTAAGTTATGTATAATTATTAAGAATTAATGATATTGCATTTTGATAACATATATTTATTCATGAATGAGTGTTGTTCTTATTTTCCGCGTTTTGTCCGGAAATTTACCCAAGTTTATCCAATTTTCTTGATTTAACAATAACTCGTAGCATGCCAATCTTTCCCGATTTGAATTTAGAAATCTTTCCGGTAATAACTGACGTTTCCAATATTCTAAATCATCACATTTTCTTAATATATGTATCTCATCTTCAAAGTTCCCGCACATTGGAAATATGCGCATATCGTGATTGTCGCTAATTTTTAGAAATTTCCATGCCCCTAGCCTAAACCAAGCAAGCCCTGATCTCTCTTTAAATCCTATATATATATATATATATATATATATATATATATTACCGTTCATAGAAAGTTGTTCGTCCAATGGCTTGACTGTTCTCTTAGTGCTTTTCGACAGGAAAAGTTTACGTGTTGGAAATGGGTTTTACGTTCCTCTTTTTAATAATTTAATTTGAAATCCCTAGCTGGATTATATAGCCCTGGGATTTGTATCCAAGAGTAGGCCTACATTATCCAATTCCATTGAACTAATATTCGTGTAAAGACCAAACGTTAACCTGACTGAATCGGTAGATTTATTTTTCTGGGCGTAAAAATATTTAGTAAATATTCAGGAGAGAATCGAATCTTTCTATATTTAACTTGTTTCAATATTTTAATGCAGGCTTTCACGACCGGTAACACTGGTCAACATGATTTTTGTCTCATGAGTACCAATAATTGTACTTAATGCAGTTTTTTTATCGTGTTTTCAAATATGTATTCGGAATTTCTCCATCACCCACACTCTTTTGTTATTTCAATTCCAATTAGGCCCTATAATGAAATTATTGACAACTTCAAACCTATAATTATATTATTATTTTTTAATAAACGTTTTTTCGTCCATTTGTCCATTGTAAAATAAAACCAAATGAGCGAACTCAAATGATTACAGCTATGGAAAAGAGATATCAAGGCAAATGTAATCCTAATATACTGGCCGATTATTGTTGGACCATCAAGAGGGATGCTCCACAGCCGAAATATAGCAGGAAATCGTCATTTCTTACTTTCTAGGTGAGTCTGAATGTTCGAATAATGTGTAGTTACGAATGTAGAAAATATTAAAGCGTTTGAAATTATAAATGCCTGTCTCTCGGAAACCTTGCGTGATGGTGAAAAACCGATGTCATATTTGAATTGAGGAGAAAAAATACTATCAGAATCACATATTTTTCTTTCTGAGACAAAAAACGTTTCTTTTTTGTTGCTCGGTTAATCATAATATTAAGAGATTCCGGGTTATGAGGCCGTAGTCCATGACGGGTGTTTCTTTTAGACGTTTCTCCCTCTACTGAAGATGCCCTCCGCAGTTGAGGGTGAAACGTCTGAAAGAAACACCGGTCATGGACCACGCCCACATAGCTCGGAATCTGTTGATAATATTGTTTGAATATTCTTTAACAATCTATTTATCAAAGGTCTGGATAACTTTTTGTTTAGTTAAAACCAATTACGTATACTTTTTATATACGTACCTCAAGGAGAACAATAGTATACTCGTAAGAGTGTAATAGTTAGAGCCCGTATTATTAAAATACAGAACTATAATAAAGTTTTAAGAATTATCAACCAAGTTTTTTAAACCATCAAAAGTGCAGAGACACACAAGAATGAAAATCTATAAAATTCTCGCTAGACCCATACTCTGTTATGGCAGTGAAGCTTGGACCATCAGAACTCAGGATGATCGTCATATTACTGCCACGGAGATGAAATTTCTGCGACGAACTGCAGGTTATAGTCTTCTAGACCACCAAAGAAATTCAACAATAGCCAGAGAGTTAAACATCGTACCTACATCTGAATACCTCCAAGAATATAGAAACAATTGGCTAGCCCATATTCAGCGCATGGATCGTCACAGAATACCAAAACAAATTCTTCACTACATTCCTCGAGGCAGGAAGATCTGTGGGTCGACCTTTTTGGAGATGGCGGGAGACCGTAACGGGCCACTGGGCCTAATACTTGAAAGGACTATGATGATGATGATTTTTATTGCATGCCAAATTTTAAATTGAGTGTTCTTAAACACTGCTTACTTGCACATTAATATCCCTTAGATCATGAATGAATAAATAAATGAAAAGCCCGATTGTGTCCCTTGAAAGATTGGGGCTTTTACGAGAGGGGAGGGCTCGTTCATTAACTCATTCCGCGTGAGAATATGATTGCACGTTAGGCTTGACTGTTGTCAATTTTCACAATTTATCTTTCTCTCTCGCTCTTTTGTGTCCTAAGTCACTCCACTCACTTCTGTTACGGGTGACGTTATGCCAGTATACTCCTGCTTGCTGTTTGAACAGTTCCACCCATTTTCTTCTTGACCTGCCATGTGTCCTCTTGCCTAAGTGGAGTCCCTATGGTGGTTGTATGCGCCCATCTGTCGTAGGGTAGCCTCACTACGTGTCCGCTCCATTTGCTCTTTGTCACTGCAGCTCGTTGTTCAATGATCGCCGATGTCGCTATTTCTTGGAGCCTGTCGTTGTCTTATCTTTCCTTATTATGCTTAATATTTTCTTCAATTTTCGTTGGCATATTTCAGTATTTTGTCCCGCGCCGTAGCCGAGCGGTTAAGGTAGGAAGCCTTGGCGCAGAGCTACGGGACTTGCGCTGGTTCGAGTCTCCATGGGGGAAGAAATTTTCTCATGGTATTTCGACCAGTATGGGACCGGTGCCCACCCAGCATCGTGAGGCAATTGGGTAGCTACAATAAGTAGCGGCTCCAGGTTGAGGAACCAGCTATAACGGCTGGGGGACTCGACATGCTAACCACATGTCACCCCTACACTGGCTGTTGATCATCTACCTCTGTGATTGATACATGTGGATGTGAAGGGCCAGCAGCCGGCTGGTAAAAGGGCAACCGCTGAAAAGTGGAAAGACCCTCAATCGGAAAAAATATTTCAGTATTTTTCCGATGTCTGTATGTGAGGGATCCGTATAGCAACACAGTGAGCACATGTGTCGAGTGCCTATACTTTCATCTTCCGGTTTAGTGCCTTGTCCTGACAAATTTCATTTCAAACTTCGGAAGACAATTTTCGTGTGCTATTATCGTTGTCCGTGCTTCTATACCATAATTTTTGACTGGTTGAATAAGGATTTTATCCAATATAATTAAATATTGTTTGGTTAAAAATATATTGTCTCGGATACTTCCTGTAAAAGGGAAACGTGGTAGATCAAAGCGCAACGTGGATAAAGGTAATTCAAGATAACATGAAGATGATTAATATTATAGAAGCAGACACGCAAGATCGAGAAGTGTGAAAGAAAAAGAAAATATTGTATATTTTGGTTGAGGATATCTGTGTATATAACAGAAATAATCCTGAAATAGAATAATAAAAAATATGTTTTATTCAAACAGACGAAAAAAGAGATGCTCCTTGTCCCATTATTATTATTATTATTATTATTATTATTATTATTATTATTATTATTATTATTATTATTATTATTATTATTATTATTATTATTACTATTATTTTTTTTAATTGCGGATGAGCCCATGTAGGACTACGCAAAGTACTTAGAGGCGTTTCCTTTGAGCCCAAATTTCTTTCATTCTATTGCTATGAGCTTGTTTTCTAATATCTGTCCAAGTTGTTCCAGTTTTTTTCTTCGGTTTGTCCTCTTGGTCAACTTGCCACTTACTCACCTTAATTCTAAATATATCTCTGTTCGGGATATCTTCTTTAGTAATTCCTGCCAATTTTAAGTCCTTTTTGACTTCATCAATCCATTTCGTATTATTATTATTATTATTATTATTATTATTATTATTATTATTATTATTATTATTATTGATTTTATTTAATTTTACATTTTATTCGTTTGTTCTTGAAACATTTTGAGGTCATCAAAATCCGGGATCTGTTAACAACATTGTTTTACTATGAATATTAGCTTACTAATGAATTTGGTAAACATGTCGCTTTATTTATATATAGGAAACGTTCGTTATTTTGCATGATGTAATTGGGTGACATACTTCATATAAACAAACTGAATTTTCAAAGTTTGTGATTTGCATTTATTTCCATGGAATTGGTATATTTTCACAATACACTGGATGGTCATTTAATCGTACTAATATTGTCAACGATATCAATTAGAATATTCGTTTGTTTTAATTCGCTGAAAGCCTCCCCAATAGCCTATTTGGAGTATCTCATAACAACCCACACAGTTCATTGTTTAGTTAAAATTGACATAACATTTTATAAGGGCTTCAAAATTACTTTTGTGCCTAAATGTTGTACGACACTATAGTTTTATGAATTCTAATGTTCGTGTTATTACTTCACAAAATCACTATCCATCCACCGTAATTCTGCCCGAGGGCAGGTCTTGCACTGCAATCATAGAATTTTGATGATATTTTGCAGCTTTACTAGCGAATGATAAGTGTGGCGGCTTCCTGTTGCTTTCCACACCGCCGAAGGATGATGATGATAATTATAAGCATGATGATGATGGCCATATGATTTTTTCGGGAACCTTTGGACCCTAAACTTCCTTACATTTGTCTTACAGGTGAGGAAATATTCCGAAAGAAAACTCACCTAGGAGTCTGTCCCGACTGGGAATCGAACCCTGGCCCGCTGCGTGACAAGACAGCATGCTACCTCGAGACCACAGCGGTGGACAAAATCACTAGTGTAATATATAAATAAACAGTTGATTAATTAGTTAAAACTATTTTATTAAGTTTTATTTAACAGTACACTACAAAGCAATAGGTGCCGTGTTCAAGTCCCTATGGAGTTAGGATTTTAAATTGGCATAAACCTTCTGGCGGTGTCATGGCCCTGGAGTTGACTCAGCCTCTAAAGGAAATTAGTACTGAACGTATCAGGATGTCCAGTAGTCGGGAGAATCTTGAAAATCGGGAATAAGTCGGGAATTTGTAATCAACCGGGAAATAGATGTGAATTCGTAAAGCGACATGCAATTATGTTGTATTGTATATACTATGATTGATGCTGGTGAATTTGAAAATTTGATAAACCAAAATTGTTAGTTCTTTCAATGAGAAATGCTTATTCAAGTTATAAGGAAGCACAGTAGATTAGAAAAAATGAATTATCCGAAAGGGAAAAAGCCAAAATTAAAAAAAAAACAGATTTTTATATGAAAGCAGGAAAGAAAAAAAGTACAAATTGATGTAAGCAAAGAAATTGCTGTCATTGAGGAAACAATCAAAAGATTAAAAAATAAGATTTAAATAAAGTAATTTAACCTGATATTGTTTGCAATGTTTTATCGTAACATAGTTCATTTTCAAATAATAAAAAAAAATATTTTGCTAGTGTCATTTAAGTCCCTAACCATAAAAATAAATTATATTTTTAATATTTACATATATTTTTAAAAATGTGTACTCGGGTTCGATTCCCGGTCGAGACAGGCTCCTGGGTGAGGTTTTTTCCTCACCTGTAAGACAAATGTCAGGAAGCTTAGAGCCCAACGGTCCCCGGAAATCATCCGGCCATCATCATTATCATCCTTATCATTATCATCATCCTTCACCGGTGGAAAGCAACGGGAGGCTACCACACTTATAATTTCATAGTAAAGCTGCAAAACATAGCATGAAAGTGCTACGATTGCAATGAAAGAGACCTGCCCTCGGACAGAATTACTATGTATGGATGGATGGATATCAAGGGAATATTTATATAAAAATTTATAAAATGGCTCATTCATATTTATATTAAACTCAACTTAAAAATCAATAGACAATAACTAAATTAAATAAACATTTTATATTAAAACCAGATGTCCATCTTGCCGTTTAACATTTCCCACCAATTAGTTAATATTGATGTTTTTAAAAGAATAAATTCATAAACTCCAAGAAATTCGAGATTTAATTCTAGAAGGATGTATTTCGGCGAATGAATCAATGCTGGCGAAAATAAAACTTTAAATTGTCAAGATTGTTATGTAATGGATAGATTGATGAAACCATATTTTTAAAAGTCTAAAAAATATATATCTCACTGTTGAGATTTGCTGTGGCTTCGTATGGAAAGGGAAATCATAAATTCCTTGACTGAACATATCATATGTTGAGGATTTTTAATGAATCGAACAGGCAGACATAAGTTGTAAAGAGGTCACGTTTTTACGTGATCTTCCTATAATTCATCAGATGTTACATGGTTTTATTGCTACTGGTAGGAAATGCCAATATTACAATAATTTAAAGCTGTTTTAGTCTTCCCTATCAATTTGATTGTATATTACACAATTCAATAAATCATGACACTGACCACCCATTAAAATGCATGGAGCGTACTAACAAATCAAAACTGAACTCTTCTTTTCGCTCGCGAAGGAATTTCTGTTCTTTTCAGATTGATTTTTTTATAACGTACTTAATTCTTCATATATTACATTTTGAAGGATGAAATGAACTATATTTCCTATTTTGAGTTAGGTTGTATTCCACTACTCCATACATTTGGGACGTATTACAAATAAACAAAAAATCGAAATTAGCAAACAATAAATAAGGGCTTCAAGTTTCTTAAACATAAATAGACATTTTCAAAAAAAAATAGGTCTACTTAACTAATATTTAAAATACATTCAAAATTCTTACGTAATTCCGTTTCTAAATTCATAGCCTAAATATTGACTTTTATAATTTTAAAAAGTTCACGGATGTTACGCAATGGGTCCTGGTTCGTCCCCGATCGGGAAAAGTTTCCTATAAGATGCTTTTTTTTTCGGGTTATTTTCCTCGCCTGTAAGACAAATGTCAGGAAACTTTAAGGCCCAAACGATCCCCGAACATCATCTGGCCATCATTATCATCATTAACAAATTCATTAAGTATGGTGTTAAGACCTCTCCTGAAGCATCATTACCATCATCTTCACCTGTCATATTTCATCGGGGCAGCGTAACTCCGCCTTCCAGGCGCTCCAACCTCAGACGTGGGTTACAATAACGGCATGCCAGGACAGAATACCAGAATGTCGAAATGACAACATGGTGGCATTGTATTAAAAATTATATTTTTAATAACTGATATCGTAGTATGATATAATTATTAGAGTTTAAAATTAATTTTGTAATATTTTTTAAAAATAAATTTCTTATGCAATTATATTATTTTTGGTCTGGACATCTTACCTCAATATTAATGTTGATTTGTTCTTGGACATGTTTCAAAACAATTCTCTGTTTTATCTTCAGCTTTCCCAGACTAACCTCAAAATATAACTTCCTAAAATTAAATATTTCTTATGCAATACTTATTTTTTTTTCTACCGATGTCACAAGATTATCCTTATGACATTTCTGGCAAGCTCTCCTGGAATAGTGGAATTGTAACCAACTTCTGGAAGGTGGTATTACGTTACTCCGATTATATGATAGATGATAGATGTTATAAAGCGCCAGATGGGTCCTTAAACCCAAACTTAACCTAAATTCAGACTATAGGATATCACATAAATAATTCCCTTTAAGAATGAATTCACGTGGTCTGACCGGGAATCGACCCAGGAATCCATGAACTGCAGTTAGAAATTCTGATATCTAGCCCATGGGAAAATATAAATTTGTAATTGGGTTCTAAACAAAATACTTCCCAGTTTTCATGCAGATATATATGCCTACATATATCTCCAACACACACATACATATATGTTTTATTTATTTATATATAGCCAATATATATTTTATATAGCACACATATTTATTTATTTGGTACCATATAATTGGAACGTGTTCGAAAAGGAAGTAGAAAGAGTACTTAATACTCGTATATATTAAAGTGCTATAACTTTGGATGCAGGAAGATGTTTATACAGGATATCATTTTCAATAATTGAATAAAACTATCAATACTTCTAAAATTCACGATAATCACAACTGAGATTTTGTAGTAGGCTATATATTTTTTAATATTAATATAAGTACCTGGTATTCAGTCTTCATCAATTAAATTAATTTTTTGTTTAAAAATCTTCGTTAATTTGTTAAAACTATAGGCCTTTCTGAACATGTTCTGATGACATGGTACCAAGTGGCATGCCGAAAATGGAACATGTTCTCAAAGGCCTACATTTTAATTGAGGAAGATTGAATAGCAGGTGTTATATTAAATATTAATATTAAAAATACTAAATATCCTACGAGGGAAAATGAATTAATTTTAAGTACAGAAATGAATGTTCTAAGAAGATCAGCTGGAAAAGTTAGAATGGATATTACCGGTATATGAAATAAAAAAAATAAGGGAAATTGTGGGTGTACAAGAGGAGCCGGACTTCATAGACATTATAGAAAAGAAACGATTATAGTGGTATAGCCATGACAATTGAATGACAGAGCAAATATTACCTAAACTTATTATGGAATGGATCCCAATGGAAAGGAGGAAGACAGGAAGACCAAAGAAAACCTGGATTGAAGGTGTGGAAGCGGCTATGATTAACAGAGGATTGGAGGAAGATCAGTGGATGGACAGAGAGGAATGGCGTTTGGTTTCCGGAAGACAGCGTGAGCTGTCATGATATCGGATGATGATGATGATGATGATGATGAAAAATACTAAATAATACTATGTTTTAATAAAAATGTGATATAGGATAATCTATCTATCTTCGGGTATTATATAAGATTATAGGATAATCTGGATTAAATAAAATCAATGTAGAAATGTGATATAGTGTATTCTGAATTAAATAAAATCAGTGTAAACTATGTTACATGTCACTATTAAAATTCATATTATTTATAACTGGTGTATGAGAGAGAATTTGTATTATATTTACTCTCATGTAGAGTTTAGTAATTTGGTCAGTTAGTATTGGTAGATGTATTTGGCTCTTCTCGTTATTGAGTAATGCATGACGGGAATTTGCTGTACGCTGATGTGTAGCTTCAGGCAATGGTCCAATCAAATTAATATAAAATAAATGCAAATGCATTAATTCCGTTTAGGTAACAGAATTAGAGGAGCCATAGAGAGATTCATTTAGTTGGTTTTCAAAGGCGAATGAAACCCAATTAATATTAATGAGACACAAACAGCAGTAGGTTCACCCTCTGACCCAAGAGTTATGTACCCAGTACACACAAGAAGCATACGTACATTTTTATACATTTCATGATAGATCATCGAACATATATACAATTTGCGTAACAACTTTTTTAATTACGCGTGTGACCGGGCATGCGGACGTTAGAATCGTTTTAAAAATATACTTACATGCTTTGACTACGTTTAAATTCTCTTGAAGTTTATCTGTATAATGCCCAGGTATTAATTGATGTTTTCTCCATAATTAGAATATTTTATTATCATTATCATAAGAAATGCCACGACTGATTTCCAATTTATCTAGAGATTTTGAAATCAAGAGTGGCTTTTGTTAGGACTATATAACGAATAAAATTAGGCTGTGTTTACTCACAAATCATTATCTAAATATCCATCCATAGTAATTCTGCCCGAGGGTAGGTATTTCACTGCAATCATAGCATTTTCATGCTATGCTTTGCAGCTTTATTAGGAAATTGTAGGTGTGGTAGCATCCCGTTGCTTTCCACACCGGTGAAGGATGATGATGAGATGATAAGGATGATAGCCATATGATTTCGGGGACTGTTTGAGCCATAAAGTTTTCCTGACATTTGTCTTACTAGTGAGGAAAGGCTCCGAGAAAAACCTCACCCAGAAAAACTGCCCCGATCGGGGATCGAACCCGGGCCCGCTGCGTGACAAGGCAACACGCTACCTCGAGACCACAACGGTGGACTATCTAAATATAGTCAATTTAAACTATTTTTATATTTACTGTATACGGCGATGTTTCAAAACAAATGAGAAACGTTTGCTATGTTTCATTTTTTCATCACTGCAACCAGATCATATTATATATTGCCTATTAGGATCTCAATATTGTAAGAATGCACTCTAGTGGAGAAAAAATGAAACACATCAAACTGTTTATAACCAACATTATAGGTTATTAATTAATTTCTCATGTCCTTTGATGTAAATATGTCATTTTTTTAAAATAATACGTTTAAGAAAGTGCAAACAGTGGTTTCTTTTTATTGTGTTATTATCAATTGGTCCACCGCTGTGGTCTCGAGGTAACGTGCTGCCTTGTCACGCAGCGGGCCCGGGTTATCAATTGGTCTACCGCTGTGGTCTCGAGGTAACGTGCTGCCTTGTCACGCAGCGGGCCCGGGTTCGATCCCCGGTCGGGGCAGTTTTTCTGGGTGAGGTTTTTATGGGGGTTTTTCCTCACCTGTAAGAGAAATGTCAGGAAAACTTTAAAGGCCCAAACGGTCCCCGAAATCATATGGCCATCATCCTTATCATTATCATCCTTACCATTATCATTATCATCCTTCATCGGTGTGGAAAGCAACGGGAAGCTACCACACCTACACAATTCCCTAGTAAAGCTGCAAGCATAACATGAAAATGCTATGATTGCAGTGAAGGAACTGCCTTCGGGCAGAATTACTATGGATGGATGGATTATCAATTGCTACACATTGTTTTCTATTATATCTCACAAGAGGTATCTGGTTACATTCGTGCACTATATGTATCTACAATCTGGTAGCCACATGCATTCTAGGATTCTTACACCTTAATATATAAATTGCTATATTCAACGTATATCTAAGAGAGTCAGTCACTGCAAAAAAATTACCTGTTCAAAATATTAAAAATGAAGAGCTTTCTTTAATATGATAAACTTAAGTGATACATATTGGGGTGAAACACAACTGTGATTGGTTTAAAAACAAAATCCATTGAAACATGATTGGTCATTGACTCCCATTTGGGACATGAGTTAATTAGTCAGTATAACGAAATGTAACCTGAAAATCACAATAAACAAAACACAATCATTGGCAATATCCAAGCACCCACGACGTATTAAATTATAAATAGAAGGGAAAAGTATAGAACAGATCATGAAATTAAAATATTAATAATAGAAATTAATAGCAGCAACAGAATAACAGATGAAATTCTCCATCAAGCAAATAATGCAAACAAAATAATGGATGTTTAAACAGTACTGTTTGGAAAAATAAAAATTTAAGAGTAGATACAAAAGTAAGAATTTACAAATCTGTCATAAGATCACGTTTAACATATGGTTGCGAATGCCAAATAGAAATTCGAAAAACAAATCAAATTAATGAAACAACCGAAATGAAAGTTTTAAGGAAAATCGTAGGAAAATCGCTGAGAGAGAAAATTCGCAGCTTTGTTTTTAGAGAATATTGTGAAATTGAACCTATAAACCTTTGGATAAATGAAATAAATAAATAAAATAAAGAAGACTAAATTGGAACGATCACATAGATAGAATAGAGAACAGTAGATTATTGCAGAAAGTACGTGACTGGACACCTCAGCAGAAAACACCGTTAGGAAGACTACAACTACGATGGAAGGACATCACCATACCCCGGACCTAAAGTGAATGAACACGCAACAAGCTGCCAGCTTTCATGCGTAGACGAGGAAGAAGAAGAAGTTTATCATAATCACTAATATTATTAAATAATCAATTGAGTTGGTGTTTACTTGATGAAAATCCATATTTATTAATTAAATAAAAATAAAACTAGTTTTATTTGTTTTTCATGTTTATTATATAATTCAGTGACAGCTGTTTCGGTACACTGTACCTTCTTCAGACATGTGTACCGAAAATTCAGACATGTCTGAAGAAGGTACATTGTACCGAAACAGCTGTCACTGAATTATATAATAAATATGAAAATCAAATAAAACTACGTTTTATTTTTATTTAATTAACTAATATTATTACTTACAATACTATTTTTATTGCTGTACTATTATCATTAAGCCTAGGTAAGGTTCTAATTTATATCATGATCATCAAGATGTTTGATGAAAGAACCCAGGTCGAGTCACAGCCTCCCTAAGAACTCTCCTCCAGACCTCTCTATTCCTGGCGACTCTCCACCTATTTCGAATTTTAAGTCTTTCGACATCTTCCAAAACTCCATCCATCCATCTAAATTTAAGTCTTCCAACATTTCTTCTTCCATCTGGATGGTACATCGTTATTTTTTTACAGTTTCACTATTATCCATTCTCTGGTTACGTACTGTCCATCACATCAGGGGTTGCCGCACACTTGGTACCTTTAAGTCATTTAAGTCACGCTTATACAGTTACCTGTTGTCTAATAATTAATTTTTCTCTATTTATTTAATTTTATACTATGTCATTAATATTTTCCTCGTTTTTTATATATCTTGTACATATTATATATTTAATTCGTTAAATTTAGAGTAAATCAAAATACATTATAAATATTAATTGTATATGTATTCATAACTTGTAATCGTTTTTATATATTATGATTTGTTGAATTAGATTTAAGATTACTTTTGTTTGTTTTGTATTTGTTTAAACTGGGGGGAAGGGGAGGACAAGCCGGAAGGCCTGAAAGCGGCCAGGGGAAAATGAAAGCTAGGAGGAGGAGGAGGAGGAGGAGGAAGAGGAGGAGGAGGAGGAAGCGTAGGAAGGAGGATGAGTGGAGTAGGAAGATGAGGAGGGAGGAAGAGGAGGAGGAAGAGGGAAGAGGAGGGAAGACGGAGAGGAGGATGAGGAGGAGGAGGAAGAGGAGGAGGAGGAGGAGGAGGGAGGAGAGTGAGGAGAGGAGAAGAGCGTAGTAGGAGATGAGGAGGAGGAGGAAGAGGAGGAGGAGAGGAAGAGGATGATGAGGAGGATAGCGGAGGAGGAAGAGGAGGAGGAAAGATGGAGGAGGAGGAGGAATAGGAGTAGGCGGGAGAAAGAGAGGAGGAGGAGGAGGCATGAATGAGGAGGAGGAGGAGGTAAGAAGAGGAGGAGGAGGAAGATTATTATTATTATTATTAATATATGATTATTATCATTATTATTAACTATTATTATTAGTACTTTGATTTATTATTATGTATTATTTTATTATTAATATAGCTATTTTAATCACTGCAGCAAATGTGGTATTTTATATAAGTGATGTAATTCCTCATTATATCGTATTCGCCCTTCTCCTCTTTCCTGAATGGGTCCATATATTCTTTTCAAAATTTTCAATTTATATTATTTGTATGATTAATATACTGTAATAATAATAATAATAATAATAATAATAATAATAATAATAATGGTTTATTATTGGATGGTCTTTATAGGAAGCCAGATAGGCCTATAATAAGATCAGTTAAGTCTTGTATACTGTGATAGGTAGGGCATGTAGTACGAATGGGGAGTGATGAGAGTCGTGCATGGAAGCTTCTTGTAGGAAAACCAGATGGAAAACGTCCAGTTGGTAGACCAAGAATGAGGTGGGAGAATAACATTAACTATGATTTGAGGGAAGTAGATTATACAGGGAATTATTGGAAAACATTAGCTCATGATAGGGATGCATGAAGAGCTTATGTCCGCGCGGTAATGAACCTACGGGTTCGATAGTGCCAGTGAGTTAGTTAGTTAATATCGGTAATGGTTTATTTTACTCAAGTCACAATAAATACACACAATTTTCATAAGAATACGTATCTAAATGTTATATAGTCAGAATAATGGTTAAAAATATAGCATGTCGTAGAAATGCGCTCCCTAATATTAAGTCACCGAAGCCATCATCCCTGAACAACCTGTGAAAGTTTATCCGCAGATTTCTGTTCGGCCATGCATGGGAATTGATGATGTTAACTTAGATTTTAAACACAGAAAATTAACGTCAATAAATGGATTCGATGATTATGAAAATCGAGGAACATTTTTTTTTTGCATGGTGTTAAAAAAAGGTCCCATATATTTATATCTTAAATTAAATAAGTAGAGTCCACCGCTATGATTTCGGGGTAACTTCTCTAAAAAAATTAATTAAAAATATGTAAAACTGTTATTCTTCCAGTTATATGGATGCGGAACATTGTATTTTTTAGTTTAAGAGAGGAGAAAATATTACAGGTATTTCAAAATATAATTATTTTGAACATTTTTGGATCAAAGAGAGGAACATACAGGTGAATGGAGAAGACTGCATGACAATAAGCTAAGTAATATTTATGGGAAACCAGATGTAAAATGAGCAGTTAAGTGCCGTGGACTGCGATAAATAGGACATGTGGCACGAATGGGGAAAGAAAGAGGGACATTAAAACCTCTTTTTAGGAAAACTAGTAGGTAGAACAAAAATTAATAAACTGCGAAATCTTTATGGGAAACTAGGTGTAATAAGAACAATTAAGTGTCGTGGACTGCGATGAACAGGTCATGTGGCACGAATGGGGAAAGGAAGAGGGGCATTATAACCTATTTTTAGGAAAACTAGTAGGTAGAATAAGAACAGTGTAAGTGTCGTGGACTGAGTTGAACATGACTTATGGCACGAATGGGGAATGAAAGAGGGGCATGAAAACTTATTGTAGGAAAACTAGAGGGAACATGCGCAGTAGGTAGAACAAAAATGAAGCAGAGAATATCATTAACCATGATTTGAGGGAGAAAGAACATGTAGAAAGAATGGAAGAAAGTAGATTACCAAATAAAATCTTCCATTATTTTCCAAGAGGAAGAAGAGATGTCGGACGTCCTCGGAAGAGATGGTCTTAGATATATTAGTGAAGACGGAACAGGCAACTCTGCCTAAACTAGGAAGTGAAGAAGAAGAATTGTACAAGAGATAATTCGAGAACATTAGCTCAGGATTGGTATGTATGGAGAACTTATGTTCGCTCGACCATGAACCTGCGGGTTCGATAGTTCCAGTGAGCTAGTTACTATAGTTACAAACATCATTATATCAAATAAGTGGTTTTATTTAGAGTTGAAAATTTCACTGGTTGGAAATAAAAATTATCATGAAATTGTGCTTATTATGTATTGTTTTTATCTGACGAATAAAATGATTTTTATTCAAGATTTAATGTCTAGATTTAACATATGCAGATAAATTTTAATGTTGAACGTGGTCATCTGATTGTCGCTAGGAAGTCTTCATCCTGGTAATTAGCGACTCCACAGCGAGACTTGCCTCCTTCCACTGTCCTCATTTCGTGACAAACAAGCCCGACACCATCTGCCTGCTAGATTAATGCGAGTCCAATTGCAGGCTAGACCGGACCGATTAATCATTTAATTACCTGTTAAAACGGACGTATAATAACACATTATTCTTTATTCACCAACCATTATTTTGTTACGACAGCTTAACTGTTTATAAAGTGCTTGGTGTTAATAAATGTACCATCATACATTTTACGCTTAACTAAATCTTTCCAAATTAAATAATAATCATCATCTTTAAGGATTAGACCTGTTGGTGTGCTCCGATTCAAAATTGCTCACGCCATGTCTTTAAAGGTCAACCTATATTTCTTGTCCCCCTCGGGTTGTAATACAGTCTAACAGTTCTTGGCATCCTGGTGCTTGGCATTCGTAGGACATGGTCTCTCCAATTTATTTAATTTTTTTTATTAATGTTGTGATTGGTTCTACGTTTAATTCCCTTCTGACGTCAGTACCGGTACTTATTCATCATCATCGTCCTTTCAAGTATTAGGCCCAGTGGCCCGTTACGGTCTCCCGCCATCTCCGAAAAGGTCGACCCACAGATCTTCTGCCTCGAGGAATGTAGTGAAGAATTTGTTTTGGTATTCAGTGACGATCCGGGGCACGCCGTAGCGTAGTGGTTAAGGCACTGAGCTACAAGCCGGAGGGTCGAAGGTTCAAGTCCCGTTGGGGTCAGGATTTTTAAACTGACCCAAACCCTCTAGCGGCACTATGGCCCTGGGGTCGACTCAGCCTCTAACGGAAATGAGTACCAGACGCTTGTTCTGGGGGTAAAGGCGGCCGTCACGCAGGGCTGACAACCCAGCTGACATAAAGTGCCGATTGTCTAGAAAAAGTGGGAGCCTTAACCTCCTACTACTCCGGGCCTGTTGTGGGATCACTTTACTTTTACTTTTTACTTTATTCTGTGACGATCCATGCGCTGAATATGGGCTAGCCAATTGTTTCTACATTCTTGGAGCTATTCAGATATAGGTACGATGTTTAACTCTCTGGCTATTGTTGAATTTCTTTGGTGGTCTAGAAGGCTATAACCTGCAGTTTGTCGCAGAAATTTCATCTCCGTGCATTCAATAACCTCTCCTACTTAAATCCCAACCTCACCTTCACGTGGTGCAACCTGTTTATAACAAACGAGGCTCTGGGGACCGAATCACAGCGGTATAACTGTTACATCAGGATTAGAGTAAATGCTAATCCTCCTTCATGCCTGTCCAGAGGCTTTAGGTGGCAGCCCCACCACTGGACTTACTACTTTTCGGCTAGCAACCGACTGGTAGGAAATCAACTTGCTTTCTAGTCTCCAAAGATTCAAAACCGGATGGATATACACGTTGACAACCGGTACTTAGTTTGTGATCTAATAATGTATTTCCAGTTAAAATCGGAGAAATTGAAATCAAATAACTATATATTACCTGTATTAATTTATAAGCGAAATCCCAAGTTTATGGTCATGAAATGATTTGAAAAAAAAGTCTTCATTTATACTACTTAATAGACACAGAAAATGACTATGACAGATATATATATATATATATATATATACACACACACACACACACACACGATATTGCAAAAAAAAACCGAAAACGGATATGAGGTAGTATATTGAGATATATTGATAATTTTTAATACGGTACCAATCTCTGGAAATGATGTGTTTTCACACTATGAGCAGCTAACTTCTCAAGAGTTCCGTTAGTTGGATATCAAAACCCAGAACTTGACTAAACTCGTACTACTGACATAGTCATATCAAGTTTCCAAAATATCCACCTCCCATCTCATTGCAGAGCGTACATAGGCGGTGTAGTGATTGGCGCACACGTCCAAATACGCCTGGCCTCGTTTGAATTTGCTCTGCAGCAGCGCGGATTCAGGCTATAAGATCCATACATGACTCTACTGGAGTCTGATAAACAGACTGTTTCATGTCGCCCCCATAAAAATTCGTCAAGATCAGGTGATCTCGGAGGCCATGGGACTGGTTCCCCTCTGCCAGTCCATCGACCTGGATATGTGATATCCAAATGTCTCATCACATTGGCATCGAAGTGAGCAGGAGCTCCGTCGAGTTGTAGCCACTTTCGGTTGTGATGCCATGTAACACAGATTCCATACCTGTGAGGTGTTGTTAAGTAATGAGTCTTCAATCTTTCGAACAAACACTGTTCTTGAGACATAATTGACTAGTCATAGCGTGAAATCGCATAATTTCCGGACCTTGGTACCTTATTAAAAATGATCAACATATCTCAATATACTACTTCAACTCCATGGTCGGTGGTTTCTGCAACTCCCTGTGTGTGTGTATATATATATATATATATATATATATATATATGCTATACACTGTCTCCGGGAACAACACTACTAATAAGAAATTATTATAAATAAAAGAAAATAAAGTCGTATTGTATTCATTGCAAAGGTAGATAAACTCAACAAGATTTTATTTTATATTTATTTTTTTAAGTTATGTTACAACCCATGTTTCAATATCAAGTATATCACAGAGAATTTATAGAAATGTGTAAAAATTGCAATTCATGGAGTTCAGTTTATTGAATGGAGCGGAAGACGTTCTTGAGGAAGTTGATCATCTGTAACGTATAGGCCTAGATGTGCGACTTCAAAACGAGCGGCAAAGGTACTGACTTCAGGACAGCTGGTCTTTCTTTCGCAAAGTTAGAGCACTTTATTAGTAGGTATAGGGCGGTCTGAACTTCTTTCTCGCGACGGTTGCAAACTGGGAAATCTATTTTATTCATTTGAAGGTCGTCAAGTGTTAATTTGTCCATCCGACAGTCTGTAGAGAGATTTTGAATTTACTTCCAGCATCTGGTGCGCAATCAAGCATATAAAAAATTGTATGTAAACAGTCTTTCTGTAATCGAGATTAAAAATCTTACACATAAAAAATGTATCCAATTTTGCCGGGATCTAGCACGGAAACAAGTACACAGTCACCTGAGCTAGCGCGACGGATCCGATATTGATACTTGTTTTCTTTATTTTTTCAGGTGAGTTCATTTTCTTCTCCTCTTTGCGTTTTCATTCACAGGGTAAGTAGTAATTTCATTTGTTAATAGCGTAATGTATTATTTGTAACCAAGTATCTAAGATATCTATGTTATATCTAATTTTTTTAAAACTTCAATAAAGAAGAATATGTTAATATACATAGGTACCGGTACATTGTTTAGTAGGTTTAATGGCGCCCATTTCTTGTTCAAGACTAGTATAGAGGCCGGGGATAAAAATGGATATGCTATTTATAATCAGGATTTTCCAAATCTGTATGATGCGGCACCGAAATATCGTTAAGTACGCGCTAAAATTATTCGCGTACTCGAATTTTCCTTCCCAAAGAAAGAATTGCCTCCGACCCGTGTTGAACGGCAGTGAGGATTGTTCTCCCTTCGCTGCTCTATGTTGGAAAGTACCTATAGCCTAGACACGAAGTCCTTTTGCCGCAATAATTTTGAATTGGTTTCGGAAATAGTTATGCCATTGAACATAGCCAAACGAATCATACAAAAAATTCGGATGCATCCTCGAACACTAAAATGTAATCTTAAAAAAAGGCAAAAGAGCTGAATGAAGCTAAATTGTCCATATCCCACATTCAGTATAATAATAATAATAATAAAATAATAATAATAATAATAATAATAATAATAATTATTATTATTATTATTATTATAAATTAATTAAAAATATAAAATTATCATGTTTTTTTAAATATAGTCTTTATGAGAAAAACGTACGTAATAAGAAAATTTAAGTCTCATAGACTACGATGACCAGGACGTGAGGCACGAATTTGAAATGAAAGATTACCATGGAAACGTCTTGTAGAAAAGCCAGAGGGAAAAACCCTCAGTAGATAGGCTAAGAATGAAATGGGTTAATAATGGTAAACAACATTTGAGGGAATAAATTAATAAATATATGACCCTGGGGTCGACTCAGCCTCTAATTGAAAAAAGTTCCTGACGCTTGTTCTGGAGGTAAAGGCGGCCATGACGCTTGACTGAAACCCGGCTGACATCTCGTGCAGATTGTCTAAAGATATGGAAGCCTCCTTCTACCCTAGGGCCTCTTGTGTGGGATCACTTCCTTATATATTATAGATCCGCTCTCATAGTCATAGATCTTCATTAGTATTACTACAGTTTTATAAATCCTAAATTTAGCTTCTTTTCGCATTTTTTTTTTTGGTCCTTATAACATTGTTTAAATAATCACAAATTTCACTCGCCATATTGCCTGATGTCCACTGCTGTGGTCCCGAGGTAACGTGCTGCTTTCTAACACAGGGGGTCCGGGTTCGATTCCCGGTCGTGACAGGCTCCTGGGTGAGGTTTTTTCGGGGGTTCTCTTCACCTGTAAGAGAAATGTCAGGAAACTTAGGACCCAGTAGTCCCCGAAAATCATCCGGCCATCCTCATCATCATCCTTATCATTACATTATCATCCATCACTGGTGTGGAAAGCAACGGGAAGCTGCCACACCTATAATTCCCTAGTAAAGCTGCAAAGCATAGCATGAAAATGTTATGACCTCAGCAAAAGGCCTGCCCTCGGGTGGAATTATTATGAATGGATGGATATTGCCTCATATATTATCCCATTGATTAAGTTTATAGTATTCTACGCGTATTTGTGCTGTTTATTTCTGTAGCCTATATTTCACTGTCCTGTATAGTCGGCCAGGTAGCATCCGCCTTTGTATCCAAGATTATTTCTATCATAATTAACTCATTGGTACTATCGAACCCGGCGGTTCATGTCCGCGCGTTTATAAGCTCTCCGCACATCCCTATCATCAGCTAATATTTTCCGATCTTTCCTTTCAAATGAACTTCCCTCAAATTTTTGGTAATATTATTCTCCCAGCAGATTCTTGGCCTATCTGCTGGAGGTTTTCTCTTTGGCTGTTTCGTTCCCTATTCGTGACAAATGCCTTGCACATCGTAGACTACCAGACTTAACTATTTTTATTACATCCGGTTTTCCATAAAGACCATATTACTCCATTCACCTATCTGTTCGTTTCTCTTTGTTCCAAAAACTTTCCTAAGAATTTTATTATGAAATATTTCCTCCTCTATTAAGGTAAAAAAAGGCTATGTTCCACATCTATATAGTATAACCAAAAGAATAAAAGTTGTATGTATATCAATTTGAACACATTTTTAGAGAAGTCGCTGATGCATATTTTGTAAATTTGTTTTTATTTGAACTTATTGTAGTTATCAGCTTCAGTTTCTATGTACGCAGTTTGTTTCTCCTGAATTTTAACCTTCGTCTTTGATATATAGAAACTATTAATAAAGATAGATAATAAAATAGTATTCTTGAAAATCAGTTTGTGAAAATAGATGATCTTCAAATGGAGAGCGCTGACAGAATTAGTAAAAAAAAGTGCTTGAAAGTTTGCATCGTGAGGCAAAGGAAATTGAAAACAAATTTACATGCCATTTAAGTTCTTTGAAATAAACCGACAGGATAAAATGCTGATGCTTTTATTTCACACATACATCATCGTATAATGGACGTTCCTTTTATTTTTTACAACTACAAGCCATGAATTATCCTGTTGGGTTATAGGTTTCATTCAATCTTAAATGAGGAAAATGTTTTTTTGTGGTATTTTTACAGTTACATTGCGTCTTTGTTCTGTTAATATTGAAACTGGAAACCGAAGTGATGAGACCTTTTGTTGGTCTTGAAAGTTCTTGTGACATTTAACATTAATATCGTGGGATCAGTTTCTCCCAGTCGTGGCCAGCATTGAGAGATTATCTTATTCCGCTCTGTTCGTTTCCCATTTATACCACAACAAACTGTCTTGTAAATAATAGAAATTTGTTTCGCAGAGACTTAAATAATAGCCATCGATGTCACGTAATATTTTACGACACGATTGAGTAATTGGTTTGGCTAGCATTTGATATACCTATGAACCCAAAATAGGTACAGTTACTTATCGGTAATAACATCCGCTTTCAGTTTTAACAGTTATCCATCTTTCATAACTTTGCTTTAGATAGGATATAGGTCTATAGTGCAGACATATTACTTGTTCTCAAGTAGTCCTACACCACTATTTGGAGCGTTCACCTCCTCAACGGGTCTTTTCCACAAATTCCTATCATATTTGTGCACAACTTCTATTTCGATTTTCACTAGATCCTGACGTCACTTCATTAATATTAAACTGGCGAAATTAATTTTCTCATTTCTTCTTCTTCTTCTTCTTCATCGTAGTTTAATCTCTCGCATTTTAAAATTCAGACTAAAACTGATAATAAAATGTACATTAAATTGTTTGGCAGACTGTCCGAATCTTATGTACATAAAAATGCGATATCCATCCATCCATAGTAATTCTGCCAGAGGGCAGGTCTTTCACTGCAATCATAGCATTTTCATGCTATGTTTTGCAGCTTTACTAGGAAATTATAGGTGTGGTAGCTTCCCGTTGCTTTCCACATCGGTGAAGGATGATGATGATGGTCGGATGATTTTCGGGGACCGTTGGACCCTAAGCTTCCTGACATTTGTCTTACAGATGAGGAAAAACCCCGATAAATCTCACCCAGGAGCCTGTCCCTACCGGGGATCGAACCCGGGCCCGCTGCCTAACAAGGCAGCACGCTACCTCGAGACCACTACGGTGGACAAATGTGATATAATAAACTAATTTGTCGGTAAAATAATATTTAAAACAAACTACCGAAAATATTTATCTTATACTATGGAAATAGTAGTTTTTACCAACGAATTAGTTTGTTACATCTCATTATTTTTTCATTTACAGTTTATCAAACAATTTTATTTATATTTTATTATAATTTGTGTACATTTTATATTACCAGTCTTAGTCTTAATTATAGATATAATTTACATTATTATGTTATCAGTCTTAATCTTAAAGATATTACTTTATTCATCAAATTTTCATTTAGTATTTAATATTAGAGTTAAACGTGATTGTTATATTCAAATGTAACATATGTTTGTCCTGGTGAGTGGAAGGCCATATGGCCTTAATTTCATCAGGCTAAATAAATAATCGCTTTTACGTGCCACATGCCATCCGAGGCTTAAAGTGGCACGATCTGTCGGGAGAAGGATTTTAAACATAGGGACACATGCATACTTTTTTTGACCACACATGAACATGGAGTACCTCTCCGTATAAATGATTAGCTCAATTCGGGTATCCTCCGAGACAATACGATTATTTAACCTATTCGCTTCAGATTTAAATGCTGAATGCATTTTCCTAGAAACCGGATTTAAGTTACCGTAAATTATATTGTCTATTTTCAGACAATCAAAACAAACAAAATATAACGGTACTTGAGATCACAATAAAGGTGAAGGCAAAAACACATTCCTCTACTATTCATAAATGTTAACAGAAGATTACCCTGCCAAGGGATGTACAAAATATTGCAAAATATATAAGAGCAGAATTAAGCGAGTGTATCTTGTCTTCTGAGTTGAAGGCCATTTAACTGCTGGCGAGTCCACCTCGTGTTTTGAGGGGAATGGGTTAAGACGAAACACACCATTCACTCACACGTTTATACTAAACTTGTGGAATACTATATTGATGATTATGATCACCAGATGATGTTCAGGGGCCTTTTGCGCCTTGAAATTTCTTGAAATTTTTCTTACAGGCGAGTAAAAACTCATTAAAACATCATCCAGGAAACTTTTTCCGACCGGGATCGAACACAGCCCCGCTGCATATGAGAAAGCGACGCCAACGATTCTCCGAGGCAACAACGGTACATCAATGGCTCATATTAGTTAATTTGAATGTGTTGGAAATAAGTATAACCATATGTTTAAGTGGACATGGACATCATTCCTCTAACCCAGCGGTTTCCAACCTTTTTCGACTCGCGAACCCCTTCAACAACGATCTGAGTTGGGTGAACCACTGAATTTTAAATATACATACAGTAAACATGCATACAATTTAATTCCAAGCAAAATGTTTAATAATCTTAAATTAATTTAAACCTTAAGGGTTAAAACCTAAAGTTACTCTAGTTACGCCTTCATAGTTACAATGTGTAGGCCTAGTTGTAGCGAAATAAAATGCATTCCTAACGTTGTTACATAACTGTAAATCCGGCATTTCCGGTAAATATTAATTTATTGTGGAAATAATGTGATAAATTCCCGATGTTACACATATGCAACAAGAGGCATTATAGGGTTAATCCAATTTTAAAATAATAATAATAATAATAATACTATTATTATTAGTATTATTATTATTATTATTGTTATTATTATTACAATGCTGCAGAAATTAAGGAAGCAATAATAGACATAACCTCAAAACCCGCCATAAAGGAAAAGTTTTGACGAACCTCTTGAAATATTTGGCCTACCCTCTTGGGGTTCGCGAACCACAGGTTGGGAAACTATGCTCTAACTCATTATTTTAGCAATATTAATATATTTAATTATTTATGGAAATAATATTAAGAATAACAAATATGTTTGTTTTGTTTTAAATATTGTATAATCGTAAAATTAGTTTTCTATATCTCATTATTTTCCTGTTTTTTATATACACTAGACAGGGACAATTTAATATGCCTTGCTTATATACATTTTATTATTAGTTTTAGTCTTCATTTTAACTAATATTAACTGGTATTATAGATCGTAATACGTATATTAGATATTATCTTTTGATCAAATTTTTACTTAGTGTTTAATATTAGAGTTAATTAAGATTGTTATATTCTGATGTAATATATGTTTGTCCTGATGAGTGGAAGAGAAGGCCACATGGCCTTAACTCCACCAGGCTAAATAAATCTAAATAAATCTAAATCTAAATATCTCTGTCAGCATGCTTTCATCTTTATCCTCAAATCATAACGGTTACATTAAATCGCAATTCAGTGAAATGTTCCATATTATATAATATTATATTCGGACGAATTCGTCTGAAGAAGATACAGCTGTTACGAATGTTAAATAAAATTAATATTTATAAAAATCATATAAAATGTTTATAGTTTTATTCAGTAAATCAATGATAAATTATCAAAACGTAATTTTCTAATACTAAATTTAAGTCTTAATATGAAAGTAGGTGGCTCCGTAACAGCTGTTTCAATACACCGTATTCAGACGAATGTTTAGCAAATAAACATCATGGAATTTTAAAATTAATATTAAGAAGCTAAAGCTGTTACTATGATTGAGATAAGTAAATTAATGTACACAACTAAATTATTGTAATCAAATGGTAAAGATAATTTTTTTTGCCTGAACCGGGAATCGAATCCCGAACCTTCAGCTACCCGTGCTGATGTTTTGACTACTGAGCTAATTCAGGCTTCATTCCCATCCAAGCATAAATCCTCCCTTTACCTTACTTTCTTGGCCCCACATTCAAATGCAATGAATCATCATTCACAAATACACAAGAATGGCTTCTACATTAAGAAGACATGAAGAGACTCCACATAGCTATAGCATTATTTATTAAATTAATAGTAAGATGCTAAAGCTGCTATTATGATAAGGATTTTCATCAAGTAAACACAAAAACAATTGATTATTTTTCACTGATGTAATAAATGTTTTTGTTTTTTGCCGAGCGATGCAAGAATATATTCGTAAGTGTTTCTATTGAGGTGAAACTGGGAAGAATTGACGCTAATGTATATATTACTGTGACATCTTGCATCCACACTCCAGTAAAGTGTAAAAGCATGATTTATCTTCATTAATGTCCTGTGATGTCCTTGCTAAGAATGTTTGAGGAACACCTGGCTGTCGGTAACAATAATGCACGTTATGGAGATGCAGTCATCACCATTGTTCTTCACGGCTCGAAAATCTCTGACCATTTTATTGTTTTCAAATTGTGTCAAAACTAGCGGATTCTTTTATATTTAACGGCTTTTATTTAACATACGAAAGAACACATTAAAATGAACGCATATGACATAAAAACAGCTGATTATATTATTGTAAGCCATGTAGTTTCATTTTTTCAAATACCGTTGATTATAAAATAATTTTTTGCACGATAGTGCGTTCTGTTGTACTTACAGGAATGGCAACCATGATTGAAAGTTCAGTTTCCGAAATTTCGGAGTTGCAGTCAATATACCGGCCCAATGAGACATCTAGTTGACAACCAAGGTATTACTAGGATGAAAATGATAGGTCAATTTTGCTTAGAGGCCTCTCTAATCAGGCTTAAGGATCTTTTACGAGCCTGATTGTCTTCAGACGAATGTACATTTTTGTAACTTTAATTTCTTACTATAATAACTAACTAACTCACTGGCACTATCGAATCCGTAGGTTCATGACCGCGCGGACATAAGCTCTCCATACATCCATATCCTGCGTTAATGTTTTCTAATCATTCCCAGTGTAATATACTTCCCTCAAATCATGATTTATGTTATTCTCCCACCTCATTCTTGATCTACCAAATGGGCGTTTTCCTCTGGTTTTCCTACAAGAAGCGTCCAGGCTCGTCTTTCATTTCCATTTCGTGCCATACTTCCAGCCTACCGCAGTCTACGAGACTTAACTGTTATTATATCTGGCTTCCTATAAAGACCATGGAGTTCACTGTTGAGTAGTCTTCTCCATCCACCTGTCTGTTCATCTCTCTTTGGTCCAAACATTTTCCTAAGAACTTTATTCTGAAATACTCGTAATTTCCTTCCCTCCCTTAAAGTAAGAATCCATGTTTCGAATCCGTGTAATATAACTGGTAGAATAATAGTTTTTTTACTATAATGTTTTAGTTAATAAACTATTAATGATGTTATATGTAATGATTAAAGTCTCTACCGGAGAACTTCCTCCTTCAATTTTTTCATCCTAAAAAATTCTTGGACAGCTAATGACAAATGAGGGAAATTTTGAGGAAGTGGCTGAATTCAAATAGCTAGGAACAATAATCACAAATAGGAATGAGATGCACAAAGAAATTAAACATGGCTCAATTCTGAAAATGCGTGCTATTATGCATTGCAGAGACTCCTTTCAAAAAACGTTAAACTGAAAATATATAGAATTATTATTCTACCAGTTATATTATATGGGTGCGAAACATGGACCTTTACTTTAAGGGAGGAAAGGAGATTACGAGTATTTGAGAATAAAGTACTTCGGAAAATTTTTGGGCCAAAGAGAGATGAATAGACAGGTGAATGGAGAAGACTACATAACAATGAACTACATGGTCTTTATAGGAAGCCAGATATATTGAGAACAGTTAAGTCTCGTAGACTGCGGTGGGCAGGACATGTTGCACGTATGGGGAATGAAAGACTTGCATGGAAGCTTCTTGTAGAAAAGCCAGAGGGAAAACGCCCAGTTGGTACACCAAGAATGAGGTGGGAGAATAACATTAACTATGATTTGAGGGAAGTAGATTATACAGGGAATGATTGGAAAGCATTAGCTCAGGATAGGGATGTATGGAGAGCTTATGTCCGCGCGGCCATGAACCTACGGGTTCGATAGTGCCAGTGAGTAAGTAAGTAAAAAATTCCATCGACCTCAGCCGTGTTTGAACCCGGGGCCATAGGCAAGGAACATAACCTCTAGTCAACCGCATAAAAAATAAACCCCTATAGAGTTGTGGCAATCCCTACATTGCTTTATGGCAGTGAAACTTAATCAGCTGCTTTTATCTCCTCACTGTGATGGGTGTCCAGCTCCTCGTTTTGTTTCCCCGCAGCTGTTATATATCCATCCATCCATAGTAATTCTGCCCGAGGGCTTAGAATTTTCATGCTATGCTTTGCAGCTTTACTAGGGAATTGTAGGTGTGGTAGCTTCCCGTTGCTTTCCACACCGGTGAAGGATGATGATGATGATGGCCATATGATTTCGGGGACCATTTGGGCCTTAAAGTTTTCCTGACATTTGTCTTACAGGTGAGGATAAACCCTGATAAAAACCTCACCCAGAAAAACTGTCCCGACCGGGGATAGAACCCAGGCCCGCTGCATGACAAGGCAGCACGCTACCTCGAGACCACAGCGGTGGACCTGTTATATATAATTAAATACAAAGATGCCGACTACCGCCACTATAATACTTTCGCATGTTAATCATTGTCTAGCTTTGTCGCGCGGCACCCGCTTTTATATAAACGGACAACCATCATAGTGAGGCGATAATATCCATGTAGGCTATATCATAGACCTTTAACAATAGGGTCTTCATCTCATCCCTCGACTAAGCCTGATACGAGTTGAGAGGTTACGTTTTAGCGCAGAAAATATTCAGCAACTAATGATAAATAATGCAAGATACTAAATAAACATACAAAAATGAAGTAAAACAAAACAAACCGTTGACTGAAAATGTTTTCACGTGAAATGTTGGCATTATACAATATACATTTAGAAAAACGAAGACACGCTGCGTGACTCTGCAAAAGATACGAGCGAGATGACACTTTGTTTCACACACATAAAAATGTAAATATCACAGCTCATTAAGTCCCTGCACTTGTATTTTGTGAAGTATATTTTGCATCATTCCCGTTATGCAAATTTGATTCCCTTAAGTGTTTTGTTGAAGTCGTGACTTCATTTCATTAAGGAATTTAATTATTTACATTCAGCATATTTTGTGGTGTTAAATTCTACGTTTATTAACCGTGAAATTTATTGCATTTATTCTTATATTAATACTCTAAAGAAGAGTGACTCTATGTGCCAACACAGACGTTATATTAAACAACAGTAAAAAAATGGCGCTGGAAGTAAATATCAATGAAGCTAAATACGATCTTTATGGTCACACATAACTTACGTAGATTTACGTTATATGATGAAAATGGCCATTTAATAAATTGACTAAATTTTGAAAAATTGTCTGAATTCAAATACCTAGGAACAATAATTTCAAACAAGAATGAAGTGCAGAAAGAAATTAAATAAAGACTGAACTCAGGAAACATTTAGGCCTACTGTTAAAGGGACTCTTGTCATATCAAGTTATAAAATAAAATAAAGTTAAAATATGTACCTTATTAGGTTAGTGTCGTCGTCCTCAACTATTAAAAATATATGTATGCTTTTTTGTCTGAAGGCCTTTCAGAATCTCTCCATTCCATCATCAGCAGGTCTTTCTTCGCCACATTTATTGATGTTCTCGATGCTGGTCTTAATGTAGTGTTGTCCGTAACTACATTAAGATCAGCATCGAGAACATCAATAAATTTAGCGAAGAAAGACCTGCTGATGATGGAATAGAGATTCTGAAAGGCATTCAGACAAAGAAGCATACATACATTTTTTTAAAGTTGAGGAGGACAGCACTAACCTAAGAAGGTACATATTTTAACTTTATTTTATTTTATGACTATCCACCTCAATGGTTTTAAACACTGAATTTTATTAGTATTGATATCAAGTTATATAAAAAATAAACTAAAATGTATAAAACGGTTATTCTTCCATTACCGGTATATGGATTCGAAGCATAGTCTTATGTTTTAAGGAAGGAGAGAAGATGATGAGTATTTAAGAATAAAGTTCTTGGGATTTTTTTTTGGACCAAAGAGAGACGAACAGACAAGGGAATTGAATTTTGCAGAAAATGATTTTTGGAGGTGTTCAGCTAAACTTTCTAAAAAATAAAATAACAGTGTAGTTAAACAAAATATGAATGCTCATAAAATTAAAATTATAATTTAAAATTATAAAATTATTACCTAGTAAGTCTCCTCAACTTTGTAAACTGTTAATTCCGCGGAGGCCTTTCGGGACAGTAGATACAGACGTATCTCCTTCTACTGATGATGAGGCTAGTTCCGAAAGGCCTACAGATAAATGCAGTTTACAAAGTTGAGGAGATGGACCTACTATGTAACAATTTTATAATTTAATGTTATAATTTTAATTTTGTGACTAATAACTCAAAAAATATTATAATGAACTTTATTAATGTTGATTATGAATGTCCAGACTTCAAATATGGACATCATTAAAACAAATGGTATGATCATGTAGAAAGATCGACAGAAGACGATTCCCAAGAAAAATACTAGAATGGATGCCACCTGGTTAAAGAATAAGATAAGGTAAAGATTAAGTTGTTCCACTATAGGCTATAGAAGACCCCTGGCGTAGTTGGAGGTTAAGGCTCTCACTTTTTTCTAATTATACGACACTTGATGTCAGCCGGGTTGTCAGCCCTGCGTGATGGCTGTCTTTACCCCCAGAACTAGCGTCTGGTACTCATTAGAGGCTGAGTCGACCCAGGGTCATGGAGCCACCAGAAGGTTTGGATCAGTTTAAAAATCTTGACCCCACCGGGACTCGAACCCTTGAATCTTCCGGTTTATAGCGTATTGCCTTAACCATCTACACTACGAAGAATTAAAGTAGGGTAAAAAGAATTTGGATTGACGATGTTTTAAGCTGAATGAGGGAAAATGAATGGATGATAAAGTTTGGAACGACATAACATATGGAGGAGAATGACATTAGATTGATTGAGTGGAGAAAGATAATGGAAAACATTGTGAGGTATCTTAAAGAGGTAGACAGTAACTCATCTTCTGCTTTGTACGTAATCTGAACTGTACTACAAAGCGTACGAATAGTATTTTCCCTTCAATTAATGATTACGTTTATCTAAGTCTTTGAACTAGTAAATTATAAGTTAACCTTCTAAACAGCAATAAAAATCATATACTACACACATTATATCAATTTTGCGGTCCACCGATTGAGAATCTTCACTTTCCTGAAAAGGTCGACTTGTTAAAAGAAGAGGAAGCCTTTTTTTTTAACTCACTTCACTGGGTGATATAATGTTTGTTAGGGAATGTACCAATAAGGATAGGTTTTGTGAGCGGCAGGATCAGAATGGTAATTTATGTGATCAATAATTGTATTAAAATGCTTCTTAAACTGAATTTAATTTTAATAATTTCGACGACGTTATGCATCAACCGGCTATGCGTCATTATGTAAGTTTCGAGAAAAATGCGTTTAAAGTTTAAGTCAATTTTCACTATTTACTGTAGCGCCATATTATTATAGCCTCACTTTGATGGTTGTCCAGCGGCTCGCTTTGTTTCCCCGCAGTTGTTATATATGATTAAATACAAAGATGCCGACTACCACCGCTATAATAATTCTGCATGTTAATCATTGTCATCGGCCGCGGTGGACTAGTGGTTATGCTCCTTGCCTCTGGTCCCGAGGGTCGCGGGTTCAAACCCGGCCGGGATCGATGGATTTTTTAAGACGGAAAAATCCAAGGAGCAAGTCCTCCGGTAGGGACTTTAAGCCGTGGGTCCCGAGTCTGAAGATTTTCAGGCTCGTAAAAAATCCTTAAGCCTGAATTTTCCCGTCCTAGTACTACCTTGGTTTCTAGATGTCAGTGAGGCGCAACGCTGACCTCGGACCACTCAAATGACATCTATACGAAAACAAGTGGTTCAAATTCTTCCCTGTAGGGGGAGAGCGCCTAAATCTCTGTAAAGGGAAAACATGGACTTACAATACAATACAATAATCAATATCAAGGATTGTCGCGTGGCACCCGCTTTTATATAAACGTACAGCCATCATAGTGCGGCGGTAATAACAACACTGGATGTAGCATGTTATTTTCCTTGTTTGACAATTGTACATCAACAATCTAAGAACGGGAACATTTGGCATAACCCTAAAAGTTGGTTCCCTGATCCTCCAGGTTGGGGGTTGAGATATTAGACTGACATCTATACTCTTGTAAACAAGTTGAATGTTGAGAAACTCGCATGAAGTCCGAACAGATCAACCAATAGTAACCTAGCAAGAAAAAAGAAAAGATAAACGATATAAGGATTGATATTTGCAATAGTTGTTCAGTATGTGAAGAAGCTAGGAATTTGCAACTGATGGTCCATAATAAACACATGTAAATCTGTGCTGCGATAACACGAGACTGAATTGGGCTATTGTTCTGATGATGATAATGAATAATGCTGGCAATATTAGTTCAAATATATTAAATTATAGATTGTATATATATATTAAATTATAGATTTTTTCATCGTCTGTTACCGTAATATTCGCTCTAAGACTTTATTTTCAAATACTCTTGGTTCATTTTGTTTCCTTAATGTAAGTAATTATGTTTTACATCGTTGAGGTAATAATAATAATAATAATAATAATAATAATAATAATAATAATAATAATAATAATAATACATTTGTCATTAACTGATTCTTTTTTCGTTTATATTGGTTTTCCTTCTTGTTTTGCCTTTTTTTTACATGTTTCTTAGCTTTATTTGATTCTCACATAGACACAAGGACAGGACACACATACACACACCCAGATCCAAGGTGAAAATTTAAATTCCCTACCCCGCCAGGAATCGAATCCGAGTAGCCGGAGTGGAAGGTAGGGACTTTACCGACTACGCCACGCGACGGACGATTTTAAATCAATAACAAAAACATAATTTTTTCACGGTGTGCGTTTTGTCGTACCTACAGCAATGGCGACCATAATTGAAAGTTCAATTTCATATACCGTATTTCGATGTTGCCAACCTAAATTACTATACTGTAATATTACATATTAAAAACAGCGTGTGGGAAATAAAACCACTGCCCTCTATGTATACTGAATGCAATGTATATACAAAAAATAATCAAAAGGTAGTGTTAATATACATTATACGAAACAAATCACTGCATTTTAAATGAACTGAACTTTATTTGAAACAATAAATACGTACTTGCCGCCATTTTATCACTAATTGGTCTCACGGCCTCCTGTAGTTTCAACTAATAACATTGCCTATACTGTTAACGTTAGTCAATTGTTTGTAATGAACGCAAATATTTCCAACAAAGATATCATTATTTTAATATTATTTATTATTTTGAAAACACCATCGCGCTAAAAGTAATGTACAACGCACGTTTGTGAAGTGTTTTTCAGAATCTCGGAAATTAAAACCACTTCCCAACCTCGCATCGTAATATACTATTCTTCACGATCGTGTTTTGTTTAACAGTTCCATAGATTTCACTTGTTTTAAAGTCATGTAATAAAACTATAAAATCGTTATTGTAGTTTAGACTTTGTTTTTTAATTGTTTTAAATATTGTTTTAATTAATTAAATATACGAAGGAAATGTACAACTTGCAGTTGCCAAATAATTGTTGTTATTCAAGGAATTAACCCTTAAATTGTCTATGGATCCTATAGGATGCTTGAATTGGTTTAATTAATTAATTTTTTTATTAGAACGGAATAATGCGAACGAGAAGAAATTACTTAAATGTGTATCGAATTACAGAATCTTCCTAATTAATAACAGTTATGTTATTGATCCCTGTTAGGTTCGTCTTCCGGGCATATAGGCCGTGGTCCAGTCGTTCTTCTACTCGACGTTTCGTCTACTGCTGCGGTAGACATCTTCAGGAGATACTGCGTGCTCTCTGTGAACTCCTCAACAGTCGGCTGCAGACTGGCTGGTCGTTGGAAACTCCCTCCCTATTTATAGGCACGCCCCTGGTGGAGAGGCGGTTTTCTGCGCGGTCCGTGTTGCGTGCTGTTTTGTCCAGGCTGTCGCTAGCAGAAGTCATAGGCTTCGTTGTCGTATTGTGCAGTGCCGGGATCCAGATTTTGTTTATCTTCATGGTTTCTTCTTTTTTGTTAAAGGAATTTTTGTGTTTATATATTTCAATGGCTTCTCTGTACAGTCTGGTGTAATAATGTGATGTTTGGGACAATACCTGTGTTTCTTCGAATCTTATTATATGTTCTTGGTTGTTCATCCAGTGTTCCGCTACGGCTGATTTTTCCTTTTGTTTTAGTCTGCAATGCCTCTTGTGTTCTTGCAATCTTGTGGTAACCATTCTTTTTGTTGTGCCGATATAAACCTGTCCACAACTGCAAGGGATGCGATATATACCGGCAGTACTTAACGGATCTCTTGTATCTTTGGCTGGGCGCAGTATATTGCTGATTTTTTGTGTTGGCTTGTAGGTTGTAGATATGTTATATTTATTTAATATTCGACCAATTCTCTCCGTTATAGTCTTGATATATGGTAGGTACACCTTACCCTTTGCCTCCTCCTTGTTCCCGTTTTCGGATTTGTATTTATTGGGATTTATGGCTCGGCGAAAATCTGTTTTGCTGTATCCATTGGATTGAAACGCTGCTTGGAGATGATTAATTTCTTCTTGTAGATACTGTGGTTCCGAAATCCTTTTGGCTCGTTCCACCAGGGTTTTAATTATTCCGCGTTTTTGTCTGGGATGATGGTTGGACCGCTTATGTAGGTATCTGTCTGTGTGAGTCTTTTTCCTGTATACCTTGTGTCCAAGTGTCATGTCTTGGTTTCGAATTACTAAAACATCCAAAAACGGTAGACTGTTGTTCTCTTCTTTTCTTTATATCGGCACAACAAAAAGAATGGTTACCACAAGATTGCAAGAACACAAGAGGCATTGCAGACTAAAACAAAAGGAAAAATCAGCCGTAGCGGAACACTGGATGAACAACCAAGAACATATAATAAGATTCGAAGAAACACAGGTATTGTCCCAAACATCACATTATTACACCAGACTGTACAGAGAAGCCATTGAAATATATAAACACAAAAATTCCTTTAACAAAAAAGAAGAAACCATGAAGATAAACAAAATCTGGATCCCGGCACTGCACAATACGACAACGAAGCCTATGACTTCTGCTAGCGACAGCCTGGACAAAACAGCACGCAACACGGACCGCGCAGAAAACCGCCTCTCCACCAGGGGCGTGCCTATAAATAGGGAGGGAGTTTCCAACGACCAGCCAGTCTGCAGCCGACTGTTGAGGAGTTCACAGAGAGCACGCAGTATCTCCTGAAGATGTCTACCGCAGCAGTAGACGAAACGTCGAGTAGAAGAACGACTGGACCACGGCCTATATGCCCGGAAGACGAACCTAACAGGGATCAAGACGCCGGCCGTGAAAGCCTACAGTTATAGTTATGTTATTGTCTAATGTGCTGCATCTAACACTGAAGTCGTTAGCAATAACAGTTATGCATAAATTCATTTTCACTGCGGTTCGCCACATTTAAATAACTAACACGAAAAATTAGTGTTTTGCCAATTGTGAGGTTATATCAATCTGTTTATTGAACATCTGGAACTTTTTCTTGTAATATAGGGATAGAGAAACGCATGGTTGAGGAAGTAGCCATAGAGAATGTATAATTCTTCAGGAAAGATATAGCAGTCATCATCATCATCCATACAATATTAGGCCATGTGGCATGTTACGGTCTCAAAGAGGAATTTTCCATCCAGCGCATTTTGGACGTCCCAGTGATCTTTTGCCTTGGGGGCAGTAACGAAGCATGGCTTTTGGAATTTTATGAGATGACATTTGTTGAAGATGGGCTTTCCAGTTGTTTTGGTAGTTTTGTAAATTGTGGGAATGGGTTCTACATCCAACCCTTCCATTATTTCCTCATTTATTTTATGGTCCCACTTTGTGTAGCCTGCTGTACGGCGCATAAATCGCATCTCATTAGCTGTTAATCGGCTTTCATCTCTTCTTCGTATTGTCCATTCTTCACTAACATATCTTAATACTGGTCTTAATATAGCAGTACCATATATATCCGATGAAAAATCTAGAAGGAAGAGTGGATTTTTATCGGGGGAGGGGGGGGAAACAGGAATGCTAAAGCAATGAATATATGTCTTTAAAATATGGGAAAAAAAGACATATTGTGAAGTGGTTCACTTTAAATATAGTGGGATGGTTGGTTGGTATAAAAATAATGAAGAAGGATGAACTGCCTAAATATATTATAAATTGTAAACAGAAAGGAAAAAGAAGAATTGGAAGATCAAGATTGATAAGATTTAATATTACATATTAGAGAATGAGTAAAAATAACACTGGTCAACATGATTTTTGTCTCATGAGTACCAATAGTTGTACTTAATGCAGTTTTTTGTCGTGTTTTCAAATATGTGTTCGGAATTTCTCCATCACCCACAGTTTTTTTATTTCAATTTCACTTAATGGATTTAAATAATTATTTTTTTAATAAACTTTTTTTTCGTCCATTTGTCCATTGTAAAATAAAACCAAATGAGCTAACTCAAATGATTTCAGCTATGGAAAAGATATTTCAAGGCAAATGGAATCCTAATATGCTGGCCGATTATTGTTGGACCATCAAGATGGATGCTCCACAGGCGAAATATAGCAGAAAATAGTCATTTCTTACTTTTCTAGGTGAGTTCGAATGTTCGAATATTGTATAGTTACGAATGTAGAAAATATTAAAGTGTTTGAAATTATAAATTCCTGTCTCTCGGAAACCTTGCGTGATGGAGAAAGACTGATATCATATTTGAATTCAGGAGAAAAAATACTATCAGTATCACATATTTTTCTTTCTGAGACAAAAAAAATATAGTTTTTGTTGCTCAGTGTAATTTGGTTGTTAGCTGCAAAAACAGAGAAGTTTGGATGAATGTAAAATTTATAATACATATTATATAATTAATAATGAATTAATATATTTGTTGATAGTTGGAGTTTTTAGCCTCGATGGACGTACTATTTAGTACAGTTCCTGAATGTAGCATGTTGTAGTATCAGTGTGTGAAGATCGGTACGTACTCGTTGGTGGGATGAGAAAATTAGCTCATCGTACGTTAAGAGATCATCCATAAGTTCCAAACCATATATCGCAAACCTCGCGCCTTCCTTATCCATGTTTTAGAACAGCATCGTTATTATAATAATCATCACATACAAATACATTTTTACCTACAATTTTCCGGTTCCCTCTTGTGTGTGGTTCAATCTACCATGTCGGTATCTACATGCAGAAAGGAACTAAGTCTTAGTTTTTAGGGATTTAAACCACGTGCTCCGATCTCAAATCAGATGTCGCGGAGTCTCTTCAGTGGTGTTCCCCTGTTTCTTGTACCTGATGTGATGTAATTTTTAAGTAAATCCTTTACTCGTATCCGACGTAATGTCAGGTCCAGGGATCAGATTAGATGAAGCCCTCATTAGAGTACGTTCGAGTGAATCCGGACAAAATTAAGAAAATCTGGAATATAGGTTTCGTTAAGGCATTTTTGTTTTTTTTATTTAATTACTTAATGTAATCTTTGGTTAAGATTTTGTACCGGTTATAGTTTTATCAATCAAATGCGTAAAGAATTATTGGCATTCATATTCCAGTACTGCATGCCCCTGTTTTTTATAATTAGTAAGGGTGAATAAGGACAGCCTTGTGGGTGAATTGGGACACTTATCAGGTGGCTTCCTTCGATAAACTATTTATTTCTCAGACTTTTCAACAATATTATATAACATAATTTTCTTCATACTCTATAATAGAATAATATTTATTTTTTTATATATTAAGCCTACAATTTTTTCTTCCCTTATTCTGTTCCGACTCTCCAGTATCATCATGATTCTCTAATTCTTATTCAGATTCTGATGATGATAAATTTGTGCTTATTGCATTTTTTCTCCGCGAAGCAAAAAATCTGTCTTTCTTACATAGTTGAAATTTAATTTAGATACGCATGCAGTCAATGTAAGTATTCTTTGTACTAACTAATATATTTTCAGCGGATAGTTACTTCCACTGATAGGTGACGGTGAAGATACGAACGAGGTACCCCAAATAATCCTGCCGCATGATATAATCTCGTACCCTGACGGAATGATTTAATAGCTCAGTGCATATCAACTTCTGACCAGCTCTATTAGAATTACACATCTGCAATGCTTCTTCTATTTTCTTCTTATTTTTTATTCCTAGGATATTCATCATGTTCATTTCCAAATCACTCCTCGGAAGTAGACGTATTGGATGTGCATCCGTTGTCTATCCATCTCTTGGTTGGTCTTCCTCTTGTTCTTCACCCACCTATTGGTCTATCTTTTTTAGCTTTTGCTTTTATCTTCTTTTTCTTTAAATATTGTAATGCAATTTTTGCAAATAAATTAGTGAAATACGCTGTCCATATTCAGCCGAAAATTAGTGCCCGTATTCACCTGAAATGCAGTGTTTAAATTTTCATAGGTTGACAACACCTAAACCTTTATCTATATAAGACAGGCATTATCGAAATCTCTTTGAGAATAAATACTTAATCCATCCATAGTAATTCTGCCCGAAGACATGTCCTTCACTGCAATCATAGCATTTTCATGCTATGCTTGCAGCTTTACTAGGGAATTGTAGGTGTGGAAGCTTCCTGTTGCTTTCCACACCAGTGAAGGATGATGATGACGATGATGGTAATGATAAGGATGATGATGATGGCCATATGATTTCGGGAACCGTTTGGGCCTTAAAGTTTTCCTGACATTTGTCTTACAAGTGAGGAAAAACCCTGATAAAAACCTCATCCAGAAAAACTGCCCCGACCGGGGATCGAACCCGGGCTCGCTGCGTGACAAGGCAGCACGCAACCTCGAGACCACAGCGGTGGACAAATACTTAATGATTTTGTAAAATTATTTGTAATCATACCATTAATTAATAAGAGACACGCATAATAAAAAAAAATATCAAATGTCGAAGCTATTATTTCACTTGCCTGGAACACTAATTCTTTGTCGTGAAATATTTATATAACCAAACGAGAATCAAAATGTCACAAATCTGATTCTGATACGTGAAGTACAGAGGTTTATTGACAAATGCCAGATTTTTCGCTGGGAGTTTTAGATTTCATTGGAAAGAACAACATTTTAAAGTGTCCCTATTCACCCCGTATCCTTATTCTGTCGGGTTTACCCTATTTAAGGTCTGTGATATAAATGTGTCTCTGGTCACGATGGTGCCAGTGAGTTATTGAGTTCATAAACAAATGGACGACATTCTGCAAAAGGAACTAACCCTCAAATTAAAAAAAAAAGAGCTAATGTTAGCTTATATTATTTTTCCTCAAGTTTCCTTCCATGTTCTGCAAAAAAGAGATCCAACTCATCACCCGCATTTCTACATCATCTATTAACCAAGTAAGAAAACACTACCAGGGTATGACATATTTATTTTTGTGTAGAAAAAACAACAAAAATGTGCAAAATCTCAGAACAAAAAAAAAATGTTTGAGTTGCCATATTTCTCATAAAATAGATGCATTTTGAACCTAACAAGTTTGATAACCGGAAGCCCATAATTGCTCTAAGCTATTCTAATGTAATATCCACTGTTATTTAACAAACTTCCCCAACTTAGGCCTACCCGGCAATTAATTAGCATGCTGTTAAGTAAGTGACAACATTTACCTCTTGATTGAAATTGGCAATAAGGCAGTGTTCCGTCTAAAAGTCACAAAAATTATTATTTACATTTTTGTTCTAGGGGGATCTTCAATTGACTTCAAGAAATATTGTAATATTTTGGCACAAAAGGCAGATTTCAGAATAAAATATGTAAATATTAACCACATAAATTTAATATGCATGTAAAATAATGCTCCGCGCCGTAGCCGAGCGGTTAAGGTTGGCGCAGAGCTACGGGACTTGCGCTGGTTCGAGTCTCCATGGGGGAAGACATTTTCTCATGGTATTTCGGCCAGTATGGGACCGGTGCCCACCCAGCATCGTGAGGCAATTGGGTAGCTACAATAAGTAGCGGCTCCAGGTTGAGGAACCAGCTATAACGGCTGGGGGACTCGACATGCTAACCCTACACTGGCTGTTTATCATCTACCTCTGTGATTGACACACGTGGATGTGAAGGGCCAGCAGCCGGCTGGTAAAAGGGCAACCGCTGAAAAGTGGAAAGTCCCACAATCGGATGTAAAATAATCTGAAAGGACGTTATAACATTTAAGTTTTCTGTCTTAAAGTTCTCCTAAAGTGACTAACTAACTCTCTAATTAACTGGTACTGTTGAAATCCGGAGGTTCGTGGTCGCGCGAACATATGCTCTTCTTAAATCCCTATCCTGAGCTGTTTTTAAATCACTCCCTGCATAATTCACCTCCCTTAAATCATGGTTAATATTATTTTCTCATCTCATTCTTTGCCTGTCTACTGTATGCTTTTCCTCTGGTTTTCCTACAAAAAGTTTTCAAGACCCTCCCACTAACATGCACATTTGTGTGATATGTCTTGTTCATCATAGTCTACGAGAATTAACACTTCTTATTGCATTTGGTTTCCCATAAAAATAATGTATCTCACTATTATGATGTCTTGTCTATTAATCTGTTTGTTTGTCTCTTTCTTCTAAGGTTAGTATTCCTGAAACATTGTCAAGTACCGTCGTAATTCAAGGTCGTAATAATTTTAATAACGTACAAATGTCGGAATGAATAATCTCTTAATTACGTCTCTGTCTATTTATTCGCGCTTATATGACCTCTGTAATACCGTAATTTGACAATAATAGACTTTGTTCTAAAACAGGCATTGTGAGTTGGACGTATGTGGTTAAATGAAAAATTGAACTCTGGAATGCTGTGGTATTGTGGTTAAAACACGTGTTCTATTATATAATGACCGAACCAAAAGGCAATAAAATGAGAGAGTGATTCAATATAAGTAAAAACTGAAAATTCTGTTTGATTTAAGTTCTATATAAATCGATATTATAATTAAATGTTGATATTTAGCAGTGAAGGCCTAATATTAAATGAAAAGAAAAAACAAACGCCTTAACCGGGATTTTAACCCGAGATTTTTACGTTAGTGACATACCATCTTATCCACTCTAGCTCCTAGTGCAAACTAGGATTTTTTCAAGAAAGCATTAAATGCTCTCTTGTTATATAAGCCGTAAGATAACATGGCGAGCGATATTCCACTGCCTCTTACGATAGAGAATTGTATAACTTATAAGGAAAGAAATATTAATGTTTGCACTAGAAGCATAATGGGCAAGTTGGTATGTAACTAATGTACAAAGTTATAGATATTGAGTTCAAATCCTGGTTCAGACATTTATTTATATCTTCATGTTACACACACACACACACACACACACACAGCATGTATCTCATGAAAAGAAAATTAATGCCTGAACAGGGATATGAATCCGGAACCCATAACTCTATACGTTAATGCACTAACACATAGAGTTAGAGGTTTCGGATTCAAATCCCGGTTCAGGCATTAATTTTTCTTTTCATTACAGCTTTGGCTTTTCATTGCTTAATGTCAAAAATGTAATTGTAACATTGAAAACGTATATACGTTTATATATATATTTTAAAATTTTGCATATATATATATATATATATATATATTTCAAAATGTTAAAATATGTACCTGAAAAAACTCAGTCGTCCCCAACTAATTAAGTTTTCAGTTCGACCACATCCTTAATTAAACCACTTTCAGTAATTTATTCCATCATCAGCATTTAAAATGGTACATTACCATGAATATGTTTCTAACAGATCTTCAAAGTGATTTCATTAACAAAATCATTCAACTGAAATCTGAATTAGTTGAGGACAACTGGGGTCACAGGTTCATATAATAATATTTTAAACAAGTATTATATATAACTAACTCAATGACATTATTGAACCTAGAGGTTCATGGCCGCTAGGACATAAGCTCTCTCTCTATCTCTATATCTCTCTCTCTCTCTCTCCCTCTCCCTCTCTCCCCCTCTCTCTCTCTCCCTGTCTCCCTCCCTCTTTCCCCTCTCTCCCTCTCTCTCTCCCCCTCTCTCTCTCCTCTCTCTCTCTCTCTCTCTCTCTCTCTCTCTCTCTCTCTCTCTCTCTCGAATATAATACATATATAAGAGAAATAAGTGTTTGAATTGAATTCGCCTGCTGGTGTAATGGATAACATGCTGAGGTACAGAGACTCTGAGTTCCGGGTTCGAAACCCGTCCAGGCATTTATTTTTCTTATCATACCATATATATATATATATATACACATATCCCTTTTCTCAGCTAATATTTTCCGCTATATATTCTATGTATTATTATTAGGCTTAAATTTATTTTTCTACACTCTAACATACTCTGTATAATTTTCCTCCCACCTCACTTTCAGCCAACCTACTGGGCGATGGTTTTCCTGCAATGGGTTTCCATGCCCTTCTTTCATTCCCAAATCGTGCCACATGCTCTACCCATCGCACTCCAGAGATTTAAATGTTATTATATCTGGTTTCCCATAATAATCATATAATCTTACTCTTATGTAGTTCTCTCCATTCACTTGTCTTTTCGTCTTTTGTGGTCCAAAACTTTTCGTAAGAACTTCATTCTTAAATACTCGTCAATTTTTTTGCTCTTCTAAAGCAAGAAGTCCATGTATTCACGTAGACTTTCACGGCCGGAGTTGCTATGATGATCTTGAAGATTTTCGGGCTGTAGGCTGTGAGGCTTGTAGTTCCCCGACGTTTCGCCAGAGACTGCGTCTGGCATCCTCAAGGGTTGTCTTGAGACTGGGAACTACAAGCCTAACGACCACGGCCTAAAGCCCGAAAATCTTCAAGATCATCATATCAAGAAGTCTATATTTGGCATCCACATACTATAACGAGATGTATAACCGTTTTATATATTTTTTGTTGAAGATTTTATAAGATATATTGGAATGAAATACGTGATATGGAGTAGCATGCGTTTCCAGAATTGAGCCTATGTTTAACTTCTTACTGCATATGTTTCTTATTTCTAATTATTGTTCCCAGTATTTGAATTCAGCCACTTCTTCAAACTTTCCTTCATTTGTCATTAGTTGTCCATTTACAATATATAATGTATTAAATAAATACTAATGACAATTAAAATTAATACTAATGATAAAATATAAAACAAACAGGATACGTGATAGAATAGACACCCCGATCAAATGTACAAGGAAAAAATAACGAAATGTAATGTACTAATGTATCAATTATTGCTCAGGCATTTATTTTTCTTTTCATGTCGTATTTGCCTTCATTGATAAGTGTTAAAAATTTAGTTATAACATCGAAATAAAGAAGCATAACTAACCGCTATAAATTAAATATTCTCTTTATATGCTTATTTGTTGTAGTAGCCACGAGATGGTAGTTAGACCAACGTCCCGTTACCCTTCATATATATATATGACATAAGAAAAATAAATGCCTGGACGGGATTCGAACCCGGAACTCTAGGTCGGTTCGGTACCCCAGCGTGTTATCCATTACAGCACCAGGCGAATCCAATTCAAACACTTACTCTTATATATATAATATTCTCCATTATTACTAGATGTCGCGAGAACTCGATTTTCACTGCCACCTAGTAGCTGACTATAACAAGTAAGCAAATTAAAGATAATATTTTCACTTTATAGCAGTGCCGCTTTATTGATGTTGTAATTAAATTTTTGGCATTGAGCAATGCAAGCTTAATATGACATGATAAGAAAAATAAATTTCTGGACGGGATTCGAACCCGGAACTCTGGGTCGGTACCCCAGCGTGTTATCCATTACACCACCAGGCGAATCCAATTCAAACACTTATTCTTCTTATAGGCTATATATATATATATATATATATATATATATATATATATATAAAGGAAACATACATGTTTGTGCTGCTGGAATGTACGAGTGGCGAAGTTGGAATCGCGTTAATATATAGAGTTAGAGGTTTATATATATATATATATATATATATATATATATATATATATATAAGCAAGTAGGCCTATATATCAGTCTTAACATTTTCTTAAATGTTATAAAATAAAATTTTTACTGTTTAAAGAACACCTAGTGAGGTGGTAAATGGGTAGATTTGATATGTATGAACTATTCATCAATGTAGCAATATAACGGTATATTCGTATCCGAGTTCCTCATGAATACATAAAATAATAATCTACTGATTATCCTCTTACAACTCCCATAAGTGTAGGCATATAATAGAATTTCTGTATCAGTCTGTACATTTATGGAAACTTAATGTAAGTTCTTTGAAAATACTGAACGGAGAAAACAAATATTCATAAATAAATATGTATTCATAAATATTAATTTTATCGTCCACCGCTGTGGTCTCGAGGTAGCGTACTGCCTTGTCACGCAGCGGGCCCGGGTTCGATCCCCGGTCGGGACAGTTTTTCTGGGTGAGGTTTTTATCGGGGTTTTTCCTGACCTGTAAGACAAATGTCAGGAAAGCTTTAAGGCCCAAACGATCCCCGAAATCATATGGCTATCGCAATCATCATCATTCATATTCATCTTAGATTAAGCTTGCCAGGAGAGAACACCAGGAATATCGAAAGACAACCTGGGGCATTTGCAAAAAAAAATAATAATTTTGTCTGTGATGTTTCATATTCTATTATGGAACATATGTCGCTTTTATATTTGTGTGAAGTGTGTAGGGTTTAAACGGAAGAACAGGTGATGATTGCGAGGGCAGTTTTCACGTTACACGCGTGAAAATAGTAATTGTTAACAGGCGATCCTCATGTTGGCAAGATAAATGCATTTACCTGAGATCCCAATTACTGGGCTAAAGCATTACGTCTCCTTTGATTTGTGGTCGCATCACTCTATCCCCGCGATTTTTTTTTTTTCAAATTACTAGCAAATGATTACTTGTGAACGAGCAATGGTGCACTGACCTATCATATCTCTTCTCTGCTCTTATACTCAGATTTATCCACAATGGTTCACAAATCATTTACGTCAATTAATTTTTAACAGACTGGATCACCTTCATAACACGTACGTTCTCCAGTATGATATAACCCCCCTCATTATTGAACTAATGTACAATATAATAATTAAAATATACCGTAAAACGGGGCTATTTTGACATTTTTCGAAGGTTTTTAAGGTCTAACTCGTATGATTTATGCCGAAAAAATTGAATGTATGATTTATTGTACCAATTGAACCTTAGACTACAAATCCCATTTGGTACTGCTCTCCTCAAAAAAAAAAACTTAGTAGGACAACAATAATTTTTGTTTAGGTCTGTTTTGCCCATGTGCTGGGGCTACTTTGACATCACATTTGTTTTCAGTATAATTCAAAGTAGACCCACTGTAGGTACTACTTTGACACCAATTTATCTTTTTAAAAATATGTTTATTGTAAACAACCTTACTACAAATGTTTTTATAACTGTAATTTGACACAATTAACTTAAACTTCATTATCAATTCTGACACGCAACAGAACACAAAATTAATTTCCAGATTAAGTAAGCATATTGCATGTTTTAGACTATCATATAATTATTGTAATTAGACAATCAGGAATTAATTAGAAAACATTTATTTACAACAGAGCGAATATCACTCTTAGACATAGAAAAGCCCCAGTCTGCAACACTTCCTAAGGTTCCAGAAATCAACTTCTCTTCTTGGTTCAACATTGTGGGGTACCCTGGCTTTCTCTGATGATCACCACGGAGTTTGTACAAAAGAGTGATTCTTTTTGCGTTATATTTCTCTGCAGCCTGCTTCTGAGATAACTTCCCACTTCTCACTTCTTCAAGGGATTTTTTAAGATAATCACGGTAACTCTTGTACGCACGACTCCCAGGTTTCTTCTTATATCCTCTTACCATTGTAACTTCTTTCCACACAGAAGATCAACTAAGAAATTATTAAGAAATAAATTTTATCCTTGCTGGCAATTCGTTGTTTTTTAAAGTGACACAGATGTGTCTCCAACAATTAACATCCGCTTTTAAAACAACTTAATTATTCGTGCGCCTTCAAGGAATTATCTATACCATTGCATTGTTGTCAAAATAGCCCAAAAACACTCAAGAAATTAAAAATGTCAGAGAAGCCCCAATTCTGTCGAAGTTGCCCCTCGAGTCAAAGTAACTCCGGTTGACGGTATACCCTAGAATATAAGCATGGTGCCGTGCTTTACTCTAGCTGCTCCTGTTTTGATACCCGGGGGATTGTAATTTTAATTAACAGATAGATAATGAAATTAGTTGACTTTTTTGGTCGGCGTTATGCATCAACCGGCTATGCGCCATTATGTAAGTTTCGAGAAAAAATACGTTTGAAGTTTAAGTCAATCATCACTATTTATTGTAGCGCGAAACTAACAATACTGGATATTGCAAGTTATTTGTTTTATTTAACATTCGTAACAGCTGTTTTAATACACAGTATCTTCATCAGACGAATGTCATACTGTAAATACAATTTTTTTTCTATTTACTTCAAATAAAAAGTCGTATTTATGACTTTCGTCTGATGATGATACAGTGGATTGAAACAGCTGTTACGAATGTTGAATAATGTAAATATATACTATATGAAAATTATTTAAAACTTTGATGGTTTTTTCATTAAGTAAACACCAATTTAAATTGATTAAATTATATTGGATAAGTAAATCCCGCAAGGGAGTTAAAGAAGAAATAAAAAATACAAATCCCATAAATATTAATGATATTCAGTCAAATAAAAAGGTTATTACAATACTACTTGTATTAATAATACATACTTCTCATTCAATAAAATAGATTAATTCATTCATAATAAAATAAACGCTTAAAAAAACTAATCTAATTCTAGATAAACTTAAGAAAATAAATCTTAAATAACAAATAGATATGAATTTCATAATCTATAATAACTAATTATATCTCTAATGCCACAAATTAGAATTTTACTATTAAACTACCTGGATATAATCATAAGGTTATAACATCCCCCCTTTACAATCAAGAGATTTAAAGG